>JAJJWW010006222.1:0-457964 GCA_023531295.1 Papaver armeniacum | reverse complement strand
ATCATTCCCGAATGATTCGCGAACGTATCCGAACCGAATCGAATCCGAACGACACAATGAACTATTCAACCCGAACCTGGGCTCCCGGATTATATCGACTCACGTATCGATTCTCCGCGAACGATCCGAACTGATCCATCCGAATGATATTTCCGACCAGAACTTCTAACCTAGTCATACTAACCTCGCTTCCTCCTGCAATTCTTTGACCAGGTTCATGATTGTTTTGTTTTGATTTTGTATATACTATATTTAAATATAATTATTCAGCTCATATTGTAAAGATTCAAGTATTCAATCAATAGAAATCATAATCATTCATCTTAAAATGACTTAATCTATATTCTAGTGAGGGGTGTAGTGTAGGATTTCCCGCTATTACACTTGGCTTTAAATTTCGGGTTAAGAAGTTAAAAATCACAAGAAAAGATTTATCAGTTTGGAACAAGGTTCATTTTGGCAACATAAATCAAAAATTTGATGGACAAGAGTTGAATCAGCTATAAGAACAGGCCCATAATGCCGATAACCATGATGTTAACGAATCAATTTATCACCCATATTTATATTACCAGACTATATTTTGGCTAATAACACAATTTTAATGCACAAACAACTCCAACCATTGGTGGAATAACCGTGAAATGTGAGGCTGAACGGCTTTTAACAACCAGAATTACGAGTGGTGTTTAATTCTCTATGTCAAGATGGCCAGAGACGATACGAATGTGGGAACAAAAAATTGGTGCCTTAGACAAGCACGTGACTGCACTAATTGAAATGAGCATGTGACACTAAGATAGGTAATGGGTACATGTGAAATTAAAGTCTGCAGTTGGCTGGGAAGGATTGGCAGTGGATATGATAAATCGCAGTCGATGGATTTCTCCCGTTATAGCGAGACAACGAGTTGGTGTTGTGGATTTGAGACAGTGAGAAGATGAAGAGAAAGAGTTGATGCCGCTGGCTTGTTTAGTGCCGTCACTACCCTAAGTTCTGATGGGTGCTTGAGAAAACATAAGAGTAGATGGGTGCTGTTGATTGTTACAGTAAGAAGACGAAGGTGCTGGAGCTCAGTAAGAAGAGGAGTTCGAAATTGAGAATATAAGCAGATGGGTTCTCATATTTACGTGAATTTCATTGGTTTTGGCCTTCGGAATTGGTAGTGTGTACGAGAGGCCTATGATGAATTATAGAAGGCAAGAGTGCTGCAGAACACGAAGTGATGGTTGGCGATTCGGTTGTGGGGATTGATTGGTGGAGCTAGTTGCAGTTGGAAGAGATTGGTGGAATCATTGGCTCGAGTTGTTCGGAACTTCAGTTGGTCAGGGAGTGGAAGCTGATGCTGTAGCCGGTGGCAGGGAAGCATTGGACCGATAGAGAATAGAAACTGGTGCTGGGCCGAGTACGAGGAGAGTAGTGTATGGCCTTGGTGACTTCTAGGTCTCATTTTGGTCTTCTCGCTCTCTAGCCGAACCCCTTTAGGGCATACGTAAAACTTTCAGGGGAATACAAAACAATAATCCCATCTTGGGTGACCTTCTAAGGGGTACCTATGGGTAGTTCAATTACTAATGTACCCTTACCCTTAATACAAAAACCTAAAATCGTTTTAAAAAATCAAAATCGGTTCCTAACATCTCTTCTTCCTCCTCTAAATTTGAACTCTTACCCTCCCGCGAAATCGCCGTGATTAATCATCGATTCGTAAAAATTTGATCGTCGATTAAACTAAACTACATAATGACTCGTACAAAGAAAAAAGCATGGACTAGGCAAACCAAATCGTCTTCTAATCCATCAATTGAAGAAGAAGAACCAATTGAAGATGAAGGTGTAGAAACTCAAAATCAACCGCCAATCGAACCAGAAATTGAACCAACTGCATCTCCAACTCCGAAATGAGGATAAGAAAAGAAGTTTTACAAACCCATTCTCTTATTTGCTGTTTTTCATCGATTAAATGGGTTTAATCCCAAAAACAATTAGGGTTTTTGACGGTTACAGTGCTGGGTTTGGCTCGAAATTGAGTTGCGTTTTGAGCCGAACTGTTCTTCACAAAAGCTTCATGTACGTGTATATGAACAGTTCGGCGTGAAATTTCAAGAAATTTTAAGCCGAACCTAGTCACAATTAGAGATGCATAGGGGGTTTGGCGTATTCGATAAAACTATTTTACGCCGAGCATTCGTTGTTTCATTTTCATAAATCGTATAAGAGTTCGGCTTGAAAGTATTTTTGTAAAAGAAACCGAACATGTCACTGTGTTTAAGAATCAACTGATAGTTGTTGAGTTCGGCTTATATTTTCTTTTTCGGGCTAGCCAAACCTATTGATTTGTTTTTTATCCAGATATTTCAAAGAGGTTCGGCATGTACGATATTCACTAAATAAGCCAACCATTAACATGTTTTCTTCCAAAACTCTCGTGAATATGTTCGGCTTGTTATGAAACTTCTAAAATAAGTCGAACCATGAACTAGCAAATAGGCGCGAAGTTACAAAATAAAGGTTCGGCGACTAACTTAAAAAATACAAATGTAGCCGAACTGCTCTTCATTTGTACGAAACAAAAAATTCTACGATAAATATAAGCCAAACATATTCTGGTTGGCCAAACCATGGTGTAAAATTCAAACTTTTGATGATTTCGAAGCCGCAAAAGTGAGATTAAACATAAAATATAAGTGTACCTGTGTATCAAAAGCATTGGGTTCCTCATCTATGTATTTTCTCAAACTCACCTTTTCCTTCTCAAAAAAAAACCTAACTTTTTTTTTCTTCCACAACAAATTTCATCTACACAAACTTTTATAACTAAATTATCTAAATCACTAATCAAGATTATTACTCCCTCCGTTCCTAAATAATAGGTTGGTTTCTATAATAGATGTTTCAAAAAAATAGGCTGGTTTCCTAATTGGGAAAGTCAAATGTTACTTTAATTTTAGGATACTTTTCTTTACTTTTGATGACTAGTGTCATGTGGACTTTTCACTTTACTTCTTTTACTTGACAAGTGTCATGGGGACCATTTCACTTCACTTCTTTTATCGACAACATAATGAGGACCACTTTCAATGATTAATTCTCTTAATTTCTTTAATTTTCTCTAAAAACAAAAACCAAATTATTAATTAGGAACGGAGGGAGTATTCACTAATCAAGATTATTAATCACTAATCAAGATTATTAACACTAATACTGAAAGGGCAGATTTGTCATTACTAAAAATATTTGGTTAAGGGGCTTTTGATTTTACTATTTCCAACCCGTTTTTGTCTTTATTCAGTATGCCCTGAAAGTTTTACGTATGCCCTAAAACAGGGTTCCTCTAGCCGCTCGCTAGAAGAGTTGAATCAGCTATAAGAACAGGCCCATAATGTTGATAACCACAACAAGATTTTCTACATCAACAAAGAGCTACACAAATTTCACAAAATGAAGAAAGAATTCTATCACCAGAAATCAAGAGATCACTTCATCAAGGATATGAACAATAACAGTAAGTATTTCCATACTAAAACTAATAGGAAGAGGGCTAGAAATAACATTGATTCCATAAAAGACCATGATAACTATTAGCTGCATACAAGAGAGGAACTCTTCTCATCTCACTAGCCATTTCAAAGATATAAGTACTTCCACTAATCCAGTTTTAGATGAAGATTCTTTCAGTCTTATTCCTACTATCATCACTGAAGCTGAAAACATCCTTCTGACAAGTACACATCCTAATCAAGAAATTTTTGATACTCTTAAAAGTATGGAGAACTAAAGTACTCCAGGTCCTGAAGGCTTTCAAGAAGGATTTTATAAAAGCCAGTGGAACATAGTAGGTGGTGATGTTTACATGATAATGACAAGATTTTTTGAATCCAAGTACATACTAAAACAGATTAGCAAGACTTTTATATCACTTATCCCCAAGAAGAAGAAACCAATTGTGCAGATGACTATGGATCACCAATTGGGTGGTGTAATAATTCTTATAATATCATTTATAAAGTACTTATTAACAGGATGAAACCACTTATGGAGAAAATTATATCTCCATTTCAAGCTGCTTATGTCTCAGGAAGACTTATAAGTGACATCCTTGTAATTGCTCAAGAAATCATTCATTATATGAAGAAAAAGAAGGGTCAGATTGGTTGGATGACATTAAAGTTACATATGCCATGTAAAGACCCTCAAGACGTCAACGCTATTAGACTAGTCGAGACGATTTAGTCGATAATAACTCGATTAGTTTAACACGAACTTTAATTATTAGAAATTAATTTAACAACGATTTAGATACGAAACTAATACCGTTGGATAGATCTCGAAAAGTTATGCGAAATAGACTACTCGAACGTGTCATTCGGATACCAGACGGAGAAGTAATCATCGGATTAGTGAGAAGGGAAAAATAGTCTTTTTGACATTAGACCGACTGGGGATTCCCTTAACATTCAGCGGGTGTTCTATAAATTTCCTTTAGCCTTATCTTCACCAATCGAGCAGAGAGAATCATTTTCTCTTATTCTTCTTTTTCTTTCTTCTTCTTTCTTCCATTTCTTCTCTTCTCCTCTGTTCTTCTTCTTATGCGAATTTTTGAGAGAAAAGCTAGAGAATCGATTGAGATAATCGATATATGATGAGGATTAGATGCAGTGGAAGTAGCTATTGATGTTGATGAAGAGTTGAAAGTGTGTTGATGTTTTATGAAGCAGAATTGGGGTTTTGAGATGAATTTTGGAATCGTATGAAATTGATAGGTTAAATCGGATTGTTAATTGATGTAGAATGAAGGGTTGATGCTTGATTGAAGTTATAAAGTTGTTTGATGATAGAATCAAGAGCTAGGGTTTCATAAGAAATCCAGAGAAGTTGTAAGAGATGAAGTTGAGAGTTTATGGGGAAGATTGGAGATGGGTTTTGTGTATTAAGAGTAAAGAAGAATAATTGGTATTCAATTTAGATTCACAGTGAGAGATTGAAGAAATCAGGGTTTCATGTTCTTCCCCAATTTAGATTTAGAATTCGATTTGGTGATGAACAGGAAGAATTAAGGACTGGGTTCGATTAACTGAGGAAAGGGTTGGAGTTAATTAGATATTGAGGAGATGTTCTGAGGAAGGAGAAGACTTCCGGATTTGTATTTGAGGTAATTGATCTAATCAGTAAATTAGTTCGAGTTATTATTGTTTGAGTTTTTGTTGAATAAGAATTGAGTTTGGTTAAAGTAGGGGAATCTCAGATGAAGAATTATGGCTTGAAGTGGTGGTGGTGTCTGTTTTTATGTTGATTGTGGGGGTTATGAATTGGGGTGGTTGATGATGCAAGTGATATAGGGATTTTGTATGTTGCAGCTGTAGACGGTGATGAGTGGAAAATGAATTAGACATCCAGTTTAACTGGCAGAGAAGAAGATAATGAGATGAGCTGCAACTGAGGTGGAATTGCTGGATGGGAGAATGTGGTTGATTTGGTTGGAGTTATTTACGATCATAGAAGTGATTTTATGGGATATAAGCATGAACTGAGTTATGTTGTGCAGGGTTTGAGGTGAGTTCTAGGTGAAAGATTTGTGTTATTGTATGTGTAATGGTGTTGGTAATTAGGTGAATACATGATCTTGGAGTTGGCAGTGCCACTGACATGAATGTGTGGACTTGTTGTTGCTAAATAATGGTTATAGAGATAGAAGGATTTCTGGAATAGAAATGAATTATGATGATATCAAGTGAGTTATTGAGATTGAATAGATGTTCATGGTTCAAGGGATGATAGTGGCATTGAGTTGTAGTGGTGGTGTTGAGTTGAGATTGAGGCAGGTGGACTTGAATGTTGTTTTGATTGTATCTGATGATGTAGGTGGTGCAGGTTTGGTTAAGTTAAGAGTTCCAAGATGGTTGTGTTGTTTGGGTGTTAGTCTGTTAGAGTTGCAATGCTGTTTAGCAATGGTCTTAGTGAAAGCCTGTTTTTGCAGATCAAGGTGATCTTAAAATTACAGTTGTATTGAATATTGAATTATTGATTTCTAGTTGAATGAATGGAATATAGTGATTGTATAAACCTCTGTTCTTGTTTGTCATTCCAGTCAGTTTAGCTGACTTAACCTTCTATCTGTTTCAGTCTATCTGACTGAGCTGAGTTTACCCTGTTAACCAGTCTTAAATCGGTTTGACTCAGTGGACCTTGGCTGAGTTGTCTTCTTTGACCGAGTTGACTCGTCTGACCAAATCGTTGACCTTTGACCTGGACTTGGACATTGACCGTTATTTGACACTTTTGACTGTTAGAGACCGTTATTTGACCCGAGTGGACCGAACCTTAGATTAGCGGGCCGGTTTAGTGGACTTGGGCTTTGAGTTAATACTCCTATTTAGATGTTTTGGACCCTTATGGTCCGAATTAGCCTTTGACTTCTTCTACAAAGTTGTAGATATTCATAAGTCATATCTAATAGACTATAGAACCAATCTAATTGACTATAGAACCAATCTAATTGAATTAGTAAACCTTTAGATGCGCTAAAGATGGATTAATAAAAGATGTAGGACCTTAAATGGGCCTAGAATCATTAGAAAGACTTGTATGATTTTTGTGTGAGTCTTTTGGCTAGATTCTTAGAATTCTTGTGTGATTAACAGTTAGATTGTATTAACAACGATCGATTAAAAGGATGAACCAGTGGATCTTGAGGTAGGCGTGGCTGGTCATCAAAAGAGGTGGGAATACATTTTACTCTTTTGTAACCATTATTGTTTCTTTTACAAAAGTCTTTGTTTATTAAAATCATGCATTGTCTATTCGTGCATTCCATGCTTTGTTTAAATTGCATTATGTTGATTCTGTTAATCTTTCCACAATTTGGAAAGAACTTGTAATGTTTTGTTTGTCATTATGAATTGTTATGGGAAATGAGAATTTCCACGTATGGTATATAGGATACGCTCCTTCGCATTTATATCTACATGAATTCACTTTTATGCTTAGAGTGGGTCATCATGGTCTTGGTGATATCAATAGCTACTGAGTGTGGTTAGCACGAATATTATACATTGTTTGAAAAGAAGGAGTTTGTCCATATACATGTTTAATATTTCAGTGACTTGGTCACTGTTTAACGTTTCGGAAAACATGTATTGTTTTCCAAATCTTGCATATGATTACTTAAAAGTTAAATGTTATTCCTCTTGGGCACCCCTTTTAGGGATGATGTGCTCACCCATTCCCACTTTTAGTTTCGAGACGAGATCGAGTTGCGCGTGGATGCTTCGAGGAATTGAGTCGATTATTTTGGTTAACTTCGCTATATTTATTATGTTGTATATTTTATTTGTAAACCAAATGACTATTGTATATGTATCATTTGAGAGGAATCCTTGTATATATATATTTACGAGCGGGGATAGTTTTGGGTTAAGTTTTTGTAGCAGATTTCTAAATTGAATGTTTAAGTAAATGATTTAGATTCTTAGTGCCTCTTTATTTAGTTAATCTCTTGGATTAGTCAACTTGCTAGCTTAGGGGGCGCTACATGTCAAAAGCTTTTAACAAACTTGAATGGAATTTTCTCATTAAGGTACTTAGACATTTTGGTTTTAAAGTGAAGATTTGTGTGATCTCATCCATCAATGTATCATCACCCCTCTCTCTCTGTTATGCTTAATGGATCTCCTTGTGAATAATTCCATCCTTCTAGAGGCATAAGACAATGTGATCCTCTTTTACCTTATCTCTTTATTCTTGCCATAGAGTTTCTTTCTGAGACAATTCATCTCATCTCAACGAACAACACCATTAAAGGTATTAAAGTGGTTGCACATTCTCCACCATTATCATTTGTTTTTTTTTGCGGATGATTGCTTGATTTTTATTTAGGAAAATCTCACTTGATTAACCATCGCATAATTTCATTTTCATTCTCAATCAACTCGATTAATTTTGAGAAATCTTCAGTTTACTTCAGTAAATATACCAAACCAGTATTAGCAGAAACTCTCACTCAGATTCTTGGAGTCAGGATAATAACCTCAAAAAAAAGGGACCTTGGATCTCCACTTATTATTGGTCATTCGAAATAGGAGGCTTTCAAAGCTATAGAGGAAAATTTTCAGAACATGTACATTACATGGTCTTTTATCTCTCTCTCAAGCTGGCAGGTCAACTATGGTTAAACATGTTCTTTATTTTATTCATACCTATCAAATAGGGAATTTAAAAATACATACTCAGCTCATCAACAAGCTCACCACTATTCAAAGGAAGTTGTTCTGGGGTTATAACTCTAACAGAGGTTCTAATCCTATAGGATGGCAAAGTTTGTAAACATAAGGACATGGGAGGTTTAGCATTCAGGGATTTAGAAATGCTTAATCTTGCATTACTCACAAAATTAGCTTGGAGATTATACACTGAAAAATAATCTCTCTAGACTCAAATTATGGATAGTAAGTACTGTTAGAGCATTGCTCGGTCGAACTCCCATGCGTCGCTATCTCAAGCTTGTTTGTCAAGTTTAGTTGATCAAAACTATATACTTGATTTCTAGTCTACTTATAGATATGTCTCGGATTATGATAGAAGTGTAGTTGAGCTTTAGACTTCACGACGTTCACCAATCGAAGAAGAAGATCTACTAAGGAGCTTGGAGGAACTTCATCAACAAAAGGTTTGTGGAGACTAAAACTTATCTATCACTCAGGAGTCTATTATATTATATCTTCTAATAAGACTAAGTCGTATACATATATATACTTTTACATTAAACCCATTTGATATTTTGAGCTGAGTTTATCTCGCTTATCTATTTCTCGAAATATGTGTTGGAAGCTTTTTGCTTTAGCTACGTTCATCATATTCTTGATGAGTTTAGTTGGAGACAATTTATTTGCTGGAAACTAAATATTAAGTCAAAAGATGATCATGTGAAAATTACCTTGAACATCTTACATGATTTGTGTGAGACAGTCATTTGATGTTAGCTTGGGAAGTTTCGTATTGGTCATTCGATCACTTGAAAAATACTTGAAGCTAATGGTATGTGTGAGAATACTATTGTCGTCTTCTAAGGATGTTTCAATGATTGAAATGAGATATTCCTTAATAACTAAAGGAGATCCCGGACCGAAATAAATTGAGAATCTTTTAATTAAGGTTGTTAATTTTATATGCTTTTAATTACCAAAGAATTAAAATGCATATCTCTCGAAAATAAAAATTGGTAATGCGCATTTACTAATTGGAGATTTTCTAGTGAGATTTGATTAATTTTGGATGAGCATTTCCAGGAATTATGAAAACCGATTTGGAAATATATTGCATATCTTAAGAATATTTCGGTTTTGGAAATTCCTTGGTCTATAAATACCCAAGTTTGCATTTCGTGTAAACTATCCTAAGAGCCAGCAAAACTACCTTGTTGTGTTGTTACTGGTGGAGCCGTCTTTTCGGAGAGGAAAGTACCCTAATTAGGTGAAATCTCTTACGACCGCTCGTTTAAAGACTTCTGTGGGATCAAGAAGCTCTACGAGTACCGTTGGTGGGAAACTAGATATTTGCAGTATTATTAGTTTTCGATTTGATTTGATTGACTAACGGTCGTTGAACTTTGATTGCACCTAGTTTGTTTATTCTTGAGAATCTTCTCTTCTGATATAAGATTCACTCAAACTAGATCGAAGTATCGACGGGATCTTTAGAACTGTTTGTAGATTTAAATACGTCTTGTGATAATCCATTGTTAACAGACTCCGTTCTGTGCGTGATTGATCACAAGAGATTCAAGTTGTGGTGTGCAGGTGTTTATTGAAGATTAAAGAAGATTTGAAGACAAAGAAGATTTCTTATTGGGTTCATAATCTTTGGTGTGCATAAAACTTGATCGGCTGGGATCCAACTATAATCGATTTATCTTTGATAGATTTGATTGATTAGTTGCGTAGATCGGCATTATTATATAGTATCTTGATAGATCCTATTTTTGATTGCATTATCTAAACTCTGCTACTTTGGTAGTTGTTGGATTGATAGATCTAAACCCGACAAAGGAGTTTATTGGATTAAATAGAAGAGCCGTTGTCTAACTCATATCACTGAGATTGAATAGAGTTGTTACCGAACATATTTGTTGTTCCTTTACTGTTTGGAATTAGATCCAAAGGAATTGTTCCAGTGCGTGCACTTATCGAATGTTAGAAGCGCATGGATATTGAAGAAACTAGGTGAACTATAGGTTTAGTTGCTTGGTCTCAACTATACAAAGTTGGTTTGATTTTGTATAACGGCTTAATTCTGAGAGTAATCAATTTTGGACTAGGTCCCGGGGTTTTTCTGCATTTGCGGTTTCTTCGTTAACAAAATCTTGCTGTGTCATTTACTTTTGTTTTCCGCAATTATAATTGTTGTTATTATAATTTAAAGTAAATTACACAAACGTTAACTCCGTATTACTTGATAGTGATCCTATAGATTTTGGTTAAGTCCTAACCTATTATCAATTAATCACACTTTGATTGTTGTATTGTCTCGATCTCGTATCCATAGACGATCACACAAAGTGTGAATACCGATTTGTTGTATTGTCTCGACTCAGTCCATAGACAATCACTTTCGGTAAGAGGACTTATAGGTGGAAAAGTTTAAGATTGTGGTATATTTTGGTACCCTCGTCTTTTCAATTGGTATCAGAGCAGGCAAACACGGAAAAATTTAACAATCTGTATTTGGTGCGATCTAACCTATAAGAAATGAACTCGAGTTCACATGAATCGATTTCAGTTAACGTACCGCAAAGATTGACGGAACAAACTATCTATGGTGGAAATATGCTATGAGATCTTTTCTTCAATCAAGAGACTTTAATACTTGGCTATTAGTCGTCGATGGTTATAATCGCCCGAAAATAGAGAATTCGGAAACTAGTTTAAACGCTTAGTAGATTATTCTAACGAAGAAAAGGTTTTTGCAATGCAGAATTCAGATGGTTTGAATGCTATTATACATGATGTAAGTGGTGATCTACAACATCATGTATCAGCATGCCAAACTTCTAAGAAAGCTTGGGATAATCTTCAGATCGTATTCGAAGTAAATACATCAAAAAAAGAAGCTAGACTTCAAACTATTACGTCTGATTGAGAGAACCTTCGAATGGATGACAACGATACTTTTGAAGAGTTTCATATTAAACTCTCTAAGATAGTTAATGCTTCTTTCTCACTTGGAAAGACTATTTCTGAAAAAGATATAGTATGCAAAATTCTCGAATCGTTTCCATCTAGATACGAATCTAAGAAGCATGCAATCATAGAGGAAAATGATCTTTCAACTCTCTCACGAAGCACTCTTGTTGGAAAATTGAAGATCTTTGATCATGAATCACAGTCTATTCAAGCTAAAGGAATCGCGTTTAAAGCTGCAAAATTTCCAAAAGCACCGTTGGAAAAGGATAGATTAATAGATGATTCTGATGAACGGATTGAAGAAAATTCTGATAATGAAGTTGAACAATCATTATCATTGATCACCAGATAATTTCGAGATCTCTTGAAGAAAATAAATAAGAGATTCATAAAGGATACTCATCGATCTTCTCGACCCCATGATCGAGTTCCTGTCAAGAACTAAAAAGATCAAGAAGAAGATGATGAATATCAACCTCAGTGCTTTAGGTGTAAAGGTTTTTGTCATATGGCTAAAGACTGTCCTAATCTTAGGAAATACACTTTGGAAGCAAGGCATTGGGTCTGTAACTCTAGACGAGACCTCTGACTCATATGATTCTGAAGAAGAGGAAACAACTAATATTGCATTAGTTGTCAATATTCCTTCCTCCTCCATTCGTGATTTAACCATTTTAAGAATGAACATGTCTTTCGATATTAATAAATCATCTAATGGCAAAAGGAAAAGTAAGACTAATTGTAGAACTGCCTTGAAGAGCAAAATAGCTAAAAGTTGCATATGCAACAACAATCAATCTCAAGATACTTCGTTATTTCGAGGTAACAAGAAAAAGGTTTTTCATACAATACTAGATCAAGAACACACTGTTTGTTCTAACTCACATAATAAGAAAATATCTCAGACTAATACCACCTAATCGGTATTAGAATTACATCCTCACCTTGTGTGCCGAATCTGTATGTGAGGAAGTAAAAATTCAAGGCACTTATGTGTAGATTATGGGAATAAAATCTAAAAATTTTGAAAATATATTTAAGATATTCGTATTTATAGGAATATTATATTTTCGGAAGTATGAAAAATATAAAAAGATCCTTCTCCTTCTTTGGTCATTCCTTGTCCGAACTATGAGTCGGGATCCGATGTCTTCTCTTGATAGAGTATTAGATCTGAAAGATCACTCTAAGAACAAGTTTGGATCTTCTCTTGATATTTAGAATTCAAAGAGAAAAATCAAAAAGAGAGATTGGCTTAGTAATAAGGAAAGAGAGAATATGCTGAAGAAATATCAGTGTATTGAAGCATTGACACACTTCTGTGTTCAATCAAAGACAGAATTACATGTTCTTGCAGAATCCTTCACAAAAACTTCTCAACTACAAGAAATACTGGTCAAGCAACAAGGTTATCTACTTGAAGAAATTCACAAGCTGAAGACTGAATGTAATAATGTACCTTCCTCTACCACTGATATGAAGGACTAAGTTGCAACAACAAAATAGACATCAGTTTTTGATTATTTCAATTATTGTGTAAGGTCTATTGCTGAATAAAACTATCTATTATTTATGAATAAAATTATTATTTTATAATTTTTCTTGTGATAGTTTTTCAATTACATAGCCTGTGCTTGAATGCTTTATATTATTGTTATGTGCTTATGAGATGTTTGATTTTGGTTTCTTAACCTTAATATTCGATCTCATATGATGTGGGAACCCTTATGGTTTGTGTGGCTTTTTGATTTAGCGGGATTAAGTTCTAGCCCAAGTTGGTAAGCTTTATCAAAGGATCATAAGGTGTTCCAATTGAAACTCATATGTGAAAAAGTCACAATATGTTGAATCGATTTGTGTTTAACATAAAAGCATATGTGTTTCGGGGTTTTCAACTTTTGCATTGGCACGCATTAGTTAAAACCGATTCAACCTTTCTCTGGTAAAGGTTGTTGTTCTTGCGAGAAGGATGACAACATAATGGGGGAGAGTTCTAACTTGAACTTGCGCTTAATGATATATCTTTCTGGGGAGTAGAGGATGCGGAATCTGAGGTAACGAATTTGTTAGTTAATCATTTTCCTGTTTAAGAAAAGCTTGAGTTTATTGCATATATTTTGCTTTTGCTTAACAAAATTTGGTACAATTGATGTTTATTCCATTATGTATGTATGGATGTATGTGTGTGTGTGTGATTCAATTGTTTCCGGTTAAGAAAAACTGGTTTGATATCTTTCTTTATTTTTTGGTATCAATTGTTTTAGACTTAACGAATGCAATTGCGGGAATTAATGTCTATGTTTGTTTCAATTGCTTCCGGTTAAGAGAAATAATTGTGCAAGTCAATTTATTTGGTTTGTATGTATTGTTTTTGTCTTAACAAAATAGGGGATCATTTGTTTAGTCCAATTCGATTCCGGATAAGAGAAACTAAGTTAATTCTGATCTTAGTTAGACTTATCAAAGTAGAGGATTCAGTTATTCAAGTCTAATCGAATGCCTTGACAAGAAATATTAGTTAACTAACCTAGTACTTGTCTTGTCTAAAGTGTAAGGTCTAAGTTATTGTCTGAATAATTAGAGCATGATGAGAAAAATAAAGTTAATTCTGATCTTTATTTTGGTCTTATCGAAATAAGCGATTGTATTTGTACAATCGTTTTAGCAAAGGAACTAAGTTTTCTTAGTCAATTTGTTAAACTATTAGGGAAAATTGCTTCAGGCAATTGTTTCCTTGATAACATATTAAAACCAAAGTACTTGTAGTTTCGGTTTTGATATTGGTTATCTAAAATGGTATGTGAAACCTTCGTGGTTAACTCTTATAGGTTGTGCAATTCTTTTAAGATTTGTAAGATCCTTTCAGTTTTGGTATTTGCTCGGACCTTTGTCATTTTGTGACAAAAAGGGGAGAAAATATATGGAGTAAACAAGTGATTTGTTATCACTAAGGAAAGGACAATTGTGCTTAAACGTTATATCTAACGAAAGGTAAAGCATTGACTAAGGGGGGAGAAACATATCATATGATGATTGTAGTTATTTGGACTACAAATGGGAAATAACAAAGATGTTCGGATTGAAAATCTACCTATCATACCTTTAGGGGGAGTATTAGCTTTGTTATTTAAATGTCAACATCGGAATTTATGGATTAAATATATGCAGGTTATTGTGCTATTTGTGAATCAGCTCATGGAAGTCGGTATGATGTTCATCCGGATTTTGTTGAGGAATCGCCGATCCAGAAGGGTCTGGAGGTGTAGAATGAGAAGATTGAATCAAATTAATTAGAAGATTCTTCTTGTCACCCAAGGATAGAATCTCAGTCTTCATCTCCGAGATTGAATCTGTATGTTGAGTAATAATTGTGGAAATCTCTTGAAGTTTTTCTTTGGTGGCCATGGCTACAGGTTCCAGGATGGAGTCTGATACCAATTGTAGTGTATCTAGTGCAACTACAAGGAGAAAATGGATCAAAATGGTAGCAAGCTACCTTCTCTCTGATAAACAGAGCCTGAACTTCAATTGAAGTTTTAATTAGGTTTTCATTACCTTCTCATGAGAAGAATGATTGGTCTTTAATACACCAATATCTCACTAACAATCTCAATGGCTAGTAACTCATCTACTCATTACAGAACTCGAGGAAATGACTTAAGGATGAGTACACCCAACAATTGGTTCACTGCACCCCCTAACAGCTAATTCAGATATATAATACGCATACTAAACCGTGTGGTACATGACACTGCCCCTCCCATTTAGAGATCCTTGTCCCCAAGGATGAAGTCTGGGAACTGAGCTTGAATATGAGCAGCATCCTCCCATGTTGAGTCAACCAGGTCCGAGTTGCACCATTGTACCAAGACTTGTGGAATTTGAGTCGGTCCCCGACAATAACTCTAGTGTCCAAAACAACAATGGGTTCAATGACAAACGACCTGCATGGTCCACTAGGGAAGTTGAGGTGATGACACGACTTGAAATCCTATCTTCTTCTTCTTCGTTGTGAGACATGAAAGACTGGATGAATTTCTGGACCCCACAGAAGCTTGAGTTTATAGGCAACAACTCCAATTCTTTGTAAGACTTCAAAGGGCCCAAAGTACTTGGCCGAGAGCTTGAAGTTCTTTCTCACAAGAATCGATGTTTGTCTATAAGGTCAGTAGCTTCAAGAAAACTAGGTCACCCACTTCAAAGCTTCTGTCAGACCTCTTTTTATCTGCAAAATTTTTCATCCTACTTTGTGCCTTGGATATTTCTTCCTTCAACAGTTGTAACATAATGTCTCTTTCCTGCAAATAATTCTCCACAGTAGCAACAGAAGTAGAAGAGGGAATTGGAAAAACCAGATGTGGAGGAGTATATCCATATAATGCATGAAAGGGTGACATCTTGAGGCTAGAGTGGTAATTGGTGTTAAACCACCACTCATCTAAAAAGCCAACCAAAGGTGCAGCCATTGTTTGGGGTGAGAACTTGTCATGCACCTCAAGTCTTTGCTCCACACATGCATTAGTTCTTTCGGTTGCCCATCGGTTTGAGGATGGTAGGCGGAAATCGAGCTTGAGGTGGTTCCCAATGATTTGAACGAGCTTGCCATAATTGGCTAATGAAAATCTTATCTCTGTCACTCACAATTGAACTAGGAATACCATAAAGTTTAAACACATGATAAAGAAACTCCTTAGCAACTGTCATGGCAAAGTGAATGGATGGCCTAGAGGAATGAAGTGACTATACTTTGTCAATCTGTCTACAACCACTAAGATGACATTCTTTTTAAATGACATTGGAAGGCCTTCTATAAAATCCATGGATATGTGTTGCCAAGCGATGATCGGGTATGGGAAGTGGTTGGAGTAGGCCCCCGGAAGAGAGTTATCTCCCTTGTTGCATTGGCACACATCACAGGGAGGTTACAAGCTTGATAATATCGGTCTTCATGTTGGGCCAAAAAATGAAGTTCTAGCTCGTGGTAGGTGCCATGGATGCCGAATGGCCCCCAACCGTTGATGCATGTAAGAAGTGTAATATAGAAGATCTTAGGCCAAGACGAGCCAATATAGAGTCTCCCTTTGAACCTCAAGATGCCCTGTGCATAAGAATAGTTGCCTTGTGTTGGAGAGACAAATCGGTTGAGTAATAAGTTGAAGTGCGGTGGAGTCCGATTCATAGCTGGAGATAATGTCTTGTACCCACTGAGGTTGAGATACTGACAATGATGAACAAGAAACAGAGGGCAACTGGACAAGGCATCAAAGAACTTTGATTCTCCGACCCTTTTTGTATTTAATAACATAGTCAAGACCCATTAATTTGACTAACCATTTCTCGCTGCAAGGCATTTGATAACTTCGATCCATGAGGTACTTCAAACTCGATAATCGGTGTTTATGATAAATTGTTGATCATGCATAGGTAGTGCTTCCACTTCTCCGAATGACCATGACTATGGCCAAAAATTCTTTTTCATAAGTAGACAAGGCTAATGCCTTAGGACCCAATGGTTTGCTTAGAAAGGCAATTGGTTTACTATTCTGCATTAGTACAACACCAATCCCTATGGAACATGCATCCGTCTCCAAGGTGAATGGCTGAGAAAAATCTGGTAAAGCCAAAACTGGTGCTGAAGTCATAGCAGTTTTGATGGCAGAGAAAGCTTGAGTTGCAGCATCAGACCATGTAAAGGAATCCTTTTTGAGTAGGTCTGTGAGAGGTTTACAGATATTTCAATAGTTTTTGATGAACTTGCGATAGTAACCTGTAAGCCCTAAAAACCCTCGGAGTTGCTTCAGTGTTTGCGGTTGTGGCCAATGAACCATGGCTGCGACTTTGTCAGGGTCAGCAGCAACACCATTGGCATAGATAATGTGGCCAATGTACTCAAGTTGTGGCTGAGCAAAAGCACATTTGGAGAATTTGGCAAACAGATAGTGCTTCCTTAGCAGAGCTAATGTAAGTCGTAAATGCTCCATATGAGCCTCCATGGATGGATCAGAAACTAAGATATCGTCAAAGAATACCAAAGACGAATTTACGCAAATATGGTTGAAATACCTCATTCATTAGAGCCTGAAAAGTTGCAGGAGCGTTAGTAAGCCCAAAAGGCATTACTCTGAATTCATAATGGCCATAATGGGTGCGAAAAGCCGTCTTGTGAATGTCAGGTGCATAAACTCAAATTTGGTAGTAGCCAGAACGAAGATCAATCTTTGAAAATACCATAGAACCATTCAACTCATCAAGTAATTCCTCTATAAGTGGAATTGGAAATTTGTCTTTAACAGTTATGTCATTGAGTTTACGATAATCAATACAAAAACGCCAAGTTCCATCCTTCTTCTTAACAAGGAGAATAGGAGCATCAAATGGGCTATGACTGGGTTGTATCACACCAGAGGAGAGCATTTCAGAGACTAAGGATTCGACCACAGACTTATGAACATAAGGGCATTTGTATGGTCTTTGAGAAGTTGGGTCGAACCGGTTTGAGTGGAATTTTATGGTCAAGTGACCGAGAAGGAGGAAGTCCTTTAGGTTCTGCGAAAACATCTGAAAAACTGTCGAGAATGGTGGATACTGCAGGTGGTGGTGGTAGTATAGGTGTAGTAGAAATGGAGAAAAACTGGCCAATGAGTGTAGGGGTGTTACTCTTTAAAAATTTCTTAAGAGAAGAAGCACTGAGAAGGCTCAAGGAAGGTTTAGAAGAAGTACCTTGAAGGGTAATTGGTGTGCCTTGATGTACAAAAGAAATACTCAGTAGACTTAAGTTAAAAGTAATATCACCAAGTTTGCGCAACTTGATCGGCTCCCAAAACAATATCACAACCACCTAGAGGAAGAGCTCGTAAACTTTCGTAGAATTGATGTCCTTGCATTTCCCAATTAAGGTGATGGCAAATACCCTTGCTGATAGTGCTATCTCCATTAGCAACGGTGACAAGCATCTGACCAGTTGGTGACACATGAAGGCCTAGTTTAGAGGTGAGAGCAGCATCAATGAAGCTATGAGTACTGCCTGTGTCAATAAGCACAACCACAGGATGCTTGTTAAGATGACCATGAATTCTAATAGTGTCATGAGCAATATTCCCTATCAAGGCATGTAAGGAAATCTCAATAGTATAATCTGAAGTTGAAGGAGATGCATCAGAGAGTTCTTCAGTAGATAAGGACCCAGGTTCCTCCACATCATCATCAGCAATTAACATGAACAGCTGTTGAGTTTTACATTTATGGCCTTGTCTGTAAAACTCATCACAGTTATAACAAAGTCCTTTGTCTTTCCTAACCTGCATTTGTGCATGGGTGAGGCGTTTAACAGGTGGGAGAGAATTTTCTGGTGAGGTTCTTGTGGGATTAGGAGGGTGATTTACAATTGGGGATGATGAAGAGGTATTGTTCTTAGTAAGGGTAGAGGATGTAGAGAAAAAAGGCTTGATGGAAGATGGTGGGTGGGACACCGAGAGTGGTGAAGGTGTAAATGGTCTAGAGAATGATTTAGTTTGTTTTGGCTGGTGCTGAAGAGAAGCTTGCTGCACCAATATCTCACTAACAATCTCAACGGCTAGTAACTCATCTACTCATTACAGAACTCGAGGAAATGACTTAAGGATGAGTACACCCAACAATTGGTTAACTGCACCCCCTAACAGCTAATTCAGATATAGAGTATGCATACTAAACCGTGTGGTACATGACAAGATCTAAAGACGTATTGTGATAATCCATTGTTAACAGACTCCGTTCTGTTCGTGATTAATCATAAGAGATTCAATTTGTGGTGTGCAGGTGTTTATTGAAGATTAAAGAATATTTGAAGACAAAGAAGATTTCTTATTGGGTTCATAATCTTTGGTGTGCACAAAACTTGATCGGCTGGGATCCAACTATAATCGGTTTATCTTTGATAGATTTGATTGATTAGTTGCGTAGATCGACATCATTATATAGTATCTTGATAGATCCTATTTTTGATTGCATTATCTAAACTCTGCTACTTTGGTAGTTGTTGGATAGATAGATCTAAACCCGACAAAGGAGTTTATTGGATTAAACAGAAGAGCCTTTGTCTAACTCATATCACTGAGATTGAATAGAGTTGTTACTGAACAGATTTGTTGTTCCTTTACTATTTGGAATTAGATCCAAAGGAATTGTTCCAGTTCGTGCAATTATTGAATGTCGGAAGCGCAGGGATACTGAAGAAACTAGGTGAACTATAGGTTTAGTTGCTTGGTCTCAACTATACGAAGTTGGTTTGATTTTGTATAGCGTCTTAATTCTGAGAGTATTCAATTCTGGACTAGGTCACGGGGTTTTTCTGCATTTGCGGTTTCCTCGTTAACAAAATCTTGATGTGTCATTTACTTTTGTTTTCCGCAATTATAATTGTTGTTATTATAATTTAAAGTAAATTACACAAACGTTAACTTCGTATTACTTGATAGTGATCCTATAGAGTTTGGTTAAGTCCGAACCTATTATCAAGTAATCACACTTTGATTGTTGTATTGTCTCGATCTCGTATCCATAGACGATCACACAAAGTGTGAATACCAATTTGTTGTATTGTCTCGACCCAGTCCATAGATAATCACTTTCGGTAAGAGGACTTATAAGTGGAAAAGTTTAAGATTGTGGTATATTTGGGTACCCTCATCTTTTCACCAAGGATCTCTAGAAGGACCGATTCTCTAAAAAGGATCTCTAGATGGATCAATCCTTAAGTTGACTAAATAGAATTTTTTCAGTTCAACTATTAAGTTAGGGTTTGGAGAACTATCGGAAATATGGTTTGGTTAATATGGAAAGTTTACAAGATGTCGACATAGTATTTGAACTTATGTTAAACTTTTATTACTTAAATTTCAAATATTTTCCTTGATACTCAAGGTGAGATCCCAAACCAAAATATTTTAAATATCTTTGTGATATTCGGAATTTATGTGCCATTTACACCCCAGTAGATAAGCACATTTCTACTTTCTTTATCAGTACAATATATTTTAATGCTAGCAAATATTTAATTGTCATCCAAGAGAGATTTCAATATATTAGTTGAATTCCAGTTGGAATATATACAAAACCGAAAATAGACATATATTGCATATCTTTTGTATTTTCGGGTTTGGTCCTTGTTGTCCAAACTACCTTGGTCATTAAAAATACTGAAGTTTGTCTTCCTTGCAAACTTATCCCGGAACATGCAAAAATTTATGTTTGTGTGAGGAAGCCTACCATCAGTATTTTCGTAATACTCAATAGAGTTGAGAGTATCCTAATTAAGTGAAATCTCTTACGTGCGCTTCGTTGCGATCAAGAAATTTCTAGCAGTAACGTTGGTGAGAAACTAGATCATGGAGTTATTTAGTTTTTGATTTTTGAATTGGTTAACTAACAGTGTGTTGAACCTTTATGAAAAGACGAGGGTACCCAAATATACGTCAATATAAAAATTTTCCACATATAAGTCCTTTCTCCGAAAGTGATTATCTATGGACTGAGTCGAGACAATACAACAAATCGGTTCACACTTCGTGTGATCGTCTATGGATACGAGATCGAGACAATACAACGACGAAGTATGTTTACTTGATAAAAAGGTTCGGACTTAACCAAACACAATAGGATTACTTATCAAGTAAATAGGAATTAACGTTTGTGTGATTTACTTTAAATTATAATAACAACAATTATAATTGCGGAAAATAAAAGTAAATGACACAGCAAGCACTAGTGGAAAAAGGCCGTATTAAAATAGTTGGAAAGTGTCGTATTAGCATTATATAGGACACTATGCAGGTGCTGCTGAAAGTGCCGTAGATTCAGTGTCTTTTTCTTGAACGACACTATCAAGCTGACTTAGATTTGCGATACTTTCAATTTGTCGCTAGGTACGAAACCTGGATAGCGTCGTAGATGTAGTTTTATAATATAAAAAAAAAATTGATATTTAGCTGATTCGGCTAAATCCCAGATCAGATTTGGCTGACAGTAGCCCTGGGGTAAAATAAAGCTCAAATTACCTGAAATAAAACTTGGATTTATAAACTCAAATGGTTAAATAAAAACCATTGTATTTTGTTACACAATTCATAACTGAATTCAGTTTATACTTAGATTCGGAATCACAAAAGAAAACAAATAAAAAGGCTTGAATTCATACAAGTCATATATTTAAGTTCTAAGGTTCATAAATATAACTGTGAACCAGCAAAACGAGATCCTTCCGGATGATGAACTGAGCCAACAATTCAAGCACAACAAACCTACAACAAACAAAAGGTGACAAAATCACTGAAGTATAAAACAACATTGAAAAAATCCTGAAAAGTGAATATACTATGATGAAATTTGAATAGTAACATAGAAAATAAATTCATGACCACAAACAACTCTATCTCCTTATTGTTCTAAGAATCCGAGCTATCCTCGGCATTTTACCAACAATAGCCAAAGTATTTAAATGCTTAAGTGAATCATCGTGGATACACAAATTTCACAGCACGTAGAACATAAAACTTAAACCTTAGCAAATTTCGCAAACACCCCGGTATGCAGAAACTAGTAGCTTTACACACCCACTTAGAGTCTATTACAGTTTACTATGCTATTTTATCTGCATCCATATGACAGAAAGAAACTACAAAAGGATACCAATACTCACAACTATTGACAAGTTCCCAATGCCTGAGAACAGCACCGCAAATCCATGGAGAGACGATCTAGTGTAGATTCATCGATACCATCCATCTACATAGGAAACACAAGGTGAGAAGTTAGAGGTTATTTCAATTTGATACCACTTATAATAAGGAAACACATAGTGGAAGTAAACAGTGATATGAAATTTACCTTCCAACTAGTGGAACATGATCAGTCTCTTTAAAGCATCCCTTCTTGTGTTTAAGCAAGGTTAAAATTTCATTAACCGTTGAAAGTTGAAACTGTGTAACATAGAGAGCAGATACCCTGAGAAGAAAATAATATGAACAAGTAAGCAAAACTAAGCGAAGCCATAGAGTTTGGATCCTTGTTCAGCGTTCTACAACCTAGGAAAGATTTTACTGAGGCCCGTGTAACAGAAGCCTACACAACAAAAGTAGTAATTGGTATCAGTGAATCTATCCAGTACCAATTGCAGATAACTTTAGATATAAACCAGATATACAGAATATTAAAAAAAAAACAATATGAAAAAGTAAGCGAAACTAAACGAAGCCATAAGGTCTGGATCCTTGTTCAGCGTTCTACAACCTAGGCAAGCTTTTACTGAGGCCCCTGTAATAGAAACCTACACATCAAAAGTAGTAAATGGTATTAGTGAGTATATCCAGTACCAAATACAGATTACTATAGATATAAACCAGATATACAAAATATTAAAAAATAGGATACTTACACTAAAATATGTATGCAATGCGTAATTGAAGGAGAAACTTTTTATATGTATTAGTCACTGTTAATACAGTTGAAAGACTCTTTGAATTTAGTATGACCTGCAAGCCAACATGTTCGTTTAATAAATACAGAATTTAGTATGACCTGTAAGCAAACATTTTTGCAAGCATCCTTATTTGTACCTTTGTCCGCTGCTCGTCATATTAGTAATACATGTAGACATGAATGATGGTGATAGTGTAGGAAAAGATTCAATAGTTACTAAATAACACACTTAGACATGAGGGTTTAAAGGATTCAAAGTTCAAGAGCTGAAAAATCAAGTAAAAAGAGTAATCCACGGTGGCCTATCACATATGATGCTTTGACAAACCAGTCTTATGGTGCAGTACCTTAATGGAGCATGAAAGGACCTAAGAATTGCTGAATAGGTTTCTAAATGTAGGACCTGTCAGATTATGCATTCAAGAATGCTTTTTTAGCTGCAAGATTATCTACATGACTCAAACCACAACGCAGACAAGAGTTGTTGCATATTGGACTCACCATCTTTCCACTAACAACAACAAGAAAACTTTGACCGACCAAGTCCATTGCATGTCCATAGAGAGGCCCAGGACCTTGAAGGACAACTCTGCAGTCACACGAACAAGAGAATCAATCAAAAATTTACACCACAAAATTTCAGATATTATACAAGTTTTTATAAACCAAAAATAAGCTGGTTAGATCAAAGATTAGTCTGAGAAAGCCTTTAACTCTAACTTTATAACCCAATGAACTGCATCCATACCGACAAGAAATGAACCAACATACATCTGATATATCAACGTAATCAGATCGTCTTATACACAAACAATGAGGCTTTCCTATAATTCTTGAACTGACATTTACATACTCTTGATACACACATACCTACACCTCGATATAGCGCATACATTCCACCCTCCCTGTATATATTCTTAAAGACATCTTTTAACCCACGATAATCTTGCTAAAAATGTAAACTATACATATCCGGCCCTATATTATGTACTCTTTAGTACTTGTCACCTAAAAAGACGAATTTTTGGTAAAATCTTTAAAAGACTTGTAACATCAATAATTAGTGCGCAGCTACCATACTTATGATGCATCCTTATAATATGGACTAATTCTAGATTAAATAATTAGTACCCAACTACTGTACATGTAATGGTTAACATGACAAACAAAATGATCAACCAAGATTTTTCTCATCACGCCATTTTATCATGTGAAAAGTAACTGCAAGATGTTTAAAAAGAGGGGTAGACCAAAACATACAACTCACCTTGCATATACATCTTGGAACCAAGATCGCCCAATGTACGCAGGCTCGTGACTGAAGTTTCCTCCAAAGTCTCTACCGTCTTCCGTATTATGAAATATGGAGTCAAGAATTAACAGAAAACAACTTGCATTGTATCCATATTAGTGGGTTTTGCATATATAAATGTAGAAAGGGTAACAGTTTGATAGTACTTAATTTTTGTTAAGTAGCACAACGGAAGACAACACCTATAAAAGCATCCAATGCACATACACACTTGTAAAAATGATAGCCTCACCACCTTGCTGCAGCAAAACACATAATACCTAAGTTATTCATGCATCCCAAGTACACATATTTCAGCAATTTTCCAATCTTATCCAGTAAAAAAATGTTTGACACCTTACCTTCAATCCATCATCCATCAATTACACAGTACAAGCACACTCCATCAAGAATTAAGAACATATTATGAGGAACCATTACTCTAGGATCGTATATAAACAAAACCCAAAATTTAAAACCTCATGAGAATCCTAAAAGTATAATCAATTTGTAGGCACTTCTGTAAGTCATTTTATCAAACAGTGTGTGGGCATTGTACATATCTGTTAGGTGTTTCAAATTTATACATAACCATGAGTCCATGAATAATAATCCATGTAAAGTAACTACACATGACCATCTCTACAATCGTATGGTAATCCCTTTGAAAAAACACTACACATGATAATCTCTATAGCTATTAAAGGTTTTAGTTTGGATAAGAAGCAAAATAGAGAGAAAAACTTACTAACAAGTGGTAGTTTAAATGATGAACCTTTAACTTACGAATTTGAAGTTTCAAAATGAAGAACCGAGCAATAGTTGTCTTAATTTGAGACTTGGAAGGCAAAGGAAGCTGTTTAGACTCTGTAACTTGTTCAGTTTAGTGTGACCTAAAATTAACCCAAAAGATAAAATTAAGACAAAAAGATGAAACCATACCTTAGTTTTTCACTTAAATAGTTCTCGGTTTAACCTTCCAAAATTGCAATATAACAAAAAGAACTATCAATCTAAAGAAATTAGAACAAAAAGATGAAACCAAATCCTACAAATATCAATCTACCATAACATAGAACCAAAACCTAACAAAATATAGTGAAATAGACTTACATGGTCGAGTATTCTCTCAGACAAATTTGCTTTCACACAAATTTATTTTTAGAGAAACTTTCTTCAGAATTTTTTTTAGATCTGGAATGATACTAGATAGAGAAGAGACAGTCTTTTAGTAGATGGATTGAAGAGATGAAGAAGAAAATGGCTTTTCTGTTTTTCTTTGGAGTTCAGGATATGAAGAGTATGGGAGAAGAGAACAAAACAAAGGAAAAAAAGAAATGGTTTTGATAATGGCGGATTTCGGAAGACTTTTCTCGACTTTGTGGTGTTTCAAGATGGTCAAGTGAGAGAGTGTGAGATGAGTGAAGTGAGAGATGGATGAAACATAAAGATGAAACAAATACTAATAAAAAAAAGTACTCTCGATAATAACGAACTACTTGCTTCATCTCAGCCGTTCAACAAAGAAGTTAATTCTAGCCACACAAATTCGCCAGTGAAATGATACTACCCTATGTGTCGTTCAGAAAGTCAACTAAAGTCAAACTACTACGACAACTTGACTTTACTCAGAGCAAATACAGTTGTGTTGTTCTAGAAGTCAACTAAAGTCCAATCACAACGACAACTTGACTTCAGTCAACGACGCGTTCGATATGATGCGGTTTCTCGTCATCTGTTGTGTGTCGTTTCCTTGTGCCTCAAATAGCCCTTTTTCCACTAGTGAAGATTTTGTTAACGAGGAAACCACAAATGCAGAAAAACCACGGGACCTTGTCCAGAATTGAATACTCTCAGGATTAAGCCGCTATACAAAATCAAACCAACTTCGTATAGTTGAGACCAAGCAACTAAACCTATAGTTCACCTAGTTCCGTCTGTATTCCCACGCCTCCGACTGTAATAAGTCACGTACTTGGAAAAATTCCTTTGGTTTGTATTCCAAACAAGAAAGGAACAACAAATCTGTTTGGTAGCAACTCTTTTCAACCAAGTCATATGAGTTCGACAAAGGCTCTTACTTTTTATCTCAATAAACTCCTTTTGTCGAGGTTCTTAGATATATCTTATTATCAACTACCAAAGGTAATTGTTAAGATTTTGCAATCAATACTTTTAATCACAAAGAATTATATTGATGCAGATCTACACAACTAATCAATCTAATATACCACAAGGATAAACCGATTATAGTTGGATCCTCTTTCACCGAAACAAGTATTGTGAAAACCGAAGATTATGAATCCCAAATCAGAAATCTTCAAAGTTTTCTTTATCTTTAAATCTTCTTATATCTTCAATAAGCACCTGCACACAATCAACTTGAATCTCTTGTGATCAATCACGTACAGAACGGAGTCTGTTAACAATGGATTATCACAAGACGTCTTTAGATCTACAAACAGTCTAAAGATCCCCGTCGAAACTTCGATCTAGTTTGAGTGAATCTTATATCAGAAGAGAAGATTCTCAAGCATAAACAAACTAGGTGCAATCAAAGTTCAACCACCGTTAGTCAATCAAATCAATCGAAAACAAAAGATAAACCGCAATTATCTAGTTTCCCACCAACGGTACTAATAGAGCTTCTCAATCCCAAAGAAGACTTTAAACTGAGCGGTCGTAAGAGATTTTGCCTAATTAGGTTACTCTCCTCTCCGAATAGGCGGCTTCACCAGTAGCAGCACAAACAAGATAGTTTTGTTGTACGAGGATTAGTTTGCTTGAAATGCAAACTTTCATATTTATAGACCAAGGAAGTTTGGACACCAAGGAATTTCCAAAACCGAAAATATTCTCAAGATATGCAATATATTCCATATTCAGTTTCCATAATTCCTAGAAATGCTTTGTCCAAATATTGATCGAAAATCTCTTGGAAAATCTCCAACTAGTAAATGCACATTACTAATTTTCATTTTCCTAAAATAAAATTAAAAACCTTAAATAAAAGATTCTCAATTTATTTTATTCGATCCGGGATTTTCTTCCTTTAGCTATTAAGGAATAACTTTGAACAATTAAAGATTAGCGTTTACTGCACATGTTCAAAGTATGTCGACATCCTTACTTTGTAAGTCCTCTTTCATACTTACTGTAGGATCAGAATATCGCGACATCAATACTTCGCGAGATTAATAAACGACAGCATTGCGAAGGTGTCGCAGATGAGTAATATAAATGACGCAATGAATGACGACAACCAGAACACGAGAAAGATATGAAGACCTAGCGAGATCTAGGAGAGTTGCGAGATTATATATTTGTACACTTGCGATATTTCGCAAGTCATTCCCGAAAATAAAGGACAGCTTAGCTGTCATCCATTATGTAATACCCTATATAAAGAGCCGAGCAGGCCTATTGGGAAAAGGATCTTTTTTTGAGTGTTGGGCAAGTCATTAAGAGAGAGAAAGTTTAGATTGATTGTAATTCTTTAACTGATTTCCATTTTATCTTGTAAACATTTTAAGAGTTTAATCAATAAAAATTACAATTGTTCATCCTAAAATGATTTGATTGTATAGATTCTTGTGAGGGGTGTAGTGTAGGATTTCCTGCAACTACATATTGGCGCTAGAAACAGGGAGAGTGTGAAGATTGACACCGTGATTTGAAAGAATTTGGAGTAATAGGGAAGGAATTTCATATAATTTTCAACAAACTGAAATTAAGAAATGGCTAGAATAAGATATGCATCAGAACAACCAACAACTGTTAGAAGGAGTAGGAGACTTGTTGGAGAAAGGAGAAATGAAATGGGGGAATCCTCAAGAATGAACATAAGAAATAATTAAGAAAATCAAATTCAATCACCAATTCAACCATTACCGAACAGAACTGTGGATTATGATAGAGTAAGCGTGCATACTTGGAGATCAGACTCTGTGGACGAAAGGGGAGAAGAACAACAATTGGTAAACAATGGACAAGAGGAGAGAGACCGAGAAGGGATTGGAGAAATAATTCATGGAAATGAAGAGATCGCAGCATTAGAGGCATTGAGACAAACAATACATGAAGAAAGGCGATTAGAGGCAGAGGAACGTGCAAATTTGACAAGACAAAATCATGAGTTGAGGATGGAAAATATGAGATTACAAAACAGAAGGTCGAGAAGCACTACAAGGTCAAGCTCAAGATCAGTTAGAGAGGAAATAAGGAGAACTTTACCTATAGAAAATGTTGATGAAGAAAATCGAGAGGAAGCGCAAAATCCAGGCGTAGAACATTGCGATAGAAGAGAGATGATGGAAGATCGTTATATCCCACATCCCGAGACTCCTCAAAATGGGAGAAATGATGGAAATCAAGGAAATAGGCAGCGTCAGGGGCGGAATAATCCAGCTAACGAAGAAAATCAGGAAGAAGGAAGAAGAATATTGCATGGGAGAGAAGCACGGAGGAAGCAAAAAGAGATTGAAGATGAAATTGAAAGACACTATGTTGAACAAGCACGTCTAGCTTGCGAGAGGGAAAGATTAATAACAGAAATGGAAGAACATGAATTGGAAGAAGCAATTCGCCAGAATGATCATGATAATCGAGAAAGAAGGCGAGAACAGAATCGCAACAATGGTAATATCAATGAAGAATATGAAAGAGTACAAAGGAGAACCGATAGGCAGCAAAGAAGAGAAAATGATAGATATAACGGTGTGCGAATTCGTGAAAGAGATGAAGGAGAAGATCGCAGAGAAAGACGAGAAGAGAATGATGAACAAGAAAGTCAAAGCAAACATGAACAGGAGAAGAGAGGCAGAACTAAAAAGACCAGTAGCTTCAAATTCTGATGTAAAGGAACAAATCCTGAGAGAATTGGCAGAAATGAGAGGAATGTTTGAACAAGAAAAGGGAGGAGGAAAGAGACAATTGGATGAGGCCATCGAGGAAGTCACGAAAACTCCATTTACACAAGAAGTACAACTAGGAGGAATACCCCCAAAGTGTAATTTACTGCGTTAACCAAAAGATTTTTGATGGAACAACTTGTGCAATATAACACATCAAAGCTTATGTGAGGTGTATGTTACAATGGGAAAATCATGATGCTATATTGTGCAAGTATTTTGCATCTAGTTTGACAGGATAAGCATTGAAATGGTTTGAAGGTTTACCAAGAAACACAATCACATCATTCAACCATTTACAAGCTATATTTTTAGGGGGCGTACATAAGTAATAATTCCTCGCGGCCCGGGTATTGAAGATGTATTTGGGTTAAAACAAAGGGTTGGCGAATGTTTGAAACATCTGACCATGAGGTGGAAGACAATGTGTAGCGATATGGCTGGTCGTGTGGATGAGAGATATCTCATTTTATCATTCATTAACGCTATGTTCGCAACCAATCTGTTATACATTCAGGTTTTTAGAATCAAGAATACAATCACAATGACTGAGTTGCGAGAACTTCAGGAGGAATACATTGCTCTAGAGGAAAAGCAAAATGAGATGGAATCATACCCTGTTGCGAATGCAAGTTCAAGAGCTGTGAATGCAAGTTTGTTACCTAAATTGATAAACACAGTGGCGAGCACCTCGCAGGGTCAACAAGAAATGATAGCAGATGATGGTCAGCGAAAGTTAGTAGCCATGGGAAGTCATGATCAGGAAGAATTTGAAAGAGAGAGAAACTTCTATAACCGTGGCGGAAATAACAAAATTCAAAGACTTGATCAGCCGCAAGAAAATTACGGAGGTCAGAGGCAGAATTATCATAGAGGGCAGCGAGGTCATAGGGTAGTATGGGAGGAAATCAAGATGCCCCCACTGAATGCTAGTGTGGAGAAAATATGGGAAGCTATAGTCCTAATGGAAAACATACCTGCACCATGGAACATTGGGAATGAACCGCCTCCGGGTGACAGAAGTCATGAATTCTGTTCCTATCACCATTTTCATGGACACCTAACGAATGATTGCAGGAATATAAAAAGAATCATCCTCAGAATGATAGACCAAGGGAAGCTAAATCATTTCTTAAAATGTGAAGAGAAGACTCAACCATTACCACCACCACCAGAAATTCACAGAGTAAACACAACAAAAGGGAAAGAAACATTTGTAGTAGAAGTTGGAGCTAAAGCCAAAAACTTGTTTTGCAACTCTATTGTACATTCGTACAGGACAATTGAAGATTTTCATGATAGTGTTCTCAGTAGGGTTTTCGCAAGAGATGCTGATAATAGAGAAATAATGAACATCGCGAAGACATCGCCACTAAAGGAATGGCAAATGCAGATTATTTCTTTTACCACAGAAGAGGTACCTGAGGGCGGAGAGATGCATGACAACCCATTAGTGGTAAGATTGGAGATTAACCCAAACCCTGTTGATGATGAAGATGATGAGGCAGAAAATTCATGGGCAATCAATAGAATCTTAATTGATACTGGAAGCTCTGTAAACATCATTTTTTACCATACTTACAAGACTATGGGAGGGAAAGACGAAGATCTGATACCTTCAACTTATAAAATTTATGGTTTTAATGGTACTGCCAATAAGCCTAAAAGAGAAGCTCATATGCGAATACCACTGAAAGGATTATCAACTGGAATTTTGTTTTGCATAGTCGATGTGGAGTCCCCCTATAACGCATTAATTGGGCGACCTTGGTTACATGAGATCTTGGGTGTAGCATCGACTTATCACCAGTGCATCAAATTTCCTCATCCCACTGGTGTTGGAGTTATAAAAGGAGATTGGGCTGAGGGAAAAAAGTGCTATGAAGTTGATGTGAAATCTTGCGAGGAAAGAGCTGCTCAAAAGAAAAACTGGAAGCAGAACATCAAAGAAGAACAAAGAAGGGAAAGACTGATGGTGGACGCAATAGAAGTAAGAGATGAAGATACATTACGAAACCAATGCCTGAAGACAGTTGGAAATTGCAATGGTTTCGCAAAAGGGAAGGCAATATCAGGAAATTTAAATGAAGAAGCAGAGAGTAACAGAAGTAAGAGGTGTAAGAAATGAATAATTGATTTTAGATTTGTGAAAGGTGTAAAAAAAAAAATGCTTTGAGTAACAAAGACATGTCAAAAATACAAAGAATACAACGATCGAAGAAGGAGTACGCGAAAGTATCGCGAGCCAGAATATATGAAAATCTGGTTAAAGAATTACAGCGAGATTACAACAAACAAAGCAAAACTATGCGATAATTTCGCAAAGATAATGAGAAGAAATAATCAAAATGAATGATTTATACGAATGGGACGAACCTTTATGGCGTACACCCTAGTTCGCGAATGATATTTCGCAAGAGGCAAATGTAAGACCTAAAGTGCGTCATATAAGGGGGTATCTCTTGACATGGCTCAGGGAAAAGGTTACACCGCCCCTGGAACCCGAGTCATGGAGATTTGGGGTCAATAAAGCCCATCCGGGAGAGATACCTTGGATTTCCAGCTATATATATAAGGTTATACCCTGATTGGACGACCGAGGGTCTCTTCCAAGGAGTCAGTGTATGACCAAGGCGCCGAGGTACACGGTTGAGCCAAGAGTGCCTGGGGCATTTGAAGTGTCTAGGCCATTCTTGGCAAGTCTTGGCACATGCTGCACTCAAAAAAAAAACTCCACTTAGGGTGCAGTCTCGTAACCATAAGCCCTATAGGTATAAGGGATAAGAGGCTGCGAAAACAACTGTTGTTGTTAAGACCGGATGGGAGGAGCTAGTCTTGTATGGCCGATGTACGCCTCCTTGAAGGGGCAACCAGGGAGATGATAAGGGCGGCACCCTCCATTAGGGAGCTGATAAGTGTCTTAAGACGCAAATGTCATGAGGCTTTATTTTCGTAAGAAAATTTAGGCTTGTCATATTTGTGCGATGATCCTGAAGAGGCAATAATACTAACGCGAGGATAAGACGAGATCAATGGGTCTTTACATGAAAGTGTAGGGATGTCCTGCTATTTCGTCGCAAGACGGCAATGTCATGGGGCTTTATTTTCGCAAGAAAGTTTAGGCCTGTCATATTGTCGCAATAAAATTATCCTGCAGAGGCAACAATACTAAAGAAATGATAAGGCAAGATCAATGGGTCATTACATGAAAATGTAAAGACGTCCTGCGATTTTGTCGCAATGACGAGGGCTGGCGCAATAAGACCTTTAACTAGGAAGGCAAAATAAGACCACACAAGAAAATGAGTAAGCAAGTAAGCTTGCGAAAATGATTATATGCAAACAAATAAGTTTGCGAATACATACATGGAAACAACCAGGAAAAATTTGCTTGCGAAGACTTAGCAAAAACAGTTGCGAAACTGAGGCATATTATTATTTAAAGGTTATCGACTAGATCTCTCATTTGAAAACAAATAACAGAGGCAAATATGGGAATGAATAGGGTATAAACTTGTTATTTATTTTCATATGATAGATTTACGCACTCATAATATTGATTAACTGTATTGCAAGAAAGAAGTCTTTTAACATGTGCGGAAAAAGACAACAAAGTAGAACTTGTATTTGAAGATCCAAGAATATTTACAGTAAGAAGTTACAAAAATGGAAGAATAAAAGGATAAATGTACAGATATTACAAGAAGAGAAAGAAGAAAATGGAGCTATTTCTTAGTTCATTCTTCTTTTTCATCAGACTCTTCATCGGACTCCTCTTCTTCGCTAGCATCACTATCAGAGACATCCAAGGAAGGCATATTTTCAGGAATCTCATCAAGAAGACAAGGATATGAAGAAAGAGGAATACTGTGGTCATCGCAGACTGTCCTAATAGTTTGTTTGCGAAAACGGACATCATCATTCTTGAAATTCGCTACAGTAGTTTGCAGTTGCTTCTTCAACTTGGAATACTTGTCATTGCGAAGAAAGAAGTCCTTTGCAAGTTGTTCTTTCTCAGATTCAAGTTCTTTAATTCTTGTCTGAAACCTCTTCTCGGCTTCTGTGAACATATGACAATGAATTAGTAACTTAATAGCAATTTCACAAAAAAGAAGCGGTAAAGTAAAGAAGAACAGTTAACAACCTTCTCTGTCAAAAATCATATCTTTAACCAAGGCAGTATGCTCAGCGTGAAGGCTAACGTTCACACCTAAGTTATTTCTGGCATTATCTAGAACTTTCGCAGCCCAAGAGAATTCATCGTCACTATTTATGAGAAGAAGAGAACGAGTTTGATTCTCTCTCTCCTTAAGTATAGCATTTTGATGAAGAGATTCATCCCGTTCAATTTGGACTTCAAGAAGAGTTTTTTTGAAATTTCGCTAACGCTTGGGCACCTTGATTAGCAATGCGATCTTTGTCATCTATAAGGTTACTAATTTTCTTCCTTAAAATATTAGTTTTCTCGTGGGAACTAAGGTATAAACGTTTAAATAGGTTGGCTAAACCTAAACTAGATCTATGATCAATTTCTAAGAGGTGAAATTGGGTTTGAAGTTTGTTTAGTGGAAGAGATCTAATTTTGTTATTTGAAGAACTCATTTAAAGATTCGTTGAGATGAGCAAGAAGAGCATCACTATCCATAGGCTCGGGAAATGAGTGAAGAAGAATGGCTTCATCGAGAGATTATAAATGTCTCCGAAAATGATATGTCGATAAAGAAAAATAAATGACAGAGTAAAAGCAAGGAAAAAAAGAAGAATCTTATACCATAGAGTTCTTTGATTAGCACTTTGAAGGCTAGATATTTTATTCTTCTGTGTGGAAGATTCAGCTTCTAGTTGTTGAGTCTTTTCGCGAAGAACCGCAGCGCACTTCTAACTCTTCATTCTTCTTGCGAAGATGAAGATATTTCTTTTCAAGAGTGTTGCGCCTTTTCTCAAGATCTGAGGCAATAACAAAGGAAGCTCTCCCAGACTACAAAGAAAGATAACGAAATTATCAAGATATGATTTAAAATCAAAATTATGAAGAAATAAAGAAATACAGACGTGGACGTACCAAGGCACCAAGTGCATTTAAGAAGCTAGGAGTCACTGATCTGGAAACCCCCTGAAGAGAATCATTACCCTCTAGCAAGGAAGCATCACAGATGTTCGCGAGAGCTTCGCATGTATTAGAAAGGCGATCATCTCCAATTCCTTGCATGGAATCTGAGAAGATATTAGACAGTAGCGCCATAGGGGATTCAGTAGGATGATCCTCCTTCGCGAAAGAAATATCAACATCGTCATCATCCTCATCAGAACTCTCGCTGGATAGAGGATTTGAGCGAGAAGAAGAGTGAACCTTCCGTTTTTTAGAAAGTGGAGCAGTGGATTTCCCCTTGCGAAGAGGATCTTTACCCTTTCCTTTGGTCTTCGCAGCTTCAGAAGTTTCTCCTTCTCCGGTAACTTCAATACCAATCTTCACACACGAATGAAGATAAGAAACAGGGGCAACAATATTGTTAAAAATAGCAAAAGAAAGTATTTCTTACTTCATCCGTGATTGAACGAAGTACCGCTGAGTACTCGCCTTTGGATTCCTTTCGTAACTTCTTCTTAATTTGATGATCTAAAAATTTCGCAAGATTAGATATAAGAGGAAATGAAGATTGCAAAGTGAGTAAAAGTTAGGAAATATACCTCTTTTGCTTTTCCGGGCCAATCAAATACCCAAGGATGATAATTTGCGAGATTCGCAGGGAGTACATGGGGACCTGAAATGTAAGGTCCGTTCAAAAATAGCGGAAAGACGCACCACTTGTCGTCTTTGGAATGGCGAGGAACATTGTTCTTGCCAGAGTGCCAATCGATATCTTGCATGAGTATCTTGTCGCTGGGAATGTTCTCTTTTCTTTTCAACCGTGCACCCCAGTGAGACCTATCGTTCTTCATATTTATCACTTCATAATTTTCAAAAAGTTTTCTACTGAATACTTTTCAGCAACTATTGCGAATTTAGGATCTCAGACTTCATCAGGATATAGAGATCCCTTACCAACACCACGATTGGCGAATTCAAGAACTAAACAGATGCAATCTCCACTTAATTGATAGATAGCTCGCGAGAACTTCTCATGAGCAAGAATTTCATAAAACAAGGGCAATTCGGGATTGTAGATAGGAATTGGAAGACCTGCGAGGAGCTGACCTAGCGAAATTATGATTTTTTGATCATCACAATGATGATCAGTAAACAATTTTGCAGAGAGAATAGATGAAGATTCTTGATTGGGAATAGTGGATAAAGTGAAACCCTTTTCTTGTAAATTCTTTTGAGTCTCGGTCAAAAGGACTTCGTATTTACTGACCGAGATGGAGCCATTCTCGAATATGGGAATGAATAGAAAGTTGAAGATCAAGAGAAAGAAGAAAAGGAAGATTTACTGATAAGCGAGAGCGTAAATTGCGGAGGAGGAGAATTGAAGAAAATTTGCAGAGAGAAAGTAAAAAAGAAGAATAAGAGGGTGAGAAAACTATATATAGAGAAGAGTTCTCGAGAAGATAAATGCATTTAATGCGAAAGGAGACGTGAATGGTCAAGAAAAAACGGTTGAGAGAAACGTGTCAAGAAAAGAGTGGAAGAAGAAACACGTGTAAAAGTACGGGATCATATCAAAAACAGATAAAGATGAACAGTTGCGGCATTTCAGAAATACTAATTCTCATGACATTCTCTTCTTCGCAGAGAAGACATGAGAAGAGGCAATATGTAGGATCAGAATATCGCGACATCAATACTTCGCGAGATTAATAAACGACAGCATTGCGAAGGTGTCGCAGATGAGTAATATAAGTGACGCAATGAATGACGACAGCCAAAACACGAGAAAGATATGAAGACCTAGCGAGATCTAGGAGAGTTGCGAGATTATATATTTGTACACTTGCGATATTTCGCAAGTCATTCCCGAAAATAAAGGACAACTTAGCTGTCATCCATTATGTAATACCCTATATAAAGAGCCGAGCAGGCCTATTGGGAAAATGATCTTTTTTCGAGTGTTGGGCAAGTCATTAAGAGAGAGAAATTTTAGAGTGATTTTAATTCTTTAACTGATTTCCATTTTATCTTGTAAACATTTTAAGAGTTTAATCAATACAAATTACAATTGTTCATCCTAAAATGATTTGATTGTATAGATTCTTGTCAGGGGTGTAGTGTAGGATTTCCTGCAACTACACTTACAACCTTGAAACTGATTTGCAACACTTCCAAACAAGTTTAGAATTGGTTCATCTGACTTTCAAGAACTATGTGATTGATCAAGAACACGCAATCACAAATTATGGGTTTCACGGTTCTACCAAAACAAGTTTTGGTTCTACCTCCATGTAAGTACTGTGCATAGTCACACTAGCTTTCAAAAAATTCGGTTGACTAGGTACTAGGATCGGTTCCCCACATATATATGGTATCTAACTTTTACTTGCTGCACATGTCCATAGGATCGGTTCCCCTTTTCCTAAAAACGTGTTGCACATGTCCATAGGATCGGTTCCCCTTTCTGCTAAAAACTTGTTGAACCTCATACAAGGATCGATTCCCCTTTGTGATATGTTGCACCTCTTACTAGGATTGGTTCCCCTTTACCCAGAGTCGGTTATACCAAAATCACAAAATCGATCATACCATCTCAGGTGATCACTTAAGATCGGTTTCACTAATAAAAGTTATACCAATACAAAAGTCAGGCCTTTGTGAATAGTTTTACCAAGAACATAAACAAGTCATGACCAGTTATACTAATCACACATATTGGTAGTTCAAAAGATATGCAATGAATAACAATACCAATAATGCCTGGCGATTTCCTTTTCGATTCACAAAACAAGTTCATGAATTTACTTCCTTAAAACAAATGTAAAACATTGTTTCCTAGGATGAAATCTTCACCTTATACCCATACATAATCACAATAGAATTCAAACGATTATGTCGATGTCTTATATACAAAGTTTAATGGTTAAGCAATAAACCTCGTATTGTATTCCTTAATACTATGTCTAACTAGAGTATATCATTCATGCTTCGCAGTTTTGTTTTCAATATGCACGACTTGAAAGATACGTTAGGGAATGAAACAGTTCAAGTCAAATATCACTAACCTCAAGTGGAAGGATGATGTTGTTGTTGTAGCTCCTTACTTCTTCACTTCTTCAAGTCTTCGCAATACTTGTAATGTCTCATATCTTAATACTTTCAAGCTAACCTATACAAAGTTGACTCTAGTACATAATCAAGCGACTCTTAAAATGAGTTTTGGCTCACTAAAATATGACAACCAAACTTGACATACCAACGCTTGGTGGGTTCAACCGAGCAATGTTCTAACAATCTCCCCCTTTGTCAATTTTAGTGACAAAACTCTTACATCATATGGATAAACAAATTACAAGAATTCATTACACATACGCTTGATTCCCGAATTCAACATCACAATAACCTGTATACATTCAATCCATAAATGCCGATGTTGACATTATAATAACAAAGCTAATACTCCCCCTAAAGGTAAGATAGGTAGATTTTATCAATCCGCACGTCTTTTTTATTCACTTGTAGTCCATATTCTACAAGTATCATATGATATGTTACTCCCCCTTAGTCTATGCTTTTACTCTTTCGTTAGATAAACGTTTAAGCACCATTGTCCTTTCCCTTAGATACCAATCAATATAAATCAATACCAGTATCACTTGTTTACTCCATATATTTCTCCCCATTTTTGTCACAAAATGACAAAGCAACGAAAAAATAAAGGACAAACCGAAAGGATCTTACAAATCTCAAAATAAACTTGCAACCTATAGAGTTAAGCACGAGGGTTCCAAACACCATTTTTGATAACCAATATCAAAACCGAAACTACAAAGTAATTTTTCTTTGATATATTATCAAGGAAATAATTGCCCGAAGCAATTTTCCCTAATAGCTTAGCAAACCAAAAATCAACTAAGCACTTTAGTTCCTTTGCTAAAACGATTGTACAAATACAATCGCTTGTTCAATAAGACCAAAATAAAGATAACTCTATTTTTATCATCAGGTTCTAGTTATTCATATAACTTAGACCTTTAACTTTTAAACAAGACAAGTACTAGGTTAGTTAACTAGCATTTCTTGTTAAGGCATCCGATTAGACTTGAATAACGAAACCTCCACTTTGATAAGTCTAACTAAGATCAAAATTAACTTAGTTTCTCTTATCCGGAATCGAATTGGACTAAATAATTCATCCCGTAAACCTTTTCTTTCTTTAAGCCATAAACAATTCATACAAACCAAATAAATCAACTTGCGTAATTATTCACCTCAACCGGAAGCAATTGAAACAACATAGACATTAAAGCACCGCAATTGCACCGAAATTTTGTAAGCCTAAACAATTGATACCACACAATCAAGCAAGATAACAATAGTTTTTCTTAACCGGAAACAATTGAATCACACACACATCCATACACACATAATGGAATAAAACATCAATTGTACCGAAATTTTGTTAAGCAAAAGCAATAAGTATATGAAATAAAATCAGGCTTTTCTTAAACAGGAAAACGATTAACTAACAAATTCGTTACCTCAAATTTCGCATCCTATTCTCCAATATGTTTGCATCTTCTTCCAGGGAGAATTGATATTGAAATAACATTATGTTGTCATCCTTATGCAAAATAACAGAATAACAACAACCAACCTTTACCAGAGAAAGGTTAAAAACCGATTTTTAACTATTGCAAGCAAAAGTTGAAAACCGGACCCACGAGGTACTAATGTACCTTGACAATCCCTATGGATTTCCTTAGATTTTCGAAAGTTGATCTATCTAAGGGTTTGGTGAGAATCTCATCTAGCTGACGCTCGGATGGAACATACTCTAATTTGATAACACCATTCTCATATAAATCTCTAATAAAGTGATATCTGATATCTATGTGTTTAGTACGAGAATGTTCAACTGGGTTTTCAGTCAATCGAATAACACTTGAGTTATCACACAGTATGCTCATAGTTGAAATATTTATTCCATAGTCAATGAGCATTTGTTTCATCCACAATAGTTGGGTACAACATGTACCACCAGCAATATATTTTGCTTCACGGGTTGACAAGGACTGTGAATTATGTTTCTTGCTATGCCAAGCTAAAAGATTTTGACCAACATAGAAACAACCACCAGAGGTGCTTTTACGATCTTGTACACATCCTGCCCAATCAGCATCTGAATAGGCAACAAGACTATTGTTCGTATCCATAGAGTATGATAGACCATAATCTACTGTACCATTAACGTATCTAATGATTCGTTTTACAGCTTTGAGATGTGATTCTCTAGGATCTGCTTGGAATCTAGCACAACATCCCACACCAAAAGCAATGTCTGGTCTTGTTGCAGTTAGATATAGCAAGCTCCCTATCATAGATATGTATAGTTTCTGATCAACTGATTTTTTACCTGGATTCGATTGAAGTTTTCCAGTAGTTGGCATCGGAGTGAACCCTGTTTTAGGGCATACGTAAAACTTTCAGGGCATACTGAATAAAGACAAAATAGGGATGTAAATATCAAAATCAATAACCCCTTAGCCAAATATTTTTAGTAATGGCAAATCTTCCCTTTTAGGATCATTGTTAATTAATGATTAGTTATAACAATCCTGATTAGTGATTAAGATAATTTAGTTATATATGTTTGAGTAGATGAAAAATTTTGAGGAAGAAAAAAAAAGTTAGGTTTTTTTTTTTTGAGGGAGAAGGGGAAAGTGAGAAAAAAGCTTGTATTTTGATTCAATGGATGAGGAGGGTCAATTTTCACCAAACTCAAACTCAAACTCAAGCACAAACTCAAGGTGATGATTTTTATGAGCCAAATACAAATGATGAATACATATATGAGAAACCCAATGCTTCTAATACACATGTACACTTCTATCTTAAAGAATCTCGCTTTTGTAGCTTAAAATCATCAAAAGTTTGTGTTTTTTCACTAAGGTTCGGCGAGTCTGGATGAACAGTTCGGCTAGCTGAAAGTGTTATAATTATGAGCCGAACCTACTTTGAAGACCATAGTTCGTCTAGTTTAAAATTTTAATAAGGAGCCGAACCATACACTGGAACTTCTAGAAGAAAGTTCGTTAAAGGTTCGGCTCATATTGTAAAAATCGTAAGAGCCGAACCTTTTGACAATACATGGTTCGGCACTTATTGTGAATATCGTAATAGCCGAACCTCGTAAATGTGCTAGGTTCGGCACGTATTAGATTATAGTACTAGCCGAACCTCTCCATTAATTTTTCATTGTATTATCTTACCTTGTGTTATTCTTTATAGATCGTGCTTGATGGACATGTACCGATGGAAAATCAACCTGATCCCGTAGACATAATTCACGAAATGTAAGAGATAACGTTTGAAATGTAATAATATTTGTTTAGTGTAGTGCATTTTCTTCATGTTTGTCGTGCGATTTTGGAATTTATCAACCGACAAAGATGAAGAAAATTGCACAACACTAAACAAAGTCATTATATGTCAACACTAACCAATTCTATCACTACCAAAGAACAATTTCCGAAGTAAATCAAGAGGTTCGGCTAGCCCGAAAAAGAAAATATAAGCTGAACTCAACAACTATTAGTTGATTCTTAAACACAGTGAGTTGTTCGGCTTATAATTCAAAAATTCTTTCAAGCCGAACCCTACCACCATTAGTTGATTTTTAAACACAGTGACATGTTCGGCTTATATTACAAAAAGACTTTCAAGCCGAACTCATATACTTATACGATTTGTGAAAATGAAAACAACATATGTTCGGCGTAAAATAGTTTTATCGAATACGCCGAACCCTCTATGCATCTCTATCTGTGACTAGGTTCGGCTTGAAATTTCATGCCGAACTGTTCATATACACTTACAGGAAGCTTTTGCGAAGAACAGTTCGGCTAAAAACGCAACTCAATTTTGAGCCGAACCGAGCTCTGTAACTGTCAAAAACACTATTTTTTTTTTGGAATTAAACCCATTTAATCGATGAAAAACAACAAATAAGAGATTGGGTTTGTAAAAGTTACTTTCTTATCCTCATTTCCGAAGTTGGAGATGCAGTTGGTTCAATTGGTGGTTGATTTTCAGTTTCTACACCTTCATCTTCAATTGATGGATTAGAAGACGATTGGGTTTGCCTAGTCTCTGTTTTTTTTTGTTGTACTAGTCATTATGTAGTTGAGTTTAATTGACGATCAAATTTTTATGAATCAACGATTAATCACGGTAATGAAATTTTTTTTCGCAGGAAGGGGAAAGTTCGGATAGAGGAGGAAGAAGAAGAGATGTTAAGGGAAACTGATTTTTATTTTTTAGAAAACTGATTTTAGGTTTTTGTATTAAGGGTAAGGATACATAGGTAATTGAACCACCCATAGGGTACCCCTTATAAGGTCACCCAAGATGGGAATATTGTTTTGTATGCCCTGAAAGTTTTACGTATGCCCTAAAACAGGGTTCATCGGAGTTGCCATAGGTGTTGCACCTTTTAGTTCGAATTTTTCAACTAAATTCCTTGTTGTTGTATTTGCAACCCAAGAAAATATGATAATTCTCCAACATTACTCATTTCAAATTCTCCACTCATAAGATTCAGGAATTCATCTGTTAGAGATTTTGAGGTGGATCCATAGATGATGTCATCTACATATATTTGCGCTACAAGTACATTTTTTCCACTCCACTAGGTGAAGAGTGTCTTATCAGCACCACCTCTAGAGAATCCTTTTTGAAGTAAGAAGGATGTCAGTTTATCATATCAAGCTCTTGGAGCTTGTTTCAGACCATACAAGGCCTTTTTAAGTTTAAAGACATAATCTGGGAATAATGGATCTTCAAATCCTTTAGGTTGAGCAACAAATACCTCTTCTTTTAAATCCCCATTCAAAAATGCAGATTTAATATCCATTTGAAAAAGTTTTATCTTAAGATAGCAAGCCTAGGCAAGTAACAATCTTATTGATTCTAAACGAGAAACAAGAGCAAAAGTTTCATCAAAATCAATACCTTCAATTTGAGAATATCCTTGAGCAACGAGCCTAGCTTTATTTCTGACAATCGTCCCGAATTCGTCTGATTTGTTCTTGCAGATCCACTTTGTTCCAACGATGTTTACTCCTGTTGGCTTAGGAACAAGTTCTCACACTTCTTGTCTTTTAAACTGATTGAGTTCCTCGTGCATTGAGTTTACCCAAGCAGGTTCACTGAGTGCTTCCGCAACGTTTTTCGGCTCTATTGAAGAAAGAAAACATGAATTGTGACAGACATTCTGAAGTTCTCTTTGAGTCATAACTCTAGCATTAGCATCTCTAATGATGTCTTTAGAAGAGTGTCTTTGATGTACCCATTTAACAGGTTTTTGGACAATATTTTCGGTATCATTGGGTTGTTCAACAATACTTTCATTATTGTCTTTATCATCTGTGTCACTAATTAAAGGAACAACTGATGGTTCGACTTCAGTCTGTTTTTCCTTAATAACAGTTTCAGAGGGAGGAAGTTCTGCTGCAGTGTGATTTTCTTGGCAAAAATCTCTAATGTCATCAATAACCACATTAATTGATTCCATCATGACTTTGGTTCTGAGATTGTATACCCTGAAGGCACGATTGTTAGAAGCATAGCCAAGAAAACTTCCTTCATCACTTTTGGAATCAAATTTTCCTCTATGTTCCCTGTCTTTGAGAATAGCTTAGATTGTGTTTTCTTCCATACCATAATTCATATGGGTTATTTAGAGTTATAGATCTTAAATAGACTCTATTTATAAGATAACAGGTTGTAAACAAAGCTTCCCCCCAGAAGGTTAATGGTAGGTTTTTATTATGAAGCAATACTCTTGCCATTTCTTGAATATTGCCTGAGGTGTAATAGGGGCAGAGAATTGATGACTAATTCCAAGACTATTACAATATTCATATACTTTCGTATCCTTGAATTTTGTACCACGATCGCTTCTTATCTTCTTAAGCTTGTGACCTTGTTTATTTTGAATTATATTCACAATAATTTTGAACTCCTCAAGAGTGTCATTCTTGTGCTTCAGAAAAGCAACCCATGTGAACCGTGTATAATCATCTACCATTACTAAAGCATACTTATTCCCTCCAACAGATGCTTGTTGGATTGGACCAAATAGATCCATATGAATAAGATCGAGAGGAACACGAGTGGCTATGTCTCGAGAAAGTTTGTGTGGAATTTTTCCTTGCTTACCCTTTTGGCATGCACCACAAACACCTTCTACTTTAGTGTTAATTTTTGGAACGCATTTGACAAGCTCACGGTTAATGAGCTTTCCTAGCATTCTGTAGTTGATATGACCAAAGCGTTCATGCCACAAATGAGTTTACTCAACCTTAGTCAAGTTACAATATAAATTTGATTGTATATCAAGGAGATAACAATTATTCATACTTCTACGTCCTCAGAAAATTACTTTTCCGGACTTATCTTCAATATCAGAACCTCTCATATTAAAGATGACTTTATGACCTTTATCACAAATTTGACTTACTGAAAGAAGATTTGCTTTCATTCCTTTAACATAAACAACATAATGAATTTCGGGAATACCTGGAAGCTTAATAGTACCTTTCTTGCTGATTAGACAACTACTCCCATCTCCAAATGTTACTGATCCCTTTTGAAAACGGTTCCTGGTCTGACTCTTATTAGATTGTTTAAGATGTCTGGATGAAGGAATTGAACATCTTTGAGAATCTCTTGATTTAGACTCTTCTGTGTTTTTCACCAGTTTTCTATCAATCATGATATTATTGATCTCATCAGTATATAACCGGTTCTGTTCAATCCCTTTATCTAACATTTTAACAAGAGCAGAGGGATATTCTTTCAGACTATCTAAAATCTTTAAAACGTTAATCGAATCGTTCATCTGATTCAATTTCTTATAGGTTGGATCGCACCAAACACAGATTGTTAGATCTTTTCGTGTTTGCCTGCTCTGATACCAATTGAAAAGACGAGGGTACCCAAATATACCTCAATCTAAAACTTTTCCACTTATAAGTCCTTTCTCCGAAAGTGATTGTTTATGGACTGAGTCGAGATAATACAACAAATCGGTTCACACTTTGTGTGATCGTCTATGGATACGAGATCGAGACAATACAACGACGAAGTATGTTTACTTGATAAAAAGGTTCGGACTTAACCAAACACAATAGGATTACTTATCAAGTAAATAGGAATTAACGTTTGTGTGATTTACTTTAAATTATAATAAAAACAATTATAATTGCGAAAAATAAAAGTAAATGATCCAGCAAGATTTTGTTAACCAGGAAACCGCAAATGCAGAAAAACCCCGGGACCTTGTCCAGAATTGAATACTCTCAGGATTAAGCCGCTATACAAAATCAAACCAACTTCGTATAGTTGAGACCAAGCAACTAAACCTATAGTTCACCTAGTTCCGTCTGTATTCCCACGCCTCCGACCTGTAATAAGTAACGTACTTGGAACAATTCCTTTGGTTCGTATTCCAAACAGTAAGGAACAACAAATCTGTTTGGTAGCAACTCTTTTCAACCAAGTGATATGAGTTCGACAAAGGCTCTTTTGTTTATCTCAATAAACTCCTTTGTCCGGTTCTTAGATCTATCTTATTATCAACTACCAAAGTTAATTATTAAGATTTTGCAATCAATACTTTTAATCACAAAGAATTGTATTGATGCAGATCTACACAACTAATCAATCTAATCTACCACAAGGATAAACCGATTATAGTTGGATCCTCTTTTACCGAAACAATGATTGTGCACACCGAAGATTATGAATCCCAAATTAGAAATCTTCAAAGTCTTCTTTGTCTTCAAATCTTCTTAGATCTTCAATAAACCCCTGAACACAATCAACTTGAATCTCTTGTGATCAATCACGCATAGAACGGAGTCTGTTAACAATGGATTATCACAAGACGTCTTTAGATCTAAAAACATTCTAAAGATCCCCGTCGAAACTTCGATCTAGTTTGAGTGAATCTTATATCAGAAGAGAAGATTCTAAAGCATAAACAAACTAGGTGCAATCAAAGTTCAACCACCATTAGTCAATCAAATCAATCGAAAACAGAAGATAAACCGCAATTATCTAGTTTCCCACCAACGGTACTAATAGAGCTTTTCAATCCCAAAGAAGACTTTAAACTAAGCGGCCGTAAGAGATTTCGCCTAATTAGGTTACTCTCCTCTCCGAATAGGAAGCTTCACCAGTAGCAGCACAAACAAGATAGTTTTGTTGTACGAGGATTAGTTTGCTTGAAATGCAAACTTTCATATTTATAGACCAAGGAAGTTTGGACACCAAGGAATTTCCAAAACCGAAAATATACTCAAGATATGCAATATATTCCATATTCGGTTTCCATAATTCCTGGAAATTCTTTGTCCAAATATTGATCAAAAATCTCTTGGAAAATCTCCAACTAGTAAATGCACATTACTAATTTTCATTTTCCTAAAATAAAATTAAAAACCTTAAATAAAAGATTCTCAATTTATTTTATTCGATCCGGGATTTTCTTTCTTTAGCTATTAAGAAATAACTTTGAACAATTAAACATTAGCGTTTACTGCACATGTTCAAAGTATGTCGACATACTTAATTTGTAAGTCCTCTTTCATACTTACAACCTTGAAACCGATTTGCAACACTTCCAAACAAGTTTAGAATTGGTTCATCTGACTTTCAAGAACTATGTGATTGATCAAGAACACACAATCACAAATCATGGGTTTCACGGTTCTACCAAAACAAGTTTCGGTTCTACCTCCATGTGAGTACTGTACATAGTCACACTAGCTTTCCGAAAATTCGGTTGACTAGGTACTAGGATCGGTTCCCCACATATATATGGTATCTAACTTGTACTTGTTGCACATGTCCATAGGATCGGTTCCCCTTTCTTCTAAAAACTTACTGCACCTCATACATGGATCGATTCCCCTTTGTGATATGTTGCACCCAGAGTCGGTTATACCACAATCACAAAATCGATCATGCCATCTCAGGTGATTACTTAAGATCGGTTTCACTAATAAAAGTCATACCAATACAAAAGTCAGGCCTTTGTGAATAGTTTTACCAAGAACATAAACAAGTCATGACCGGTTATACTAATCACACATATTGGTAGTTCAAAAGATATGCAAGCAATAACAATAACAATAACAATACCAATAATGCCTGGCGATTTCCTTTTCGATTCACAAAACAAGTTCATGAATTTACTTCCTTAAAACAAATGTAAAACATTGTTTCCTAGGATGAAATCTTCACCTTATACCCATACATAATCACAATTGCATTCAAACGATTATGTCGATGTCTTATATACAAATTTTAATGGTTAAGCAATAAACCTCGTATTGTATTCCTTAATACTATGTCTAACTAGAGTATATCATTCATGCTTCGCAGTTTTGTTTTCAATATGCACGACTTGAAAGATACGTTAGGGAATGAAACAGTTCAAGTCAAATATCACTAACCTCAAGTGGAAGGATGAAGTTGTTGTTGTAGCTCCTTACTTCTTCACTTCTTCATGTCTTCGCAATACTTGTAATGTCTCATATCCTAATACTTTCAAGCTAACCTATACGAAGTTGACTCTAGTACATAATCAAGCGACTCTTAAAATGAGTTTTGGCTCACTAAAATATGACAACCAAACTTGACATACCAACGCTTGGTGGGTTCAACCGAGCAATGCTCTAACACTTTATACATCTAGTTTGTTTATTCTGTGATCCTTCTCTTCTGATATAAGGTCACTCGAACTAGTTCAAGGATCAAAGATTTTTGATCTGCTTTATTAAATCTAGATTTGAAGATGAGACTTATGGTAATCCATTATTAACAGACCACGTTATGTGCGTGATCGATCATAAGTGAAATCAAGTTATTTGTGTAGGTACTTAGAAGGTCGCTCGAATGGAGATTGAAGACTACACGAATAAATCTATGGAGAATTTCATTGAAGGTTAGTAACAAATACTTTATTCTCTTGTTTATTCTACCTCTTTATCTATCGAAACAAGGGCTCACTCTATGGAACAATTCCTATGACGATAAATATTTATTTATATATACACTCGAGGATATTTGAGCCCATGACTTTTGTGAGAATTACCTTTATCACTAGAAAGGTCGTTATGTTGTAATGAATGAGAATACGAATGGAACGAGCTAGCTAAGAATCACGCAATTCTGTGTTATAACGAAGAAGTTATTAAAGCAACATTTATTATGTGTTGTTAAGGCAATTCGTGAATAGGAAATCGTACACGAACTTTTTGCAACAGTTCGCCAACCTAAACCGTGAATACGTGACTAAAAGCCTATTTTGGTCAAGTATTTGGGTGTTTCCTAACCTAGACAAGGTAGTTTTGTTTCTAAGCAACCTAGACTTAAATAGAGGTTTCATGTAACCACACAACCTATCCCTTGGAAAAATATGTTTGGTTGCATAAGGTTGTTCTCCATATATTTGTTCTTCACAAACAAGAGTGAGGTTTCAAAAAACTTTACTTGGAGATCGTAAAGCACAGGGAAACTATCTTCTTTGATAGTTACAGAACTTGTTCCTAGGTATTTTTCATAAATCATAGATTTAATAGAGCAAGATAATCCTAGTATTTTCTAGGTGATGATCTTGTTTTGGAAGATTAAATTAGGGTTACGGTTTCGTAACCTAATTGTTGAGGAGTATCTTCTGGAGAAAATTGATGTTCCGCCAGAAGATTTTCAAGAGTATCTTCTAAAGAGAATTGGTGTGTGCTACAAGATCTAAAAAGAAAAATTCCTTAAGAGAATTGGTGTTCTGCTAGGAGTTCTAAAATGCGCGAATAAAGTTGAAGCAGGTATTACATCTAGTCCGAATATGTAGCAGTGTAACATCTTATAATTAGTGTGTGTTCAATCTGGACTAGGTCCCGGGGTTTTTCTACAAGATTGTAGTTTTCCTTGTTAACAAAAAACTCTGGTGTATGTTTATTTCTTTTCCGCATTATATTGTTTTATCTTTATAATTGAAATATCACGTGTCGTACATATTTAAACATAAATAGTATTAACTCAATTGTACGGAACCTGCAAGACTAGTTCTTGTTGAATTCGTATCTTGAAATATATATTACAAGACTTGCTCTTGTTGGAATTCGGTTCGTGAACAGTTCGGGTAATACTAGGTTTACCTTGTTAAAACAATCTTAAATACAGTTTTGTAACCGAACGTATAGATTGTACAAGGATTGTTCATATAGATTTTCGAAAGAAAAAGTTGGTGGTGTATTTGGTACCCCCTGCGTTTTCATGGGTAGATATCAAAAAGATTATGGTGCATTTGGTACCCTTGTCATTTTCAAAACCTTTGGTCCATAAGAGTTATTTTATCATCCGTCGTTCACTTTGATTATTCCATCCATCAACTAGATGTTGGAATTGCCTTCTTATGTGATGATATCTAAAGGAAATAGTGTTATGACACAACCAAGAATATTTCAAGATCCTCCTAAACCAAACCATGTTTGTCGTTTCACAAGTCCATCTATGGTATGAAGAAGACACCAAAAATTTATTGTGAGAAGCTCGGTGCAACTCTTATTTTATTAAACTTTTTTTTTTATAGGATTGATTCTTCCTTGTTTGTTCATATGGATGGTGATAAAATTACTGTGGTTTTGGTCGATGTGGATGATATCTGGTTGACTGGTCGCTGGTCTACCATTCTTCACTATAATTTAAGGTTGTCAATGGGAACCCATTAACAGGAACCGAAACCAAACCCGGTTCGAGCTTCTGGGTCCTACAACTGGACCCATTAGCAATTTAGGATGCGGCGGCTATCAGGTACCCGGTTATTCATTCTTTAATTCATCATTTTAGCGAAATTATAAGTATTTTGCTAGTTTTGTCTCTGATTCTTTTTCATTTTTATCTTATATTTAATCTTTATTTAGAACATTAAAAAATAATAATAAATTTTTACACAAATAATTTGGATTCAAACTAAAAAAAGAAGAAGATATTGAGTTTTTGAAATTTTGTTTCAGAGTTTTCTTTATACCCAACGGGTACCCATCGATTCTGGGTACCCGGGGTTATGATCGGATTCAGTTTTGAGTCCACTAATTTATGAACCAGATCCAGAACCGTTAGGAACCGGTCCCAACTTCTATAATAGGATCCGGTTCCAGTCCACGGGTACACAACCCTACTATATAAAATTACTAATTTTCATACTTATTACCCAATCATGGACTCGGGCAATGTCCGATACTTTATGGGTATTGAGGTTATGATTTTATTTATATCTTTCATATGCCAAGTACAACCTGGATTCCTAAAGACGACTAATATGACGGGTGTTTGAGTCATATATTACTGCTAATTTCAAACTAAGCAACACAAATGGTGAGCTACTTAAAAATCCAATCGAGTACATATCTTTAGTTAGAGCTTTGCATTACTCTACAATTGACATGGACAAGGTCTGAAACCCTCTTTAGACTAAATTTGGTATGCCATCATATGAAACAACCTCGAATTTATCATCTTGTCACTGGTATATGGGGATTCTGAACTACTTTAAAGGTACTTTAAATGACCGGTATAGTTACAAAGGGTAGTATATTCTTCTTAGGATTCTCTAATGCTAATTGGGGTGGGTACGTGGGCAACAGACAGTCTTCTAAGGGTTATTTTGTTTTTCTAGGATTTAGGAAGCAAATGACTATTGTTAAGACCTTTTTTTATAGAAGTAGAAAAAGGGCAAACAAACTAGAGAGGCAGGCTAACTTCCATGATCCTAACAGCCAGATCATGCAAAGGTCTCCTTCGTTTAGCCAAATAAACCAAGTGATGATGTTTGTTGGATTGTAAATCCTTATATAAAACGTTACTGAAACTGTTAAATAAAAGCAAAAGATTGTCCAGGGCATGATTGGTCCTCCAATTCATGGTTCTACTATAGCCTTGCATCGTTATCTTGATCTTTGAATTGTCCCCAGTAGGTTGAGCTCCTTGCAGTTGAGTTGACAAGATCATTCTAGGGTCTAAGTCGCCGCTATGCAGTCCCGTTATTCCTTGCTATGAACTCTGACAGTGTTGGTTCTTTTTCCGAGTGTGCTTCCTGTTTGATCATAAATTATAGAACCAATACCCATGAGATCAGTAATTCTTTCATAGTACGTGGTATAGGCAAAGGAAAGCCAGTTAGGGTTTAACAATTGCAAGGTTTGGATGTTACTCAAACATTGATTCTGGGTTTGACAGTTGGGGTTACTACCAATGAGTTGGAGATGGTTCAGGATTTTATTTCCTGTGAGAGCGGGATTAGAGTAGTTTGTTGGAAAATCCAGGCACATTCGGCTTTCCAGACGAACCAAGAAATAGTGGCGCAAATTTCAGGACATTCACTATAGGAATGTGGATTCGGTTTTCAGTGAACCAAGATTCACACCAACTGGAGCAGGTTTGATACGTGTTGGTTATAATTTCCAGATTAAGATTGTAGCTAGCCCAAATGTCTCTCGTGAAAGGACAGTTCATGAAGACATGTTCTGAAGTTCCAATCGCATTATTACACATAGCGCAAATGGGATCTATGTGTGAAATATATCTAGATATATGACCACTAAAAGGGAGGATATCAAAAATTAATTTTCAAAGAAAAAAGTTGGATAGGGGGAATAACTCTAAGATTCCAGAGTTTGATAGCAGTTTTGTCAATAGGTAGCTGAGCCTTTTTATCCAGAACTTGGTAAAGATATTTAGGAGTGAAAATGCCTTTATCATAATTGTAAGGACCCTCAAGCACGTCAATGCTATTAGACCGGTCAAAGACGGTCAAGAGACGATTTACCCGCTAATAACTTGATTAGTCAATGTAGATTTTATTTAATATAAATTAATATAACAACGATTTAGATACGAAACTAGTATCATTAAATAGATCTCGAAAAGTTATGCGAAATGGACTACTCGAACGTGTCAATCGGGTACCGGACGAAGAAGAAATCATCAGATTTGTTTGAAGGGCAAAATAGTTTTTTTGTAAGTAAACCGTCTTGTCTGCCCATATCATTTTGGTCGTGTGCCTTTAACAATCTTGGTCGGCCTTATCTCAATCGAGAAGATTAACTCGTTCTCATTTGTATCTTCTTCTTTAGTACTCTTCTTCTTTCTTTTTCTTCTCCTCTTTCTCTTCTCTTCTGCTACTTTATTTCTTGAGATAAATCCAAGAGTTAAGTTGAGAGAATCAATCGACGATGAGGAACGGATTAAGTAGAAGATGTTGTTGATGATGGTGAAGAGATTAAGATAGATATAGCTAATTGAGGAAGGGATTGAGGTTGGTTATATGTTATGGAGCTGTTTATAAAGAATTGAAGAATTAGGGTTTGGATTGTAGAATCATAGTTAAGGTTCTGAAGTCGAATAGGGGTTTTGAATGGAGCCGAGATGTGTTTTGTGCTGGGATTGATGAACTGAAATTAGGGTTCGTGTGTTCTTCCCTAAATTAGGAATTAGGGTTTTTGTTGTTGAGGATGTTGGCTGAGGAAGAATTAGAAAATGGGTTTGCTCGATCAGGAGATTTGAATTGATGTTCAGAACTCGAATTAGGAAAAGAGAATTTGGGGGATTACTTTAGGGTTTTCTGAGAAACAGTAATGGATACTGGTTGAAGGTGAGGTGTTGAATCAGCTCAAGGAAAAGAAGAATGTAATTCAGTCGCTTGAGTGGAATCTTTTTGAGGTAATTGTTCATCTGATTTAATTGGTGAAGTTATTTAGTTTCATTGATTAAGTATATGTAGTTGTTGATCGAATTAAGGTCTGAGTTGGGTGTAGAATGAAGTTTGGTTGTTATTTTGAGATACTGGGAATTGTCTTATGTTAGTGATTTAGGAATTGAAAGTTACAGGGGATGAATTTGTGTTGATGGGGTGTGAAGTTTAGCTCTGTCTTTGCAGGTGGATGGTTACAAGTTATGAGGTTGTTACAGTCTGTTTTAGTGGTGTGTTGAATGGTTGTTGATGGATCTGTAACTAGTAATTGAACTGAGTTTAGGTGAATGAGGCTACAGATGATGAGATTGCGGATTTGTGGATTGTTGTTTGTTATAAGTGATTGCAATTTCATAGAGTGGTAGAATGGATATTACAGGGAATGAGTTTGAGTTTAAGTGAGTGTTGTTGAAGGCTTGGATAAGATGAATGAATTGAAGTAACAGCTCATGGGAGTGGTAGTGATACTACAGATGATGTTATGTTGTAGCTTAGATTAGTGGTGATGTTTGAGAAGATGAATTTGGAACTGCAGTTGGTGGTAAAAATGAAGTTGCAGGTGGAGTTGAGTTACATAGTGGTGGTATGTAATAGTTGGTGGATTACAGAGTTTTGTTGGAGGTTGTCTATGGGAATGGTTGCAGGTGCAATACAACTTCAGAGTGTTTGGGGTTCTAGTGGTGTTGTTACTGGTATTGTGGTTGTAAATGAATTGTTGGAGTTAACTGAACTGAAAATGATCCAGCAAAAGAAGTTATGTGATTGAGGTATTAAAATGAGGGTTAGTTGTGTGTGTGGAGTTGAATCTCTCTTGTAAAAGCTTAAAGCTGCAATTGCAGGTAACCTGTAATTATGAAGTTGTTTTGATTAATTGAAATGTGTATTGTTTGTATGAATTTCTGTTCTTGAAACTTAGGCCTGTTAGTCATCCCAGTCAGATGTCTGACTAGTTTGCTCAGCTGACTCAGTTAATCTGACTGAGTCAAGTGTGAAACTGACTCACCTGAATCAGTCTTATAGACTTAGTTAACTCACTGAGTTTCCCTATCTTGACCTGGGTTGAATCGTTGACCGATTCATGTTTGACTTATTTGACCATGGACTTTGACTTGATGTGGACTGTTAGTTGACTCTTTGACCGTTAATGACCATTAGTTGACTTTTATGGACTTGGGCTTAGGACTAGCTTTCCTATTGTGATGATTTGGACACCTTATGGTCCGAATTAGTCTTTGGTTCCTTCTACAAAGTTGTATTTATTCATAAGACTTAGCTACTGGACCATAGAACCAACCTAATTGAATTAGTAAACCTTATAGACGCTAAAGATAGATAATAAAAGATATAGAACCATAAGTGGGCTTAAAATCATTGGATAGACTTGTATGATTCTTGTGTGAGCCATTTTGGATAGATTCTTAGAGTTCTTGTATGATTAACACTTAGTCTTTATTAACAACGATCGATTCAAAGGATGAACCAGTGGATCGTGGATTTCGAGGTAGACGTGGCTTGTCATCAAAAGAGGTGGGAATTTACATTTGACTCTTTGGTGACCATTGTTGTTTTCTTTTACAAAAGTTTACGTTTATCAAACTCATGCATCGCCCGGTTGCGCTTTCCATGCATTGTTTAATTTAAATTCCGATGGTTATGTTGGTTCATTTAATCTTCCCGATTGTTTGTTTTATTTTCCGGAAGTTCTGTTATTTCTTTTAATCTTTCCATTGTTTGGAAATGAATTGTAATGCTTGGTTTGTCTTTATGAAATGTTAGGAAATAAGAATTTCCATCTGTGGTATATAGGATACGCTCCTTCATTTATACTTTTATGCACATCCGGGTGTGTAATTGTCACCCAAATTATCTAGGTGTGTAATTGTCACCAGTATTACGGGTGTGTATAGTCACCCACAGACTATCTAGGTGTGTAATTGTCATCAATATTACGGTGTGTAAATGTCACCACAGAAATATTTGTTTGCGGTGTGTTAATGTCACCACATAGATAAAGAAGGAGTTAGTTCCATATAAAAGATTGTTTAATTCAGAGAGTTGGTCACATTTTAATGCTTGGGAAAACATGTATTGTTTTCCAAATCATTTCAGTGATTACTTGAAAGTTAAATGTTATTTCTACTGGGCACCCCTTTTAGGGATGATGTGCTCACCCAATTCCCACTTTCAGTTTCATAGACAGATCAAGATGTTCATGTGGCGATGAAAGCTTCGAGGAATTAGTTACGTTAGTTAGTTAGTTAGTTAGCTTCTGCTATGTTTATTTTGTGTTTATATTTTGTTTGCAAATCAACTCACTATTAAATATGTATCATTTGAGAGGAGTTCTTATATTTATTTCAGAGAGGGTTTAAATACGCGTTAATCTTTGTCGATTTAGATCCTTAGTGCCTTTTTTTATAGTTAATCCTTTGGATTAGTCAACTGCTAGCTTTGGGGGCGCTACAAGAATGGTTCCATCTTAAAGCATCGGTCTGACTGGTGTTAAGAGTGATTTCAAGATCACTTCTTACTTGATCAGGAGTTAAGAAAGTGTTGAGGAGCGGAATATTCCAATGTTCACCAATGAGCAGATGCGCCACAGGAAGATACCATTGGTATCACCATCCTCTTTGGATGGATCTAGAGGTTCGGATTGATCAGCAAACAAAATATTTTACTAGATATTAATGCTTCTGCCATCCCGTACTTCCCAAATGCAGTTATCTTTGAGAATCATAATAGATGGATCCTTTATGGATACCTTCCAAGCCCAAGAGGCGCTAGAGTTACAGGTGGAATGGAAAGGATTTGTGAAAGGGAAATACCTAATTTTCATGTTTTAGACCATAACGAATTTGGCTGGGGGCGCCAAGTGTTTTTGGTTATAAGAGATAGATTCATTATTTTTTTTCAAATCATTAATGCTGGTACCACCATTTTCCTTATCTTTACATAGGCCTTTCCACGCCTTTATGTAGAAACCTTTTTTACTAGGAAGTTTTTCCCACCAAAAGTCTCTCGTATTACCTGCAGCTTTCTTGGTAACCGTTTTTGGGAGAATCAAAGTGGACATAGTGTATACATGGATGGATTCAAGAGTGGTTTTAGCTAGATTATTTCTACTAGACATTGAGAGACTCTCGCATTTCCATCCTTCGATTCTTCCAGCCATGTTATCTAAAATGCTATGAAAGCAAACCATTTTCGATATGTTTGTGAAGAAGGGAGCACCTAGGTATTTGTCATTTATGAAGATTTTCTTGACTTTGAGAATGCTAATGATATTTTTACCAAAATTGTTCGTAACTTTAGAGGAGAAAAAGATGCCCGATTTGAAAAAAATAATTATTTGACCTGAGGTTTTTCCATATGTTTCTAGCGTCTCGAGGAGACCTTTACTGTGTTTGATAGATGCTTTGCCAAAAATGAGGCAATCATAAGCAAAGAGAAAGTGGCTGATAGAGGGGCTTTTGGGGGGATATCCTGAAACTGGATGAGACCCCTATTTTCGCCATCAAAGAAAGATCTGGAGAAAGATTCCATAACAATTATGAATAGGTAAGGAGAGAGAGGATCTCCTTGCCTAAGCCCTCTATTAGGTTTAAAAGAGGTACTGGGAATGAGAATCCTAGACGAACTAGTGTTGATATATTTGAAAATTAGGTTACACCATTGATCCGGGAAGCCCACTTTTTTCAAAATAGCCATGAGATAAGACCATTATACTCTATCAGAGGGTTTTGCCATATCTATCTTTAACCCCCATGAACCCATGTTTGCGTTTATTTTTCCTCATAGAGTGAATGATTTCGTTGGCGACCAGGACGTTGTCGAAAATCTATCTTTACTTAATAAAAGCACTTTGAAAAGGGGAAATCAGAGTTTCTAGATGTGGCTTGAGTCTATTGGCTATGACTTTAGAAATGATTTTGTACACAATGTTACACAGGTTGATAGGTCTGTAATCACTAGGATTAGTTGAACATTTGATATAAAAAGAAATGAAAGTATGATTCAATTGCTTTAGCATGTGGCTACTAGAGAAAAAAGCTTGAACAGTCTTAGTGATATCAGATCTTACAAAGCTCCAAAAAAAAATTTGGAAAAAACAAGCGGGGAAACCATCGGGTCCCAGACTTGCATTATGAGGCAAAGTGCATCTCTAATCTCAAATTCTAAAGGAGGAGACATCAAATTCAGATTATCTTCAGCTGTGATTACCGAGGAAACAAGAATAACGATGTCGTAATTTATGATCGTTATGTTGTTAAGTCCTTCATTGAAGCCAAATATACGAGCTTTGCACATGGTGAACCTGAGCTCATCTACATCTGTTATCTGCTCAAGGATTCACACTCTCCATTATCTGGATTTCGTTCCAAATGAACAACAATTTCATTTCATGTCTCCAACCAGCTTCATTCCAGAATGAAACATGTACGTATTTATTATCATTTCATTAGAGAGATGGTCTTTTTTTTTCCCTGAAACTAGGCATAGGCCCGTCCTTCCCCCTGGCAGCGTAGCCACCGAGTCTACTCTTCTCTAAGCAAACCCAGCCCCCTTCCCCATAGTAAAGTTAATAGTAATTATAATCACACGAGATCTTCAATGTTTGAGCGGAGACTCGAACTGCTGACCTCCTACTTGAGAATCAGACTCCTAACCTATGAAGCACGGATACTTCAAAATTGGTGATGTATCCGTATCGGACCCCTTAACAGTGTCAGATACTTGGGGACGCCTTCAAAATTTGTTCATAGTAATCTTCGTCTCCTTTAACGAAAAAGTGAAATTATACGAAAGGTGAAAGTAGAATGTGGGATATTAGTGGAGATGCATTTGATCCACTACATGGTGTGGGAGAATGATTGCAAATCTTTCACTTGACGAGCAAGAACTAGAAGCGGTGCTCTTTGATGAAGACAATATTGATGAGTGAGCGGGATGTTAGATGGGTTTTATCTTTTTTTTTTTTTTTTTAAATATTCCGGATAGTATTTATGATTTTTTTTTAATATTATGTGATTCTTTTTGTTAAAATAAACTATTATTAAATTAAATATTTTTAATGAATACACGCATCGCTACGTATCCCGTATCCTCATTTTAAAAAAATTAACGAATCCCCGTATCAGTATCCAGGTATCCGTATCAGTGTTCGTGCTTCATAGCTCCTAACCAACTGGGCTAATCCAAGATGGTATTATAGAGCCGGTCTGAACTAAGGATTTAAGTGTATTTTATAATTTATTACTTTGCTTAGGTGGATGCGCAAGGTCGTTTTGCCACCTACCTTGTCCTTGAGGCCAAGTCCTATGGGCTAGATTGGACTGCTAGATTGGCCAAAAAGTGTTGCAAATCATGAAAAAAGTGTGGGAAAAAAGTTAACACTCAATCTGGCTACTTCTCTCTCCTAACAATTGCTCACTGATGAGTGCCAAATATTGCATATTTATACATCTATTTATTGGCATTTTACTCATCTTTTGTGCTCAGAAATCAGATATTATCCCAGATTCTGTGTTTTCTTTGTTTTCAAGAATAAATATTTGTATTAATTAATTTTGTGTTTTTAGGTAATAAATAAAGCTCGGAGAAACTGAGGAGCCAAAGAGCGAAGAATTGGAGTCGAGCATCTATGGAGCAAAAATCCAAAGCCGCGCGCAAGCAACGGATTGCAACCCAACAAGTAGCAACTCATCTACAAGACATGGGCTTGAGCTAGACCCGACCCGCGACCGGATCCGAGCCCGTACACTCCAAGCCGTTGAGATCTCATCTTGCTGCATCCTACGCTCGCCGCCTCCTACGCATCGACCCTTGATGTCTCCGCTCCACACCGCATCACTCGAGTCTCCCCGAGCCGTTCGTATATCACTCCCTAGATCCTACACTCGCTGCAGCTTCCTCATCGTCCATCATTGCGCTGCTTCACATCGAAACACCCTACACCTATACCACTCGAGCTAATCCTCATTTCTCCCTCACCTTTCTCTTTCTTCTCCCACGATCTCTCAGAGAAAACCCCTACCCAACCATACCTCCACCTCCTTCTTCCCACGCCCATGGCAGAGCTCCATCATCACCTCTATCCCCTTCTTCAGTCGCTATCACCACCAGCTCTCTCCGCCACCCTAGGTTCACCCATCTCCATTTCTAGCTTCTTTCATAACCTAGAAGCTAGGATTGAAGATGATTGAAGCTAGGGTTTCACCAAACCCATTATGCATGGTCGATTCAGAGGTCAGAGAAGCATGAGTAGAGCCAACAACCGATGCAGAGAGTATGGGTGAGAAGTCATTGCAATTAATTTCATTTTTTAAGGAATTAGGGTTTGTTATTGAACTGCATGTATAAATAGAATGAGGGGTTTGTGAAAAAACTCATGCCTGGATTAGCCAGAGCAGCAATTAGATTTAATTTGTGTTATTTTTGATGTTCTAATTAGTTTGCTAGGGTTTCACTGAAACCCTAACTCCATATTATGTTTTTAACTCTGTTGAACTATCTTGAATGCTTAAAACTACAATTATGTCTTCAATTAGAGTACCCAGTGTTCATTGGCGCCGTTGCCGGGGACTTGGCGTGTGCCCTGTGTTCATTGGCCTGTCTTTACTGAGTTTCCTTCCACCTTGTACATATTCACTTTGTGTTATTTCTTTTAGCTCTTTAATTAGTGTAACTTAGCTTCAGTTTTTATAACTTAGCTTCTTGTGTTATAACTTAGTATAACTTTTGTTCCCTGTGTCAGTCCAAGTTCTTCTCAATTTGGTCATCTCACAAGTCTTGATATTCATCTTCTCTCGCTATAACTTGCACCTTCCGGGAACCGATATTGATTTGCTTTGAGTAAACAGTGCTTTTGCTGTGCTGTGAGCAGCCGAGCCAACCTAAGGCGAGGCAAGGAAAAGCTCAAGTTTGCGCTTAACTTTGTGAATGCACCGTAATTGAACCTTGCATTGCCCCGTGAGTGAGGTAAGCATGACTAAACTTCCCCGTGAGCCATCACTTTGTTACCAAGTGTTGTTAAACCCCGAGCTTACCCAAGTATTGCTCCACCCCGTTAAGCATTACCTTGCAATGCTCGAGCCGAACTCCACCCCCTTGCCGTGAGTTGAGCTGTGGTTGAGCTGTGAAATCTTGGCCTTTACAAGGCCTGTACTATAACACCTTTGAGCCATTGTCTGCCTTGTGCTGTGTGCAAACCCTGAGTCACTTTTTGAATTTGCTAAGCATAACCCTGAGCCCACTACGTGCCATGTGTGAGTTGTTGTGCCAAGTGTTTTTCTTACATCTCCGAACTAGTGACATCTTGTGGAATGTTAGGACTGCTATAGAGTGCTTCAATTGTTCATCTCGTGCATCTATGATTACTAGAAGTTGCTCATATATGAGTTTTGAGGTCAAATCATTCATCCGTGACACTTGAGCAAACCTTAAAAATATGAGATGTATGCTTGTGTGTAACTTTGTGTGTTAATTGGGTCGAGCTTTTTGTCTTTTCTCTGTGCCCATAACTTCAATTTGCCCTGAGCTCTAGCCCCTGCAGCTGTCGAGCCTCAGCTGCAACCTAGCCAAACAAATTAGCCTCTAGCCATAGTGACATCAACTGGGCAAGTTGCACTGAACCTTTGCCCATCTTGATCTGTTAAGCTTGCAAGCCCATTGATACCCTGAGCTCTGCCCTGTGCCTTGTGTGAGACCCTGGGTATTAGCTATGCCATCTCTGTGCTCAGCTCTAGACCCTGCAGCTGTTGAGCTTGAGTGCAGCTTGGATAGCCAAGATTGGTTGTAATCCCAAGTTGAAGTCAACTGAGAGAGTTGATATCAACTCAGAGAGTTGACACAACCCATTTGCCCTGTACCTTGAGTTTTTAGCCTCAACCGAAATCCCGAGCATAGTCTCGAGTTACTTTTTAACCCACCCGAGCATACCCCGAGCACTCGGACTTGTGCTGCGCAATCTGTTGCTTTCTTGTTCTACCTATGCACTCAGGCCTGTGCACCTACCAACACCTTTGCATGAGTTGTGTGCACATAACCTAATCTGAGCTGCCCTGTTAACCTGTGCTGTGAGTTACACTTAGAATTGTGTTGTGCAAACTAGTGCTGTGCTGTGTTTAAGTTTGAGAAATTATTTGTGCTTAATCTGTGCTTAGCATAACCATTGTATAAGCTGTTGCACTTAGACCTGTGTGAACCTGCCAACCTAGGTCAGTCTTATTGCTCTGTGTTGTCCGAGCACCTAAGCCGTCTTGAGCACAAAGCTTGTGTTGCATTGTGCATTGCCTCGATTTGCACACAAGTCGTGCACCTATTCTCGTGCTTGGCCTGACCAAGTCAGTGCAAATCGTAACAACCGGGATGCGCACAAAACCAAACTGAAACTCACACATATCTTGGGCTTCCAACAATTTGAAGCCCAACCACTAAGCTTTGCCTTTTATTGAGCTAACCAACCTCGGGCCGTTAACTCATCAGCTGCTGGGCTTCATAAGCTGAAGCCCACAACCACTAGGCCTTACTTTGCATCTGAAGCCCACATAAGCTGAACATTTGGGCTGTGCATTTTGAACCCAACCTGGGCTCTGCACCCAAGCCAGCCCATAATAAACCAAGCCATACTGCTGGGCTGTGAACCTGCCAAGCCCAACCTCAACACACACAGTTTGCAAACAAACTGAGCCCACATCTGTTGGGCTGTGCACACAACTGAACCTAAACAGAGCTGCTGGGCTGCAATAACATGCACAAATCTGAAGCCCACAAAAACCAAAGCCGAATCCCAATAAACCAAATCCCAAACAAACCAAAGCCCATTTAAACCAAACAAAACCCATCAAAACCAAACTGAGCCCAATGCAATTGGGCTTTGAGTTCAATTTGAGTTGATAAATCATGTCAGGATTCTGGTCTGCAACTGGGGATACAAACAAATCAATTAGAGAGCTTGCTTACGGGCACGCTTCACAAAAATGAACTCCCCACATACCATAGTGATTTTAGGGAATTTTATGAGCCTTCTCCTGCCCCTGACCTCACATACCCTAATCATTATGATCACATACATCATCCACCACAAAGTTGAAAATGAACACTTTTCTCATACCCGAGTCATCACTTTTAGATCAATTAGAAGCTCGATTATCTCGCTTTAGAAAGGCAATCATCAAATCTAGTTCCTCTAGGCAATATGAAATTTATGCATGTACCTTATGTGGTAACTTAGACCACCCTGCTGAGAACTGTTATATTTTGCATAATTTTAGACAGTCTAGGGAAAACCATGATAATCCAATGTACGAAGTGTCTAGAAGTGACTATGCTTTGCAACTATTGGGACCATAATCAACCCGCACACATGCATCATTCACCACAAAGGGGAGATGAACAATTTTATACTCCCCCAACTCCTAGTTGGCAATCAATAATGGAAACACTCATGGAGCAAAATGCTAGGCTTGAAATGAATGCAATGCATGACCATCCACATAGCAACATGTTTGAACTTCCCTTCTCTAGTGAACCTCATGCACAACCATACAATGAATATCCATATGAGGAATGCATACCCACTAGTGAAGACTCTCCTTCAATAGAACAACTCAAAATGATTCTTCAAAGGAACCTGATTGAGTTACAAAATGATATGATTGAAAATAGTGTTTCTAGTCTTACTCATGCAACTAACATTGAATATGAACCTAATCCAGAGGTAGATGAGTACACTAAAAATACTACATTTTTGAATGGAGAGATGAATTCTTGCTATGATGATGATGATGATGAATATGAAGAGCATGTGTATTTTGAAAATGTAGTAGAATCTTTAGGTTCGCAGACATTAAGTGTCTCTTCCGTGAACCCCATGAATGATGCTTCTTCTAATATTCATATATGTGATGATGATGTGGAACCCGTGCAATTGTCCCGTGAAAATGAACATGATTTACCCTCTTCGACTTTGGGAAAGTGTGTGATGGTACAAATGATTTTATACATGAAAATAACTTAGATGTACCTAACCTCTCTCCTGAGTCACAAATTGAAACTCCTCCACCAAACCTAGGTGTAGTTTGTAACAAAATTGCAAAACCAACTTTTCTGAAAATGCCTCATCTAGGCCTAGAACTTTGTGCTTCCCAAGTCCTCTTGGACTATTTTGCATCAAAGTATAACACCTTTAGGGAACCACAGTTGGTATGTGTATGTCTGCTTTGTACTTAGCAATACTCATTTTGAGTTAGACCTTTTGCATGATGTACCTTTAAAATTGCAAGATTTTGTGCTCCCAAACACACCCGTTCACAAGTTTAGGTTTGGGGGAAGCTCATTCACATACACAGTCTTACTTGCACTATCATATTATATTTGTGTAAGGTTGTTAATGTGTGTACATATTTTCTATTGGGTTGATCCTCAACTCTTTAGATTGTTGGTTTATGGCGAATTTTCATTGTATATAATCCAGTAGGACTTGTTAAATTTTTCTTTTCTTGAATCGGTTGAGTCTTCTTGTACATTTATTGTGCTAATCCGATATGATCTCCGCTGAGAATGTTGGATTCTAGCCTTGATTAATGAAGCTCTAACCGTGCTCCCGCCGACATCCGGTAATCTCTTCCCTTTTCTCTTATCAGCATAGTTCCCATGGTATGTGACTGTTTAAAATTTTATCATCTGTTGACACATTGAGGACAATGTTTGATTTAGATTTGGGGGTGTGATTTGCATGTAGAGTTTTTAGTCTTTTTGGTAGATTTTTTTAGTCTTTTTGTTTTCCTTCTTATCTAAAAAAAAAAAAAAAAAAAAAAAAAAATCGAACTTTTTGCAAATAAAAACCTCCAACTTTTAGAGATTTTAGAGTCACTAGCATGCTTCTAGATATGTTTACATAGAGAGTTTTGACCGAAATAACAAAAGTTAGAAGTACCGGAGAACACAATCGGGTTCCTTAGTTGATTAGAGCGTTAAAGTTGGATTTAACCATACCGGAGGGCGAACTAGGTGCTGTTTAGATATTCGGTAGTAGAATTGTGATCACCCATAGTGGAGACTACCCATTTTACATCAAGTGAGGCACCAACCTTCAATTTTTTGCAACTTTCTAGAAAAGCTGTTAGAGTGTGTGTCACCGTACATCAATTCCGGGTAGGAATGGTGAGCTACCCAACTTCGTACCACTTTCAACACTACTTTTGATCTCTTGAGTGCTAGTTTTTGTCAATCATGAGGGTGACGTTTAAAGATGAAAACTCCTTCTAAATATCGATTTGCAATTAGCATCACTCTCTCTCTCAATCAGCAAGACCCATAGAAACACATCATCATCAGCAAACGGAGCATCATCAGAATATCCAAGGTTTATATGCAACAAAACAAAAAAGAAGAAGATGAGAATTAATGAAATTTGTGAAATCAAGACAATACAAGTTTTATCGTTTATTGTTATTTTCATTTCAGTTAAAAAAAAAAAAAAAAAAAATTGTCAAGTTTTTGTAAAGTTCATAAGTTCGTCATCAACAGTTGAAGACCGAAGATTGAAGACGTTTCTATGGTTTCTTATGAGAGAGTGATATTAATTGCCGATCGGGTGAGAAGGTAAGTGAGTACTCCCACCCTTGCTAATGGTTGATTTCCTTTCTTAGAGATCATCAGAAAAAGATTCTTTTTGTCCACACTTCTGTGGAGTCTCCAGATTTTATTTCGGAAGGTTATCCTTCTTACCTACAACGTGTGCGGGATTTCTCTCTTTATTCCCGCTCGCACACATGAGAGACTAAAAAGCGATCTTTTGAGTGCAATTATCATAAAACCCTAATGGTGAGGCGAAGTCGAGGCTTATGATCACAATCGAATCCGAATTCTTTCATATGGTATGGTTACTTCTCGCTCAAAGACTTAAGGATGAGAATGCGTTCTTTGGTAGTTCTAACTTCATTACTAGCATGCGAAACTCTATATCCTCATAGCTCCTTGGATGCTTGAGACTCTTTTACACTCGAAGTTGGAGAAGGTTTTGTGGGTACACCTCTTGTAAACCCTCACGAGACTACAACTCGTCCACTAGGGACACCTAGGGGTTTAAAGGCTTAGTGCATACGCTAAATGCATTCGAGACTGCTGCGACAGGGTATAGTTAGGATTTCTTAATTTCTGTTTCACTTGAGGACAAGTAAAATTCAGGTTTGGGGGTATTTGATGAGTGCCAAATATTGCATATTTATACATCTATTTATTGGCATTTTACTCATCTTTTGTGCTCGTAAATCGATATTATCCCAGTTCTCGTGTTTTCTTTGTTTTCAAGAATAAATATTTGTATTAATTAATTTTGTGTTTTTAGGTAATAAATAAAGCTCGAGAAACCGAGGAGCCAAAGAGCGAAGAATTGGAGTCGAGCATCTATGAGCAGAAAAGCCAAAGCCCGCGCGGCAATGATTGCAACCCAACAAGTAGCAACTCATCTACAAGACATGGGATTGAGCTAGACCCGACCCGCGACCCGGATCCGAGCCCGTACACTCCAAGCCGTTGAGATCTCATCTTGCTGCATCCTACGCTCGCTGCCTCCTACGCATCGACCCTTGATGTCTCCGCTCCACACCAGATCACTCCGAGTCTCCCTGAGCCATTCAGATATCACTCCCTAGATCCTACACTCGCTGCAGCTTCCTCATCGTCCATCGCCGCGCCTGCTTCACATCGAAACACCCTACACCTATACCACTCGAGCTAATCCTCATTTCTCCCTCACCTTTCTCTTTCTTCTCCCACGATCTCTCAGAGAAAACCCCTACCCAACCATACCTCCACCTCCTTCTTCCCACGCCCATGGCAGAACTCCATCATCACCTCTATCCCCTTCTTCAGTCGCTATCACCACCAGCTCTCTCCGCCACCCTAGGTTCACCCATCTCCATTTTTAGCTTCTTTCATAACCTAGAAGCTAGGATTGAAGATGATTGAAGCTAGGGTTTCACCAAACCCATTATGCATGGTCGATTCAGAGGTCAGAGAAGCATGAGTAGAGCCAACAACCGATGCAGAGAGTATGGGTGAGAAGTCATTGCAATTAATTTCATTTTTTAAGGAATTAGGGTTTGTTATTGAACTGCATGTATAAATAGAATGAGGGGTTTGTGAAAAAACTCATGCCTGGAATAGCCAGCATCACTTTAGTTTTAATTTGTAGTTCTGTTACTCTAATCATGTTTTAGTTCAAATTGCTAGGGTGTATATGAAACCCTAACTTGCTATTGTGTTTCTCATACTTTAAATGTGATTCTTGAATGCTTGAATACTTCCTAAGATAGAGTCTAATCTTAGCATATCAACACATTGCTCTCACAGTGTATGCCAATGCCATGGATACATTGTAGTTAGAATACCCCGTGATAATTATGCTTTTAACTCAAGCCTAATTAGATTGTTATCAATCCTCGATTAGTTGTACTCTAAACAGACGGGTAATGCTTGGGAAAGATACATTAGTTGTGATTAATCTATCAATTGGAGAAACATCCTAGACATAGAGCGAGTTGACACCTCTCCCTATTTGTCATAAAGACTAGAATAATATAATGAGTTGAGAACATAATGTATGTTAAAGGTGGATTTGAAGACCCTGGTATTTCCCATATTGTCACCTTTTATTTCGTTTCCTTAGTTCAGAGTCATAACAATCTTAGCCGTATCGGCACAAAACATCTGTTGTTACTTTGTTACTCACTTGAAGTCAGTTTAGGAAGCCATAAGATCATCTTAGGCACCACAAGTCTCTGTGGTTCGACCCGTACTTGCCGCGTCTCCGATAGACGCCGTGCACTTGCGGTTTATTACAAGTAGGCTTAAATTTATACACATTCCAAGGCCTACCACTCGCAGTCGCACTATCGGCGAGATTGAAACGCTGAATGGTGCGGCGCTCAAAAAGTGATGCAAACGCTGGATTATTCGGCGTTATGCAACAATTTTGAGCATAACGCCGAATTGTTAGGCGCTATACCCCGGACGCATGCAACAATTTTCTTCCTAGTCATAGTCATCCTCTGCTCATGTCTTTTCACTTCGTCGCACGATATTTAATGGCCTTAGTCAATGGTCAAATCATGAACAAATCATGTTTAATAGCATGGAGAAAGAGAAAAAATAGCACTCTGATAGTAAAGAAATTTAGTAGTACTCGAGTACTCTAGCATTTTTCATTTTAATAGTGAAGTTGATAAACACGATCGATAGCATTTCATATTAATAATGATAGCATTTTAATAGTGAAGTTGATAGACATCGAGTAATCTAGTGATGGGATGCATGCATGGATAAGTGAAGTTGATTACGGTCCAACGCCTCTTGGTTCGGCGTTCCTCAAACGCTCTCTAGATTGGTCATCTCAGGGTTAGGAGGTTTAATGGCCAATCTAGCAGCTAAATATCTAGCCCATAGGGCTAATGCCATTTGATATAACATTGCAGGTTAAGGGTTGTTGGCCGCATTATTCAATTGGTCATCTCTCATTTGTCGCAGGGGTTAGGAGGTTGGTTTCACCACGTGGATTAAAATAATTAGGCTTCCCTCTCTTATCTAATGGACTCTATATATGGTGACTTTATGTCAATAATTTCTAAATATCTTTCAAAATATATGTCAAAAATTATTGAATTTTATATATTCTGAAAGACTAATGCCATTTGATATAACATTGCAGGTTAAGGGTTGTTGGCCGCATTATTCAATTGTGTTGAATATAACGCGTCTAACCTCATCTCATTTGTCGCAATGGAGATTACGCTCTCTCTAAATCTGGTTTCACCACCGTTAAATAATTTACTGTATTATCGATTTGACAAAATATAACACGAGTACTCATATAACACGTAATAATAATATATTTAATGATTGATGAAAAAAGAGCTAGTTTTACCCATTCTTCCCGAAGCCAAACGCGTCACTGACAACTACTCCCAGTCAACACCTACACATCCAAAATCGTACAAAAGACAGTCTTTTACCAGGCCACCACACTCAGACAAGACATGAGTGAAGAAGGCGAAGAAGAAGAAGCAGACATTTCAAAAAGCGAGAGAGGAAGAAAAATCTAGACACAGAGAGAAACAAAGAAAAATTCTCTGTATCTATCTGTTTGAATTTTGAGAGACAACAATCAAATTCCATTTCTTTCTCCACTTTCTCAAGTAATCATCTTTCTATATACCCACCGAAAAATCTCACTCCCGCTTTTTAAAGAATTCCAAGTTATGAAACCCAAATCCTTTTTCTCTAATCTATTGAAACCATTTAAATCAGAGAAAGGTAAGCAAAAACAGAACCTCAAAAACAAAAATTGAAGCCAATTTTACAACTTTACTAACTTTTGTTTCTTTCTCGTTATGTTCTTCAGATACATCAAAAGAAGAAGACTTAGAGAAACTAGCAGCTCAAGAACAAAAACAATTCTATTACGAAACTCTTGTCACGGCAACTAAAGATTTTCATTTTAGTAATAAACTTGGTGAAGGTGGATTTGGTCCTGTTTTTAAGGTAAGACAGACCATTTATTTGTTGTTTAAAAGGGTGTTTGAATTTGTGTGTATTGAATTGAAATTGTTAATTTAGGGTTTCTTTTGTTTAAATTTTAGGGGAAATTGGAAGATGGAAGAGAAATAGCAGTGAAGAAATTATCACATAGTTCAAGACAAGGGAAGAAAGAATTCATGAATGAAGCTAAATTACTGGCACGTGTCCAACATAAGAACATTGTTAGTCTCTTGGGTTTCTGTACTCATGGTGTTGAGAAGCTACTTGTCTATGAATATCTTCCCCATGAAAGCTTGGATAAGTTTCTCTTCAGTAAGTACTACTATGACATTTTTACTTTACTTTTTATTACTCCTCTTCTTCTTATTTTTACTCTCTTTTGAATAATTCTGCTCTTATGTGACTCGATCGATGCCGTGAATTTCACAGATCACTGAACCCCGTTATTTTATTTTACTATGTTCCACGGGATTTCTTATTGCTTTGTTTTTTACTCAGATGCATTTTCAACAATTTCTTGGTTCATTAATGTTGCATTTATCTATGTTGCATCGAATTTCGGTTGAACACGGTAACGCGGGATCTTCACATAGTACGTTGAAGTGATGTTTGGTTCTCGTGAGAAATCTAGGAGACTATTCACGTTGACTTGGTTTATTAAAATTTGATAACCATGACGTTTCTTATCTTTTCACTTGCATTCCTGCGTGGCACCCCATTCCTGCTGCTATCTAGTTAGATAGCAGCTAAGAAAAGAACTCGAATGAGGTGGATGAAGGAAGGGCCAATATGGTGTGAAATGGTGCATGTAGTTGTGTGCTCTAAAAGTCTTTAACACGTGCATCATATAACTGAATGTTGGACAAAATATTATAGAGTTGAATTGTTGAAATATGATCTCCTTTATTCATTTATTTTTGAAAGTTGAAGTTCAAAATGCAATATGTATTTAATTAAGTATTCTTTATGTCATAATTTGGTCAAATCTCAAGATAACTTTGTTAAGCAAACAATTTATAGTTATGGAGAAAAGTATGAGTGTATGACTATCTTTCTTTTGATAGTTGAAAGTTGAGAACCAACTTTTGTTTACCAAAACATGTTAATATGTATCATAAACCCAGTTAAAATGAAGTCAAAGAAACAATGTGTTTTGTGTTGTTGCTGGGTATTTTTTTGTCCTTGATTCGAATTATATATTGAGCCATGAATGTAATAGAATATCATTTTGGTTTTCCATGTGTATCTATGTGTTTTGATGTGTGATAATCTTTGATTTAAGAACAGAAGTTTTATTTTAAAAGATTGGTAACGTTTTCTAATCTCTTGCTTTCTCGACACATATTGTACTGATTATACGTTTTATCTTTCTCTTGCTTTATCATAGAAGGTATCAAACTTATAGTATAACTTAGATATGATGATGAGTGGTCCGCAAACACCCTAGTTGTTCTCTGGAGACCGGATACAATGGACAAGTGATGGAATGGAACCCTTCTAGAAACTAGAAAGAAATCATGTTTTGACTTATATCACAAACTTTATTGGGTGGGCCTCTAGCTAAAACATCTTAAACATTTTAAACAAAAGTCAGAAATTTCTCATTACAATAAGTATGTGAATACAAAGCACCCCGTGTCTGACAATTTAGATAGTGATTGGTTACATATTGTCCACGTGTCTTTTTATTTTGATCGGTTAGTTTTCACATCATTCGTGAGTCAGCATTGAAAATTCCTTCTGATGACGATTACCCACCCATGCTTGTGATGGATGTAATTTTGCATCATTTGAAGTGTTTTTCGTTTTTAATTTGAAGTGGATTAGATTCTGATGATTACCGGCAACTGAATGCAGATAGTAAGAGAAGAGATGAGCTGGACTGGAAAAGAAGGTTCGACGTCATAGCAGGTGTTGCAAGAGGAATGGTTTACTTACATGAAGATTGTCACATATGTATCATACACCGTGATATCAAAGCCAGTAACATCTTACTTGATGATAAGTGGGCTCCAAAGATCGCTGATTTTGGCATGGCTCGTCTCTACCCTGAAGATGAAACTCATGTAAACACACGAGTCGCTGGTACCAAGTATGTCTCACTTTCACCGTTACCATGAATATAACGATTGGGACCATGTGAATTTCTGTGGTGGATTCCCTATTTAGTTATCGAATAATGTGTTAGAACATAAGTTAATATATATAAGTGGATGCAACAGCGGATACATGGCACCCGAGTATGTAATGCATGGAAATTTATCAACTAAAGCAGATGTGTTTAGCTTTGGAGTGGTGGTGTTAGAGTTAATCAGCGGCCAGAAGAATTCTTCATTCAATCGAGATCCTGATGTCAGTTGCCTACTTGAGTGGGTAAGTTATAAGAACACATCTAGCTCCCCTAATTCTTTCTCCACCTTTATTTGATAAGCTCGTTTAGCTGTTTAATAATGTCATGTTGGTAGTTCACTAACATCTTGCACTTTTACATACACATGCAGTGAGCCATCGATGTGTGTTTTTATCTCTTTCATTTGTACAAGTTTAGAGTTGGCTTTTTACTTTCATAGTAGTTTCATTTTGATGATTGATAGCAACTGAAGGTAATAAGTGAACATAGTGTTCTTCCAGTGCCCCTCTCCAGATTAGGCTCTCTTCAACTATATAAAGGAAATCACTAGTATGCAATCACTGGCATTACTTTCACTAACATAAATTCTGAGATTGGCCCCTAAAAGTGTTTTTACTCATAAGATTGCGTATCATGTAAAGGATCTCTTCCGCGTCTGTGGATGACAGTTTTGTGGCTCATCTAACGTATCTGTGGCACCAAGTAATCTGCCTAAATCATCTCCGCAGACATAATACATGTCTTATAAGTTTTTACTTTTTACAGCTTATTAGCGTGCGCGCAGTTTTTGTTTAACCTTCCTGTCAATCTCATGAATATCGTCACTGCAAGACCACCCATGTTAATACTTCTCAATAAAACTTCTGGTAGTATGGTGTGTTTCTTCTTATAAGTTGCAATTTACGTAATCTGTATATATATATACCCACGTAGAGTTGCATAATCTTATCGATTCAAATAGCTAGAAAGTACTTCAGTATGACTTTTGTTGTGTTTGTTTGTATGTCATCAGGTATGGAAGCTTTACAAGACTGGACGGAGTGCAGAAATTATCGACCCAACATTGGCTCCTCTAGGAGAATCTTCGGTTGAACAAATTAAAATGTGCATACAGATTGGGCTGCTGTGCTGTCAAGCTGACCCATCTCTGAGACCTCACATGCGACGTGTTGTGGTGTTGCTATCAAAAAAGCCAGGTTCCCTTGAAGAGCCACAAAGACCTGGTTACCCTGGTTCAAGATATAGGAGAACTTCTGGGGCATCATCTCAGACTAGTTCATTACGCTCTCGTCCCTCCCACAAAGCTGCTGCAAGTTTCGCTTCCAATCCTGGATCTTCCAGCAGTTCTTCCTCGAATACATACGGTTCTACCTTCAATACAAACACAAACACTGTCTCAACTTCTACAATCACAAGCCCAATCCCACGACCTCATGGGAAAGAACCGATCCGAGAAGAATAGAATAAATTTCCATAGTTTTGCTGATTATTCTTTTTGTATATATATAGATAGTTTATTTGCCTTGGTGCTATCTTTTTCTTAGGAGTGATGCTGTTTCTGCGCCATTATCGGACATATTCAGATCACATGATCTTATAAAGTGGTGTCTGTAGCATTGCAACTATTCTTATTCGCATGTAAATGTCAGGTGAGAACAGAAAGAGCTAGCTAGTTGGAAGCCAAAAGTGTGTAGGCTTTAATTTCATATATTCTTTGATTCATTTAATGGGTATAGTTTAGTTTGACTGGATTTAAAATTTTAAATCCAAAAGCGCTAAAGCAGCACTAAATGATTTTTGTAGATTACTGTTACGATTCTTGGTTCTCAAATGTAAATCCTCTTGGTTCTCTTTGTAAAGAATATATCCTGAAGTTTTTCCTAGGAGGCAATCTTGTGTTCTGCCAAACGCGGATTCGTCATCTTCTTCGTTTCTTGGCCAAGTAAAAGTTCGACCAGATCAGCATATAAGACTGAGTGCCCATGACGGAGTGCAGAACCAGCCAGGTAAAACTTGGACTTTGGGGTTTAGATACCATTTCACGTATTCCACATGAAAATGTGCCATCTAAAGAAGGATCGCTGGAACTCTTCTTCAAGATAATTTTGTCTGTGATAGATGCAAGCAACAACTGGAGACTGCAAGCACATTATATTTCTTCTGGCCTGTCCTTACTCTAGTCATCTTAATGACTGGGACTCTATCATGTCCAAGAGGGTGGCCCTTATCATTTAGTTCAGGTGGGATGGCTGAACAGTTAATTCAGTTACTTAGGATTCAAGTTTTGTGTTAATAAGTGGTTAAACTTGATTTAAATGTAAGCAGTTATTAATTTTGAAGGATGCAGATCCTCCCACGTGTAAGGCTACGAGTAGCCAAGGAGTTAATTTTAGAGTTTCTTCTACCTATTTAAAGAACTGAGCTAGAATGATTGGTTGCGCTCATTTGAGTATAGAGTTACTCTCCTTCTTCCCTTTATGTACTGTCTTGGATCATAACAATTGGTATCATCCAGTGGTTTTTTTTCTTCTTTTCTTGAGAAATGACCAGATGTTCTTTAATCAAAGATGTTGATGCTACAACAAAAGAACTTAGCAATCTATTGAAAAATCTAACAGATAGTCATACCCGTGACTCTCTGATTCTTACTTCAGAGGCCACGATACATGGAGATCCGTTAACCAAACTTGTTTCTATATCCGAAGAAAACAGAACCAAGTTTGACACACTCATTGATATCTTATCCAGATCTCTTGTACACCCATCTCATCTTATCCTTTCAACACCACCTCCATCTTCAGGACAAACATCTCATTCACAAAATATCTTACATCCTGGTGCCATTCAAATCAGCACTTTAAAATTGGATTTTCCTAGATTTAACGGTGACCACCCTAGAAGATGGATTCGTAAGTGTGAGAGATTTTTTCAGATCCATAAGGTGGATGAAGAACATAAAACAGAGCTTGCTTCCATGTACTTAGAAGGTAAAGCTGACTCATGGTACTTGGACTTTCATACTGGTAAAAATTTCATTCCCCAGCATGCTTTTTGTTGATTCCATTTGTGGTAGATTTGTGGATTTAGACAATGATAATTATGTGGGGTGTTTTAATAAACTCTCAATTGAATAATATTGAAGAGTATTATGAAAAGTTTGAACAGCTAAAGTCTTTGATGCTTAGTAAAAAAACCCCATCTTACAGAGGAATATTTTGTGATGAGTTTTATCAGTGGATTAAAAGATGTGACTCGAAACTCTGTCTGGATGCATAAACCTACAACACTTTCTCAAGCTTTTTCCTAGCTAAACTACAAGAAAGTACTCTTACCTTTGAACATCAACCAACCAAAATTTCTACCTACAAACCACCCATGACTTCATCTTAATTTCTCAAATTTTCTTCAGTTATACAAAAGCCAACCTCAACTATTAGTCCACCTATATAAAACCCGCAAATTCCTTCTTCGTCTACATCTACCTCTACTACTAAATCTCCATATATTCCTCCAATTAGGCGTCTAATACAAGAGAAACAAACCAAAGGAGAGCACAAGGACTTTGTTACAACTTGGACGACAAATATAAATCGGGCCATAGATGCAGAACTCAATAAATTTTTACGGGGGTGGCTGAAGAAGAAGCAGATTCATATCATGTTCCACCAGTGAAAGACACTCTATTTGATGTTCTGGTAGATCACATATGAGAATTTCTCTACATGCTCTAACAGGATGTGCAAGTGCTGATACAATTCTGATACCTGGGCATCTTAAGAAGAAAGCTATCACAATTTTAGTGGATATTGATAGTACCCACAACTTCTTGGATTCTTCACTTGCTTCCAGGTTGGGTGTGAGGTACATCCTACAACTCATATGTTAGTTATTGTAACGGATGGAGCTAGAACTACTAGCATTGGTATTTGTAAGCAGCTCAAGTGGCAAATGCAAAACCACCACTTTCGACGACTTAATATTGCTTCCATTAGGAGGCTACGATATGGTCCTAGGAGCGGACTGTCTTAGACAACTAGCTGATGTGATATTCAATTTAGCCAAATTTTCTATCTCATTCAATTAGTAAGGAACTCAAATTACTCATCAAGGTATTTCCTCAAATCCATCCATTATGATGATGAATGGTGCAGCTGTAAAGAATTATATCAAAAAGAATACACCTGCTCTAGTAGGCAAACTTATTGCTACTACTGCTAATCCAAGTTCCATAGACATACCACCACCAATTCAAGAAGTTCTTCAAGACCTCAATGTTGTTTTTCTGAGCCCACACAATTACCACCTCCAAGATTCCTTAATCACAAAATTTCATTGAAACCAGATGCTCAACCTATTACATTGAGACCATACAAATGTCCCTACATTCACAAATCAGTGGTGGAAGCTCTAGAGAAGGAAATGCTTGATGTAGAATTCATTCAGGACATCCACAGTCTATTTGCATCTCCAGTTCTTCTAGTTAAGAAAAAGGATAATGCATGGAGATTCTGTGTTGATTACAGGAAGCTCAATGATCTCACAATTAAATATAAGTATCTTATACCTGTCATTGATGAATTACTAGATGAACTTCATGGTTTTAAATTGTTCACTAAGATAGATCTAAGATCTGGTTATCACCAGATCAAAGTATATGGACCAAATATTCCTAAGACTGCATTTAAGATACACCATGGTCACTATGAGTTTAAGGTTATGCCTTTTGGCTTAAGTAATGCCCCTGCCACATTTCAAGCACTCATGACCCTCAGTATTTGGGCCTTATCTTAGAAAATTTGTGTTTTTTTATGACATTCTAGTCTATAGTCATACACTTGATGAGCACGTTCAACATTTGTCATTAGTTCTGCAATTACTAAAAAAACATAAATTATTTGCTAAATACTCAAAATGCCGATTTGCTCAATTCTCTTTAGAGTATTTAGGACATATTATTACAACTGACCCTAACAAGATTGCAAGCATGCAAAATTGGCCCACTCTCATCAACCTGAAATAATTAAGAGGATTCTTGGGACTTAAAGGGTACTACAGATTGTTTGTTAAGGGCTATGGCAATATCAGTAGGTTATTAACTGACCTTCTAAATAAGAACTCGTTTCAATGGTCACCACTAGCGATAGAGGCATTTCTGTAGTTGAAGCAAGCCATGCTCTCTACACCTGTACTAGCACTTCCTGTTTTTCAAAGATTTTTTTGTGCAAATTGATGCATGTTTAGAGGTATGGGGGTTGTTCTTAAGCAAGAAGGGAGACTGATTATTTTTTTCAGCATACCACTAGGTCAAAAAGCTCTTGGCCTTTCTAATTATGAGAAAGAAATGTTGGCAGTGGTGATAGATGTCACCAGGTGTAAGCATTAATTAACATGCCACCACTTTATTATTAACACCGAACAGCTGAGCATTAAGTATTTCATGGAGAAAAAGATAACAAAAGTTCTACAACAAAGATGGCTGATGAAACTTTTTGGGTTTTACATACACAATACAATATAAAAAAAACCTAGAGAACAAAGATGATGATGCTCTTTCAAGATTACATATTGAGGATACTTCTTCAACCTACAATGCTATAAATATATCATCTCCTAATTTGGCTCAAGACATAATGCAGAGTTATGACCAAAACACATGGATATCTCAAAATATCCCTCAGTTATTAGTAAATGCTACCCATTACACTTACAATGAAGGTATCCTGAGATACAAAGGAAAAATTTATGTGGGTACCTCTAATAAAATGAGGAAAAACATCATGGGATATGTCTATTCTATGCCATTGGTGGACACTCAGACATACATGCAAGCTACAGGAGAGCTAAACATTATTTATATTGGAAAGGACTCAAGCAAGACATTCTAATGTTGCCTGCGTCAAAGGAATAAAGGGAAGCACACACATCCAACTGGTCTTCTTCAACCACTCTGTATCCCATCTCAAGCATGGAAACACATCTCTATGGACTTCATTGAAGCCCTAAATCCAACAGAAAGGATGTTATCTTGCTGATGGTGGATAGATTCACCAAGTATGTTCATTTCGTAGCTCATACCCTTCATTTTACTACAATAATTGTAGCACAACAATTTCTCAGCAACATATTCAAGCTACATGAATTACCAACTTCAATTATCTCTGATAGACAAAGTCTTTACCAACACATTCTGGCAAGAGCTCTTCATAATTTTAGGCACTAAAATGAACTTCAATACTGCCAAATATATGGACAAATAGAAAGGGTTAATGCCTGCCTGGAAATCTACTTAAGGTGCATGACAGGCCATAAACCTAAGAAGTGGAACAGTTGGCTTCCACTAGATGAATGGTGGTATAATACTAACCATCATACCAGTCTGTAACTCACTCTATTCAAGGCTCTGTATGGGTACTCTCCTCCATATTTAGCCTTTCCTGCTGAAGTCACTACCTCTGTAGCAGTTGTTGAAGAGTATTTACAGCATAAAAAAGTTATGCTTGATATTTTGAAAGAATTTCTCGGCAAGGTTCAAGAGAGAATGAAATTGTTTGCAGATAAGACAAGAATTGGCTGGACATTTGAGATGGGTGATCAGGTATACCTAAATCTACAGCCTTATCTCTAATCATCCATAACAGTAAGAATAAACTATAAACTTTCAGCTCGATATTATGGGTTATTTACTATTGTGAGTAAAATAGGACAAGTTGTCTACAAATTTGGATCTGCATGCTTAGTCCAAGATCCATCATATCTTTCATGTGTCTCAATTGAAGAAAAAGATATGAGATTCCTCTACAACCATGCCTACACTCCCACTAATTGATGATGATGGAGAGATAGTATTACTACCTGTTGCTGCATTGGATTTTAGACGGATAACTCGCCAAGGTAACTAAATTTCTCAAGTTCTTATACAATGGTCCCATACTACAGCAGCAGATGCTACTTGGGAGAATGTAGCAAACGTCGAAGCCCATTTTCCAAAAAAAAATCTTTGAGGACAAAGTTGATCTCAACAAGCGGGAATTGTCATGTCCCGGAGGGTGGCCCTTATCATTTAGCTCACTCAGGTAAGATGGTGGAACAATTAATTAACTTACTTGGGATTCAAGTTTTGTGTTAATTGGTGGTTAGACTTGGTTTAAATGTAAGCAATTGTTAATTTTGAAGGATGCAGATCCACCCACGTGTAAGGCTACGAGTACCCAGGGAGTTAATTTTAGGTTTTCTTCTACCTATTTAAAGAATTGAGCTGTAATGATTAGGGTATTGAATGAAAACTTATGAAATTGGTTGCGTCCATTTGAGCGTAGAGTTACTCTTATCTTTCTTCCCTCTCTGTACTGTCTTGGATCAGAACATACTCTTTTAGTATGTCTTTATTTTTTGACCGGTGACTGGAACTCTCTTTGTCAGTGGTTTATCTTTATCTCTTGGTCTAGAAGATTTTGATCAAAATATCTTTGGTTAGAATCGAAACTATTGCATAGATAATATGCAAAGAGAGGGATGTATAAATGTGTTTGAACCCAAATTTCCTACATCCTGAACAGGCATCAAATTACACTTGCAGCAAAATGATAAGCGTCTTATGTACCTTCCCAAGGATAAAAATTATTTATGTTGATCATCAAGGCCCTTACATCATTGCCATACTCCTTATAGCAATTCCTAATGGATGAACAGACCATATACTTGCCAATTTTGCTTCCACCATGGGATCAGCAAATCACAAAAGCGGATGGAAAAATGGGAAATTTATTTAATGGGTAAGATAAATCAAGATTCTAAGTATCCAGATATACATTCGAACTTGATGATAAGAATGAATTTGACTGTTTACTACTCCAGATTCGTAGTTGAACCCAAATTATCCTCAAAATAGGGATGAACATGGTTAGTACATTGCTACTATCCTGGTAAATAATGTTAATTAGAATAAAACTAAAGATGGATATAAAAAGTATTTAGTCCATGTAAATAGTTAAGATATATTTGACACAATATTTTGGTGCCCATTGTGGGGCAGATATAAGGAATATGTAGAAAAGCAAATCAATATCCATGGCTATATCATAAGCAAGTCGGAGTGCTGTGAATGAAAATACAAATACAAAAGTACGAAGAATTTAAAGCGACGTTGATCACCCACTTCGAGAATGAGTTAAATGTCACCAGTAACGATGACATCAGGATATCCTTCTAAGAGAACTTTTACTCAAGGGATAAGTAGAGGAAATCGATGGGTACATATTACATCTCCCTTTTTAAGTCAAGGTGCTAATTTGAACAGATCCCCAAGAGAATGCGAAATAAACATGTGAAACTCACGTCCAAACTCCCTCTCCAATAGAGGCTTTCGTTTAGCCTCACGTACTTTGCGAATGGATAGGACCGGATAAAAACCAGTACATCTGAGTCAGCATAAAAGATTGCAATAGTGAGAAAATAAAACAGAGTACTAAAGTCCCCACTAGATAAGAGAATGCAAACGGGTAATACCCTGAAAATGTGATTTCACAGCTGCGTGCATGACCTTCACATGAGAGTTGGCGAACACGACAGGTACGAAATGGTCACAATTGGACACATGGGTCATCCGAAAGGAAAGCTCTTGAAGAAAGTGATACATGTGTATCTTCATCTCTCCGGGAACTAGTGATCCTCAAGAAGGATTGAGGATAAAATTTTAATTTAAGGAAGGAATACTGATTTTTAGGCAATATTCCTAAACAAGGTAATATTCCTAAACAAGGTAATATTCTTAGATAAGAAAATATACCTAGAAAAGGAATATTTCCTAGACAAGGTAATATTTCTAGATAAGGAATTATATAATTAGAAAAGGAATTATTCCTAGATAAGGAATATTCCTCGAACAAGGTAATATTCTTAGAAAATGAAATATACCTAGAAAAGGAATTACTCCTAGATAAGGAACTAAATTCCTATAAGGTTTGGGAAACCGTTAAACCTATAAATAGAGATGTTTAGCTCATAGCTAAGACATTTAGAGTGTGGTTTGTGATACAGACACACCTAGAGAGGGAGGTTTGTGTGATACACGGACCTAGAACAAAGTTTGTGAGGCAATTAATTATTGTAAAAGCAATCTTAGTAAAACAGTTTAAGGTTTAATCCACTGTTTAGAGAGATTGTGAGCGTAACAAAGAGAGAATTGTAATAGTTTTCTTGTTCATAATCTAGATAAGATATTTTCTTCGAATTTGGTTTCTAGTGTGTTCTGTTTTTTAAGTTTTCGTTTATTATTATACTGAATTCCGCCTCTATAATAATAGTCACCAAGGTACAGAGATCAATACGTATCAAGTTGGTATCAGAGCAAGGTTCATTTCTATTAGGGAAGATTCTTGTGGTTTATGGTCTTCACTAGATCTCTCTACAAACAACTTGGTGAGTTACTCGAAAAACAATAAGACGTTAGAAGAACAAGGGGATCAAGATGGGTAAGTCAGATGATGATCCTAAGCAAAGCAAACCACAAACTATGGAAGAAAAGGTGGATGCTCTACAAACAGACATGGAGTCTTATACACCCAAGTCGAAGACGAAGAAAAAGACTACGTTTTCATCTGATATTTTTGAAGAAAAGAACGAGGAAGAAGAAATAGAACCACTCGAACAAGATTGCGTTATGGAGCGAAGATTGACTAATACAAGACGAAGATATATGAAAGCTTTTCAAATTAGACGTCAAGGTCCAGTTTCCAGCAAAGAGAGATGGTTCAGCAGGGTGAAAGGAACCCTCGAGTTCCCTAACCTCCAAATCTAACTTTCACAGGAGTTCAAGTTCTTGAGTGGGGGCGCATGATACATGTGTATCTTCATCTCTCCGGAACTAGTGATCCTCAAGAAGGATTGAGGATAAAATTTTAATTTAAGGAAGGAATACTGATTTTTAGGCAGTATTCTTAGATAAGGAAATATTCCTAAACAAGGTAATATTCCTAGATAAGGAAATATACCTAGAAAAGGAATATTTCCTATACAAGGTAATATTTCTAGATAAGGAAATATATACTTAGAAAAGGAATTATTCCTAGATAAGGAATATTCCTAGAACAAGGTAATATTCTTAGAAAAGGAAATATACCTAGAAAAGGAATTACTCTTAGATAAGGAACTAAATTCCTATAAGGTGGGAAACCGTTAAACCTATAAATAGAGATGTTTAGCTCATAGCTAAGACATCTAGAGTGTGGTTTGTGATACAAACACACCTAGAGAGGGAGGTTTGCGTGATACACGGACCTAGAACAAAGTTTGTGAGGCAATTAATTATTGTAAAAGCAAGCTTAGTAAAACAGTTTAAGGTTTAATCCACTATTTAGAGAGATTGTGAGCGTAACAAAGAGAGAATTGTAATAGTTTTCTTGTTCATAATCTAGAGAAGATATTTTCTTCGAATTTGGTTTATAGTGTGTTCTGTTTTCTAAGTTTTCGTCTATTATTATACTGAATTCCGCCTCTATAATAATAGTCACCAAGGTACAAAGATCAATACGTATCAGAAAGTAATGCAGCAAAGGGAAATCAACGACCAAATGACCATTAATGAATCCATCACAAAATCAGAACGACGATCCGGACATAGTCATTGGCAGGAAAAAGTTCCTCGACGAATGGAAACGAAATGAACATCATGACGAAAAAGAGCGAAAAAATGTCATATGCAAATGGGAGCCATTTTCCTTGGATATCGTATGTGGGAGTAATATCTAATATATCTCGATATGGATACAATTTTCCTATGCCGGATTAAATAAAGACATACATGTACCGTACATGTGTGAGGATGGTGGATATCAACAATAACACACCTCTGCGACATGAACATCAATTGTCGATATCAGTTGCAGTACAATCAATGTATGCAATTTGCACATGTTGTCTTATTCTAGCCTCGTAATAAATATCCAACAATCTCAAGTTGTACTCCCAAAAAATTATCGAAAAACATCAACAACATATCTCTGCGCTAATTGGATCTTTACTTGTTCGCCCCATAATTGAACGTTCCTTACAGGTGCCCTAGATTAATCAATCAAACTCATCACTCCTCCAATGATCTAAATCACTAGAACCGGCATTCCATCTTGTCTGTTTAATCAACAATCTAGCTCGTCGATCCAACTAGTGATCCATCTCGCTGATCAAATTAATAATTGATCTTATTGCAAATCACCATGCACATTACCGACAAAAATTATTTTGATTCTACCATCCAAGACAGTCTGTGTATGGTTAACCTTGTTAAGTCTAAGATCTCTGGTGCCTTGAAAATACACCCAAGGGTTTTTTGGAAAAATTCCCAATGACAAGAATGACTTCTTACTCCCCGCTAGTGTAACAACGCTAAAGAAAAATGCCTCTTCCGGTCGCAACACCGAAAACTGGTAAATCTGTGGTCAAATAAAGTATTGAAGCAAGGTTCAAGGGTATCCTAATGCAAATTATTTTTGTTAGATCGAGCCAAGTCCAAATCTGCACGAGTTCCGAACAATCGTAACATATACCTGTGCGAGTTTTACTTACAATAGTCGAACAACTAAAGCGTCTTGTTTAAATTTCTGTAAACATGGGGAAGAACCATACATGATAGATGATCTAGCATGAGGGAAATTATATTAATAGAGGAACAACATTACGGATCCTAAAACTTTGAACTCCATCAACTTGGAAATAATTCACGGTAGGTAAATAATTATATCCATTATTCCCATATTTTATCCTGAAGATGGTTGGAAATGCATTGTTTTCAATTGATGAATAAAACTGTAAACTGGCATGGAAACTACGACATGCATGTTTCCGACGTTGGATTTGTTAGTAAGCCTAAATGATTGTCAATTTGTTTACATTATTATTATTTTCTAGTCCTAAAATAAATGCACAATTCATAGGCAAATGCACGATTCACGAACAAATGCATGATCCACACACTTGATACTAGATAGAGCTTTTTAGTAATAACTCTCGAATAGATAGGACCGATCACAAACTTTGGGCATACTAGTCAGAGTTGTTAAACAATAACTCTCGCATGACTAGGAGCGATCTCAAATTTGGATTTGATTAGTGGAGTTGTTCAAAAATAATCCTCGCATGGTCCTATTAAATTCTTGCGCAAATTTACGAGCAAGTTAAAGTTGTATTAGTACATGCTTAAAAATAGCAGGAACCCAGTTCCAGGAAAGTGGAACCCCACCTCATTGCAATGAGAACAAACCAAACATGGATTTTATTAAAGGAGTTGTTTAAAAACATCCCTTTCATGGTATTAGTAAATTCTTGCGCAAATTGATGGCAAGCTAAACCAGTATAAGAGCGAGATCAAAATAAAAATGACCTAGTTGCAGGGCAATGTAACCCCATCTCAGTATAGTGAGAATAAGCTGAGTTATGCACGATAACAAGGCCTCAGTTCCAAAATGGTGGGACGTCATTCTCAAGAAAATGAGAGTTCGTTATAGGAGTAAAAAAAACATTTCATAAAGAAGTTTATACATAAGATTTATCATAGCTGGAGCAAACAAAAATCATTTAGCAAAGAACTTTAATAGAGCGACAGAAAAAAAATATTACACGAAGAAACTTGTTTGTAACCAGAGCAAAAAGGGAAACATAGTAAATCGTTTGCATGAAGAGGTTGTTGGAAATGGAAGAAAAGAGCGAGGAGAAAGAAAAAAAAATCGCAAGGAGGGATGGCGAGAAAAAAAGCAAAAACAAAAAAGGTGATGTACAAAAGGAAAAAAAAATCAACTATATAATATGATGATCTCAAACGAATGAGTTTCATATTTAACTCATTCTCCCCTAATTGGGTTTGATATATAGTGAAGCATCACTCGAAAAAGCAATGAAGAATGTCATGTATCAAGCTCTCAGTGCATGAGTAGTTGAGTTATTTTACAATCATCCATCCAAAAGGCGCGGATCATGTTAGATCAATGCTCGGTTGAACACACAGGTTTTACTATCTCAAGCTTGCTGTCAATGTTAGATGATCAAAACTATATCTTGATTTCTAGTGTTCAAAGTCAAGTCTCATACTAGGTAGAATTTGGTAGTTGAGTATCAGACATCACCCTTGAAGACTGAACCATTTTATTTTACTCCGTATCTTACCATTCTATCTTTTTGAGACGATTTCGTATGACTTCAAGTAGATTTACAAATGAGAAATTTCGAGTCAAGCTTGTCTTGTTAAAAATATCGAAATATGATTCTAGAAAAGATGTTCAACGATCCTTAACAACATTAGTTCTAAACAATTTATTGTGTGAATTAATTTGTGGATCAATTGAAAATTTCCCATGCAAATGATTTTATCACGTGGGAATATTTCAAACATCATAAAAGAGAAATATTGAACTATCTGATATTTCTGCTCAGGGTAGGTTGGTGAAGCAGTTCGCAAACCATAGATATTTGAGTTTCAGAAATACAGTTCAGTTGAGTACAATTTACGAACCCGGTTCATGAACCGTGGTGAAATGATTTATTAAAGTTGGTATTATAGGCTAGCAGTTGGCTAACCCATTTCACAAACCGTAGTCAACTGAGTTCGGTAGTCTTGTAAAGTTGGAAAACCCGATACACGAACCGTTGCACCCTGACTCGTGAACAAGACTAACGGTTCACGGACCGTTGTACCAACTGTCCTAGTAGATTTTAGCAGATGCTCAAAGACTTTTTTTTTTTTAAATATGTTTAGCATTGCTAGAACTCTCTCAAACACTTCTAAGACTTCATTGATCTCCCAAACACTTATGAGTGTGCATCGTGATTCAATTCTTAGCTAGGTGTTTAAATGAACGTCAAATTGCTTTAGTTCTTTGGCATACTTTCCAAACCGAACAATCATTATACACGGTTCCAGAACCGGTTCCTAGTGTATATTCCTCTATTATTGTATTTTCAAGACCTGGAAATGTTTACTTGATTCCCAAGATGTATGCCAAGTTGTATAGATATAAAAAAAACAACACCGATTTTCAAGGAAAATATAAAAAATCTTCGAGTTTTCTAGTGTTTATCTCGATTATTAATATATAAGTTCAATACTGCCTTAGACTGCTAATTGCTAATTTGTTTCCGCGAGACTTTCACCGTCTAGATGAGTTTTTTCGGCCAAACCTGGCTCGCCAAGATTAAAAACCTCAGTCACGGTCATGGATCGAGATTTTAAATCTCGACGACATCTCGGCCATCACATTGACTGAACCTGTACAAATTGGAGCAAAGAAAAAAAATGAACATGTACAACATGGGCTCCAAGATGACCACAGAAAGGGCTCTTTTTTTTGACTCTTTTACCAGAAACTCTAAACAGACCGCGTATAAAAACAACGCGAAAACCATTGTCTCACCGTTTCTCATGATGGTCCAAAATGAGCCCCTACTAATCCCCAACAGCTGTGGGACCCGCCCTCATGTGAGAGGGCGGTTTTTACCTTGTTTTTTTCCTCCGTTCGTAGAGAACCACTGCTCGTTTACTCCATGACAATTAGGGCTGCACATACTCCGGTACGGCCCGGTTCTCTTATGGAACCGATCCCTGTACTTGGGGTTGACCGGTACCTCATTTTGAGGACCGGTCCCTGTACTTGTACCTGGAGTTGTACCGGTCCTCCGGTACCGGTCCGGTACAAGACCGGTACCGGGTTTTTACCTGTTTTCAAACTATGCAAAAAAAATAAAAATAAATCCAAAGACTGAAAAAATAAATAAATCAAATTTAGTAATAAAATACAATCAAACCAGTGAACACAAGCTTCATAACCCAGTTCTTCAATTTCAATACAAATCATCCCTAAGAAGTAAGAACCCTAATTTTTATTTCTTACTCAAATCAACCACAAATCAAACACCACTAACAGATTCAATCCCTAAGAACCCATCAAAACACTATTTAATCTCTCAATTTATTCTTCCTTGTTCTTCACTTCTTCTCGTCCTCTATCAACAGATCAATCCATTCTCTAATTTCCTTCAAAGAACACCACCCCGATCAATCTCCTTAATCAAATCTATTAATATAAGAAGACAAAATCATGTTAGAAAAATAAAAATAAAACCAAAAATCAATTCAAATCAATCTCAAATAAAACCCAAAATCAGATTCAAACATGCAATTAATAACCCAAAGTTTATCAAACAAATTAACCAAAAAATCAAACCACTGTAAACCCATTGTTTACACATCACAAGATCCGTGTAAACCCATTGTTTCTCCTCGTAAGATAATAAATCCAAAACCATCTTCTATTTCATTATTCAACGGCTTCATCACCCTCGTATTCTCGAAACCATAACATAACCAATCTTGATTCAACAACAATAAATTAATTTCTTCCCTAATTCTATTGATATATCGTGGTTTTGGAGATTGAGAGATTAGTGAGATTAACAAAGAGATCGATTACACGATGTTGAAGGAGATGAAGATTTAAAACGAGAGGTGGTATATGAGGGGAAGATTTGAATCATGGCGGTGGGGATGGCAGCCATAGTTTCTCTGTCGAGACTAAAGAAGTGAAGAAGAACAAAGAAATTGAGAAGAGAATTAGGTCATTAGAAATATATATGGTAAATGGACGGCCAAGATTATTTCCAATCAATAGATCTACGACTATTATTCACCTAGAAATATGGTCCTGTTCCTACCGGAATTGGCGAAGAACCGGTCCTCAGACTGCCTAAGCGGTTCTCAATCTTCTGTCCGGTCCTGTCTCAGACTACTCGTGCTGGTTCGATTCCTCGGTCCGGTATTTTCGGTTCCAGGCCGGTCCAGGTCATCTCAACCGGTTCTTGTGCAGCCCTAATGACAATGTTACAAACTTGAACGAGTGAGGATCCAATAACTCGCCGTGTTAGATGAATTTTATTCGCATCAAAATATCCAGTCTGACTCATCTCAGTCAAACGTTAACCATGATTCACAACACCATGAGTTAGACTCAGGTCAAATCAACTCCAGCTAATAACTGCTGCAACCCATCAAGTACTATAAACCTTATCAAAGACTGTAGTAGTAAGGATGAAATAATAAAAAAATAACAATTTACAAACCAGCCCTTCTCTTTAACTTTTATCCTAATCCACGTTATCAATCCGCATGATCTCTAAACCCTCCATTCAAAACCCACCGATCTATACCCAATTATCAATTCCCAACCGTCGATCCTCGCTTCAAAACCCTCTTGTTTTTCTCCATCAGATTCGATCCAAAACCAAAACCAAAACACAAACACCCCTTTTTATATCCTTTGTTTAACCTTTCATTCTCATCTTCTCCCCAAACAAACACTCCCCTTTCTTCTGCTGTGTTTGTCTCATCCTTTTTCTTTCATGGCGATGGAAGTTCCTCGATCACTCCCACAGTACCCAGAGGTATGAAAAACACAAACCCCTCATTTTATTTTATCAATTTCAGTCAAAGATTTGTACTAATTTTGATGTTTTTTTTTTTTGTGATTTGCAGATGATATTTAGAGCAATTTCAGCTCTAAATGAAGCAGCAGGTTCAAACAAATCAAGTATTTCAAACTACATAGAATCAACATATGGAGATCTACCGGCAGGACATACAGAGCTACTAACTCAACACTTGGATAAGCTTAAAGAGAGTGGGGAGCTTGTTTTTGTGAAGAATAACTACATGCGTCCAAACCCAGATGCACCAGCAAAAAGGGGTAGAGGTCGTCCACCTAAACCTAAATCTGCAGCAGCAATGGCTGTAGCTGCTGCTAAAGCTGCTCATGTTGGTCCACCAAGAGGTAGAGGTAGACCACCAAAGAATAAAGATGAGTCTGGTGGTGCTTCTGTTGCTGAGAAAAGAAAGGTTTCTGAACCTTCTGGAAGACCAAGAGGTAGGCCAAAAAAGGTCAAGGCTGATGGTGAAGGTGAGGGTGGTGATGATGAAGAAGGTGATGATGATGATGAAGTTGTTCCAGCTGCTGTTCCTGGTGCTGGTGGTGCAGGTGGACTTAACATCACTGGTTCTCCTAAACCTCGTGGTAGACCTCCTAAGGTCAAGACTCCTTTTGGTACTGTGGGTTTCTGATCTGAACAAGGAGAAGGTGATGAGGTAGATTGTGACTGATTTTTAGGGTAGTTTATGGATGGGGCTCTCTAATCTTTTGTGAGTAATGGGTTTAATTCTTACTTCTGTTGGGTGTAGTCCTTTTTTAATTTTAGCTGTAAGTTTGTGTGCTGCTGCTGCTGCTTGTTATCTGTAATTGCATGTACATTTGATGCAGAAGAAACAGGAGAAGAATGAAGAATGAATGAATGGATGACTCTTTTTGTTTTTTCAAGTTTGTTGATCTAGGGTGGGTGGGTTTTTTTCCTTCTAATTTACTCTTTAAGTTTGTGTTTGTTCAACTTAATTTCAATGGAAGCAATAGATCTTGCTACTAATTGCATTAGTACTTGTTTTTGAGTGGGTATTTTTCATTTGCTACACAGATATTCAGTTGCAGTTTGTGATGAAGAATGTACTTTTTTGAGATTGTTTGTTATTACTTTGGGTCTCTGTTGCTTGAGACAGAGAGACAGCAACAAAAAGGGTTTTGAATGTTTGATGTGGATAGACCCCCCATGTTTAATCTTTGGCAAATAGTGAAATTTGAGGTGAATTTCATTATTACAAAGTTAAAGAAACAATTTTAGCTTTGATTCCTTCGAAATTGTGGATTATTCTTCTTCTGTCTTTTGAATGGATTCAGTAGGAATCATGATTAGTGATTTTTATTCAGTTAACATTATGAAGTTGTCATTTTTAGGTGGGTAAATTATCTTGTTGATGTTGTATTGAATGCTTTCATGTGGAATTGGAAGTAGACTGACCCAGTTGAATTTGAATTTGTATTTATTGGTTATAATGGAAGTATGCATGAATGAATGAAACCAATCTCTTTGGAGAAGGTAGGTCATGACATGAGTAGTTTAACTGGGATGGATCTGCTGGACTGGAGACCGTTCATGGCAAAGAGGGACCAGTGATTCTATAGTGATGTGTATATTCCCTATCCCCACTAGTATAATGTTGCTGTGAAGGAGTAATATGTTATGTTTCGCCAAACAGAAAAAGAAGAAGAAAAAGAGTAAAACAACAATCTTGGTAAAGGGGCGGTAGGAATCGGTAGAGGGGCGGCAACCTAATAAGCCAAAAAAGGTCATTAGAAGTAAATTCAAGTGCCCCTTATCAATAAAACCCTGAAATGACTAATTAACCCTTATTGTTAATAATCAAGTTTAGTAATGATAATCAAGATTAGTGTAGATAATCAAGATTAATTTTGATAATTAATTTTCACTTATTATAGAATCAAAAATCAGATGTTTAGACTTATAAGAAAAAAAAAAAATTGAGGAGAAGAAAAAAAAAACTTTTGTGATATTTGTGAAACCCAGATTTTGATTCACTCCACTCAAATGAGTGATTCCAAAGTGGACGTTATCTTACAAATTGGTTTTCATTAGCCTTTTCTCGCTCAAAATTATCTAAAGTACATAACAAAATCAAAACTTTTGAATTTTCAGAAGAACTTACGGTTACAATTTTGCTCGTGACCAACCGTAACTCTTAGTTACGGTTCGTAAGTTATCGAATACCAACCGTGAATCAAATTTGGGGAAGATCCAATCGTAAAACCGCCGGTTGGTAATTAAATTTGGACAACAACCGTAACTAAATTACGGTTGGTAAAAAATCGAGACCAACCGTAACTACCTACGGTTGGTGTGTTAACTTAACTTTTGAACCGTAAATCATTATTTGATAATTTCTTAAGACACGGAATATTTACGGTTGGTATGGTTGTTTGAGTAACAAACCAGACTCAAGTACGGTTGATAATTGAACTATTACCAACCGTATGTTCTTCAAAATCTCAGTTACGGTTCGTAGTGAGTTATTACCAACCGTAATCGGCATAAACCTGAAATTTCAATTTCAATTTTCATACAAAACTCTAATTTTTGATACAAAATTAACTTAAATCCAACACGATAAACTAAACCCTAACTGGGTTTTTCCAAACATTTTTCAAATCGTCGATTAATCGAAGACGATGAAATTTTCGGTTTAATGGAGGTTAGGATTGATGGAGGAGAAGAGAAGATGAAGAAGAAGATGAAAAAAAAACTAATTTGATTTTTTTAGATTCATTAGGTTTAAAAAATTGATTTGATTTTGGTTAATTTAAGGTGAAAAGGGTAATCTAGTCAATCTACACCCCTATAGGACACCCCCTAACTAATAAGAGGGACATTGCTATCACACTTGCCGCCCCTCTACCAATTCATGCCGCCCCTTTACCAAGCTTGTAAAACAAACCAAAAAGGTGAAGTTTTTGTTCATCTGAAGCTCATTTTGCCTACTGTAGGAATCTCTGTCTCTTCTTGGCACATGGTTTTATCTACACCTTGTTTATTTGGCTGCATTGGATATCAGATTTTTGAATGTCTAATGCGAAGTCTAATGTAGACTAGATACACCATGTTTGTTTGCATCTGACTCGTGATCTGAACCTGTTTGTTTGCATCTGACTCGTGATCTGAACCTGAGTCAACCCTTGACTCGCTGCGAGTCAGATGTCAGACCGTTTGTTTTCAATTTTGAGTCAGATCTGACTCGACTTCTGACTCAGACTTAATCCCTGACTCGGACCCGTTTGAGTTAGGTAACAAAATACTCCTGACTCATGGGACCAAATCACTGACTCACAGTTTTTTGAGTCAGTTGAGTCAGATATGACTCAATATGACTCAAGTCAGGCGATTTCAGTCAGACCCAGATGACTCAGATAAATTAGGAGTAAACAAACAAGTTCATATATCTGAGTGGTATTAGAATTCGGGAACATGCTAGTGAAGGACGCTACTACCAGGCCAAAACATGCACGTAATATTAACAGATGGGTTATGTACATCACGATGTGAAGAGAACACTTGTTGGCAACTTGCACAAACCTGGCTTATAATGAAGCTCCAAAAACAACTTTTTTTTTTTTACTTTATTTCATGCCAGTGAGGCTCTCTGGCCATAAATTTCAGGGTTGCTTCGAATTTAGTTCTATGGTTAAATGAGCTTGGTGTTATTAGTTTGGGTACTGATAAGTCGTTAAACAAGTGTAATCCACTACCTGATCAGATATTAAACATATTATTATGACATAGATTTGTATTCGGTCATTGCAGGTGCTTTATATACTTTAAAGCCATTTCTAAAAGGTCGAACTAAGTAAGCGTGATGCAGGAAATGTGAATTTATGCCACAGATCACGTAGAAACTGCTCAGATGAACTGTTTCCTAGCCACTTGATGACTTTGGGCAGATATAGTATATGCCATGGACCACATTGTATCTCCCGTCGTGTCCTCTCATTCATTAATCAGAGAATAAAACTAAAACTAAAACTAAAAGCTAAAACCAATAATAAGCATTTCCAAAGATGGATTAGGTTCATTTGATTATATTCTCGGATATATTTAATCACAAGTTTCATGAATATGTTCTTAGTATTTGTTTAAAACATGGTGTTGGCTTTTATAAATATTTGAAAGTAATAACTATAAAATAGAAAAACGAAAAAGAGAGGACCATATACAAGTTGTTGGAAATGATAGGAACTTCATAATTGAGTTGTTATCTTTTAATAACGTTATTCCTCTCCTGACCATAATGGGATTTCGTGAAACCATCCTCTCAAAATATAATGAAGTCTGTTTGTAGCAAGGCCAAGGTGTGATATTTATTTATTTTCGAAAACGGGGTATTTTAAACAGACAACAAACACAGTATAATCATAAGGGTCCTGTTAACCTAATCAGGGTCATGTTAACTTGTATATCCGTATACAGATTAACATGGGTATAATAGACTTTTAGTAGCATTGGAAATTGAAATTAGTTAATAAAATAATAATTATTCACTCGATAATTAATCTTCTCTATAATTGGGAATACGTTCCATCAATACCCTTAATTATTGTTATCAGAAATAATCAATTTCTTCCTTAACTTACTGATCTTCTTTCATGTTCGTTTTCTTCCATCCCTTTTATATCTTCTTCTTCTTCTCCATTTTGTTATTCTGTAAAAACCCTAACCATATTGATTTAAACTAATATATTTGATGATTCTTTCCTAGATCTCGTGAGAAGCTCAAAAACCTCACATATTTTGTTCCTTATTTTCAATAACTCTATCGTTCTGAAAATGTTTAAATTTTCTACCCAATCTTGAAACATTAGAGTAAGAGCAAATATTGCTAAAACGTTCATTGCCCCAATCTTAAGACATTAAAGTAAATGATTCAAAAGAGAAAAAAAAAAATCTTTTTCTGATGTTAAGATGAAATGATGCTCTGTTTTCTTATCCCAAAACTAAAACCACATAGATTTGAGATTGAGATTTTAAATTAACTGGACATGTATGTTGAAGTCCTCGTATGAAATACGGTTAAATGAATCTTCTACACCGTAACTGGACAAGCAGCATGCTTAAGAGAAAGTGAGTGGGATGTTTGAAAAACAAAAAGAAAAGGAGATGTGTACATACATATTGTTTTTAGACAGACACGTGAACATAGACGTGTACGGTCATGGAGTATGGACAAATGGTGGTGGACGGCAAATACTGAGAAATTCTTCCATCGAATTATTTGAAGCCGCCGAAAAACGAGTCTTCTTATTTGATTCTGTTGTTAATGGAAATTAAAATGTAGATTTGCAAAGGGTAAAATAGTAATCGACGCCTTTTTAGATATAACCAAATTGGATTTCCAAAATAAATTTAAATTCCCGAGTAATTTGTGAAATCCAATATAACAACTAATATTTTATTCTATCTTAACCTATATACGGGTATATAGGTCAACAAAGCCTAATCATAATACATAGTAACATAGTTATAAGACATATCCCGAATCAAAATCCTAACCCTTTTAGATAAATTTTTAAGTAGCAAAACAAGTTTAAATGTCTTAGTTTGGATTTCAATGAACTCATTCAAACCATATAACAACCCTGCAATCAGTAGAGATGTTAATGATCCAAGGTTCTCATCGTTTCTCAAGGTTTTTTCTAAGAACAATGTAAATAGATGACAAAGATATAAAAGGATCCAAAGATTTATGCATTTGTCAAGGGTTCTTTCAAAAAAAAAAAAACAATAGCAAAGATAACTTAAATATGACATCAATACTGGTGTCTTCTGTGTCTCTGAAACATTTTTCGGTGTCTTAGAACTGGTTGCTGCTGCTGGTGGCTTTTAAAACATGTTGCTGAAAACCTAAAACTAGAACTACTAGCTGAAAGAAAGCTATATCCGAAAAACTATATTGGTGAAGCACCCTAAGCTTAAATCTAAAACAAGAAAAGCTAAAATTCGACCATCACCAACGTCAGAGGATGTTGTTGCTTCAAGTTCTTCATAAATCAGACCAAAGATGAACATATGTTATGATTTCATCTCAACAATAGATCACAAACCATACTTGCATGAATATCCATAGGCCTGGAAAACAAACCCATAAAATCTCAAGAACAACAACGAAATAAAAACTGATCTAAAAGAAAACTAGATTAAAAAGTAACTAGCTAGTAAATGTATGGGTAAAGAGCTTGGGTTGTTGGTTGACCTTCTCAGATCAGATCTTTAAGGAGTCAAGTTTAGTTGTCGAAACTATAAGTCTTGATTTCTAGTCTACGTATAGCCATGTCTCGGATTATGATAGAATGTGTAGTTGAGCTTTAGACTTCACGATCTTCATCGATTGAAGACGAAGAACTACTAAGGGGATCTTGTGGAACTTCATCAACAAAAGGTATGTGGAGACTTGAACTCATCTATCACTCAGAAGTCTATTCTATTTTATCTCATATTGAGACAAAGTCGTATAGCTATATAGACTTTACATTATACACATTTGATATCTCGAGCTGAGTTTAACTCGCTTATATCTTTCTCGAAATATGTGTTGGAAATATTTTTTCTTTAACTACGTTCATCATTATTCTTGACGAAAGTTAAAAGATGATCATGTGAAAATCTCCTTGTAACATCTTACATGATTTGTGTGAGACGGTCATTTGATGTAGACTCAGAATGTTTCGTATTGATCATTTGATCACTTGAAAATTGCTTGTAAGATAATATTTTGTGTGAGACACCTATTGTCGTCTTCTAAGAATGTTTCAATGATTGAAATTGGAGTTTAGAACAATTAATCATTGTCTGGATATAGCACAGTATGCAAACCCGTATGCAAACTGTTGTAAAACTGATTCAGGTCCGGGAACCAAGTATGCATACCCGTATGCGAACGGTTTTAACTGTCCAAGTCCGGGAACTAAGTTTGCGTACCCGTTTTCAAACTTATTCACCTGAGTTCGGTCCGGAATGACAGTATGCATACCCTTTTGCGAACAGTCGGAAATGATCAAGTCCGGAACTTAAGTTTGCGTACCCGTTTGCAAACTTATGAGGTTAAGTTCTAAAAATCGTCTAAGTATGTTTTCATACTCATGAACAAATACATTTATATATTAAGGAATACAATCTTTGCAAACCATGGCTAAAATTTTCATGAACTGATTCTTTTGAATCAATCCGATTTTGCTTCAATCGTGTCTTGTATACTTCTATGAGAATATAAACAATTGAATAACTCTATGATTAACACAATTAGATTCATTTGATCTAGAAGTGTTAAGATGAACATGGTTAACATAAAAGTGTTCATATGGCTAACTTCGGTTAACTGTTATTGAGCCAACTCAATATACACATTTAGGTACGGTTACCCATATCTAAATGAAAGTATATTTTATTTGTGTGTAACAAGCCAAGACCATTTAACGATGGAAAGATATTAGCTTGAATCTTAAATGAGGTTTCATCTAACATTGAATATTGATTGCTTTGTTACAAAGTTATCAAACCTTGATTTGAAGACTATATAAGGGAGAACTCTAGCAACTGGGAAACCCAATCCCCACACCTCCTGTGTGATACCAGTTGTTGTTAGAGCATTGCTCGGTTGAACCCACCAAGCGTTGGTATGTCAAGTTTGGTTGTCATATTTTAGTGAATCAAAACTCATTTAAAGAGTCGTTTGATTATGTACTAGAGTCAACTTCGTATAGGTTAGCTTGAAAGTATTAGGATATGAGACATTACAAGTATTGCGAAGACTTGAAGAAGTGAATAAGTAAGAAGATACAACGACAACATCATCCTTCCACTTGAGGTTAGTGATATTTGACTTGAACTGTTTCATTCCCTAACGTATCTTTCAAGTCATGCATATTGAAAACAAAACTGCGAATCATGAACACTCTAGTTAGACATAGTATTAGGGAATACAATACGAGGTTTATTGTTTAACCGTTAAACTTTGTAGATAAGACATCGACATAATTGTTTAAATGCTATTGTGATTATGTATGGGTATGAGGTGAGGATTTCATCCTAGGAAATAATGTTTTACATCTGTTTTAAGGAAGTAAATTCATGAACTTGTTTTGTGAATCGAAAAGGAAATCGCCAGGCGTTATTGGTATTGTTATTCATTGCATATCTTGTGAACAACCAATATGTGTGATTAGTATAACCTCTCATGACTTGTTTGTGTTCTTGGTAAAACTATTCACAAAGGCCTGACTTTTGTATTGGTATGCCTTTTATTAGTAAAACCGATCTTAAGTAATCACCTGAGATGGTATGATTGAGTTTGTGATTTTGTGTAAGACCGACTTTGGGCAAAGGGGAACCGATCCTAGTAAGAGGTGCAACACATCACAAAGGGGAATCGATCCTTATATGAGGTGCAACATGTTTAATCAGAAAGGAGAACCGATCCTATGGACATGTGCAACACATTTTTAGGCAAAGGGGAACCGATCATATGGACATGTGCAACACATTCAAGTTAGATACCATATATATGTGGGGAACCGATCCTAGTACCTAGTCAACCGAATTTTGGAAAGCTAGTGTGACTATGCACAATACTCACATGGAGGTGGAACCGAAACTTGTTTTGGTAGAACAGTTAAACCTATGATTGTTGATTGAGTGTTGTTGATCAATCACATAGTTCTTGAAAGTCAGATGAACCAATTCTAAACTTGTTTGGAAGTGTGGCAAATCGGTTTCAAGATTGTTAGTATGAAAGAGGACTTACAGAGTAAGGATGTCGACATACTTTGAACATGTGCAGTAACGCTTATCTTTAATTGTTCAAAGTTATTCCTTAATAGCTAAAGGAAGAGAATCCCACGATCGAAACATAAATAAGTTAAGAATCTTTTATTTAAGGTTTTTAATTTTATTTTAGGAAAATGAGAATTAGTAATGTGCGTTTACTAGTTGAAGATTTTCCAAAGAGATTTTCGGTCAATATTTTGGATAGAGCATTTCCAGGAATTAGGGAAACCGAATTTAGAATATATTGCATATCTTGAGAATATTGGTTCGCTTTTGGAAATTCCTTGGTGTCCAAACTTCCTTGTTTATAAATACTTGAAGTTTGCATTTCTAGCAAACTAATCCTTCGTGACAGTAAACTTCCTCGGTTGTGTTGTTACTGGTGAAGCCTCCTATTCGGAGAGGAGAGTAACCTAATTAGGCGAAATCTCTTACGGCCGCTCAGTTTAAAGTCTTTTTGTTTGTCAAGTTTAGTTGTCAAAACTATAAGTCTTGATTTCTAGTATACGTATATCCATGTCTCGGATTATGATAGAATGTGTAGTTGAGCTTTAGACTTCACGAACTTCATCGATTGAAGACGAAGAATTACTAAGGGGAGCTTGTGGAACTTCATCAACAAAAGGTATGTGGAGACTTGAACTCATCTATCACTCGGAAGTCTATTCTATTTTATCTCATATTGAGACAAAGTCGTATAGCTATATAGACTTTACATTATACACATTTGATATCTCGAGCTGAGTTTGACTCGCTTATATCTTTCTCGAAATATGTGTTGGAAAGATTTTTGCTTTAACTACGTTCACCATTATTCTTGACGAAAGTTAAAAGATGATTATGTGAAAATCGCCTTGTAACATCTTACATGATTTGTGTGAGACAGTCATTTGATGTAGACTCATAATGTTTCGTATTGATCATTTGATCACTTGAAAATTGCTTGTAAGATAATAGTTTGTGTGAGACAGCTATTGTCGTCTTCTAAGAATGTTTCAATGATTGAAATTGGAGTTTAGAACAATTAATCATTGTCTGGATATAGCACAGTATGCAAACCCGTATGCAAACCTGTTGTAAAACGATTCAAGTCCGGAACCAAGTATGCATACCCGTATGCGAACGGTTTTAATCACAAAGTCCGGGAACTAAGTTTGCGTACCCGTTTTCAAACTTATTCACCTGAGTTCGGTCCGGAATGACAGTATGCATACCCTTTTGCGAACAGTCAGAAATGATCAAGTCCGGAACTTAAGTTTGTGTACCCGTTTGCAAACTTATGAGGTTAAGTTCTAAAAATCGTCTAAGTATGTTTTCATACTCATGAACAAATACATTTATATATTAAGGAATGCAATCTTTGCAAACCATGGCTAAAATTTTCATGAACTGATTCTTTTGAATCAATCCGATTTTGCTTCAATCGTGTCTTGCATACTTCTATGAGAATATAAACAATTGAATAACTCTATGATTAACACAATTAGATTCATTTGATCTTGAAGTGTTAAGATGAACATGGTTAACATAAAAGTGTTCATATGGCTAACTTCGGTTAACTGTTATTGAGCCAACTCAATATACACATTTAGGTACTAATTTACCCATATCTAAATGAAAGTATATTTTATTTGTGTGTAACAAGCCAAGACCATTTAACGATGGAAAGATATTAGATTGAATCTTAAATGAGGTTTCATCTAACAGTGAATATTGATTGCTTTGTTACAAAGTTATCAAACCTTGATTTGAAGACTATATAAGGGAGAACTCTAGCACCTGGGAAACCCAATCCCCACACCTCCTGTGTGATACCAGTTGTTGTTAGAGCATTGCTCGGTTGAACCCACCAAGCGTTGGTATGTCGAGTTTGGTTGTCATATTTTAATGAATCAAAACTCATTTAAAGAGTCGTTTGATTATGTACTAGAGTCAACTTCGTATAGGTTAGCTTGAAAGTATTAGGATATGAGACATTACAAGTATTGCGAAGACTTGAAGAAGTGAATAAGTAAGAAGATACAACGACAACATCATCCTTCCACTTGAGGTTAGTGATATTTGACTTGAACTGTTTCATTCCCTAACGTATCTTTCAAGTCATGCATATTGAAAACAAAACTGCGAAGCATGAACACTCTAGTTATACATAGTATTAGGGAATACAATACGAGGTTTATTGTTTAACCGTTAAACTTTGTAGATAAGACATCGACATAATTGTTTAAATGCTATTGTGATTATGTATGGGTATGAGGTGAGTATGTCATCCTAGGAAATAATGTTTTACATCGGTTTTAAGGAAGTAAATTGATGAACTTGTTTTGTGAATCGAAAAGGAAATCGCCAGGCGTTATTGGTATTGTTATTCATTGCATATCTTGTGAACAACCAATATGTGTGATTAGTATAACCTCTCATGACTTGTTTGTGTTCTTGGTAAAACTATTCACAAAGGCCTGACTTTTGTATTGGTATGCCTTTTATTAGTGAAACCGATCTTAAGTAATCACCTGAGATGGTATGATTGAATTTGTGATTTTGTGTAAGACCGACTCTGGGCAAAGGGGAACCGATCCTAGTAAGAGGTGCAACACATCACAAAGGGGAATCGATCATTGTATGAGGTGCAACATGTTTAATCATAAAGGGGAACCGATCCTATGGACATGTGCAACACATTTTTAGGCAAAGGGGAACCAATCATATGGACATGTGCAACACATTCAAGTTAGATACCATATATATGTGGGGAACCGATCCTAGTACCTAGTCAACCGAATTTTGGACAGCTAGTGTGACTATGCACAATACTCACATGGAGGTGGAACCGAAACTTGTTTTGGTAGAACCGTTAAACCTATGATTGGTGATTGAGTGTTCTTGATCAATCACATAGTTCTTGAAAGTCAGATGAACCAATTCTAAACTTGTTTGGAAGTGTGGCAAATCGGTTTCAAGATTGTAAGTATGAAAGAGGACTTACAGAGTAAGGATGTCGACATACTTTGAACATGTGCAGTAACGCTTATCTTTAATTGTTCAAAGTTATTCCTTAATAGCTAAAGGAAGAGAATCCCACGATCGAAACATAAATAAGTTAAGAATCTTTTATTTAAGGTTTTTAATTTTATTTTAGGAAAATGAGAATTAGTAATGTGCATTTACTAGTTGAAGATTTTCCAAAGAGATTTTCGGTCAATATTTTGGATAGAGCATTTCCAGGAATTAGGGAAACCGAATTTAGAATATATTGCATATCTTGAGAATATTGGTTCGCTTTTGGAAATTCCTTGGTGTCCAAACTTCCTTGTTTATAAATACTTGAAGTTTGCATTTCTAGCAAACTAATCCTTCGTGATGAAGAAACTTCCTCGGTTGTGTTGTTACTGGTGAAGCCTCCTATTCGGAGAGGAGAGTAACCTAATTAGGCGAAATCTCTTACGGCCGCTCAGTTTAAAGTCTTTTTGTTTGTCAAGTTTAGTTGTCAAAACTATAAGTCTTGATTTCTAGTCTACGTATAGCCATGTCTCGGATTATGATAGAATGTGTAGTTGAGCTTTAGACTTCACGAACTTCATCGATTGAAGACGAAGAATCACTAAGGGAGCTTGTGGAACTTCATCAACAAAAGGTATGTGGAGACTTGAACTCATCTATCACTCGGAAGTCTATTCTATTTTATCTCATATTGAGACAAAGTCGTATAGCTATATAGACTTTACATTATACACATTTGATATCTCGAGCTGAGTTTGACTCGCTTATATCTTTCTCGAAATATGTGTTGGAAAGATTTTTGCTTTAACTACGTTCACCATTATTCTTGACGAAAGTTAAAAGATGATTATGTGAAAATCGCCTTGTAACATCTTACATGATTTGTGTGAGACAGTCATTTGATGTAGACTCAGAATGTTTCGTATTGATCATTTGATCACTTGAAAATTGCTTGTAAGATAATAGTTTGTGTGAGACAGCTATTGTCGTCTTCTAAGAATGTTTCAATGATTGAAATTGGAGTTTAGAACAATTAATCATTGTCTGGATATAGCACAGTATGCAAACCCGTATGCAAACTGTTGTAAAACTGATTCAGGTCCGGGAACCAAGTATGCATACCCGTATGCGAACGGTTTTAATCACAAAGTCCGGAACTAAGTTTGCGTACCCGTTTTCAAACTTATTCACCTGAGTTCGGTCCGGAATGACAGTATGCATACCCTTTTGCGAACAGTTAGAAATGATCAAGTCCGGAACTTAAGTTTGCGTACCTGTTTGCAAACTTATGAGGTTAAGTTCTAAAAATCGTCTAAGTATGTTTTCATACTCATGAACAAATACATTTATATATTAAGGAATGCAATCTTTGCAAACCATGGCTAAAATTTTCATGAACTGATTCTTTTGAATCAATCCGATTTTGCTTCAATCGTGTCTTGTATACTTCTATGAGAATATAAACAATTGAATAACTCTATGATTAACACAATTAGATTCATTTGATCTAGAAGTGTTAAGATGAACATGGTTAACATAAAAGTGTTCATATGGCTAACTTCGGTTAACTGTTATTGAGCCAACTCAATATACACATTTAGGTACGGTTACCCATATCTAAATGAAAGTATATTTTATTTGTGTGTAACAAGCCAAGACCATTTAACGATGGAAAGATATTAGATTGAATCTTAAATGAGGTTTCATCTAACAGTGAATATTGATTGCTTTGTTACAAAGTTATCAAACCTTGATTTGAAGACTATATAAGGGAGAACTCTAGCAACTGGGAAACCCAATCCCCACACCTCCTGTGTGATACCAGTTGTTGTTAGAGGATTGCTCGGTTGAACCCACCAAGCGTTGGTATGTCGAGTTTGGTTGTCATATTTTAGTGAATCAAAACTCATTTAAAGAGTCGTTTGATTATGTACTAGAGTCAACTTCGTATAGGTTAGCTTGAAAGTATTAGGATATGAGACATTACAAGTATTGCGAAGACTTGAAGAAGTGAATAAGTAAGAAGCTACAACGACAACATCATCCTTCCACTTGAGGTTAGTGATATTTGACTTGAACTGTTTCATTCCCTAACGTATCTTTCAAGTCATGCATATTGAAAACAAAACTGCGAAGCATGAACACTCTAGTTATACATAGTATTAGGGAATACAATACGAGGTTTATTGTTTAACCGTTAAACTTTGTAGATAAGACATCGACATAATTGTTTAAATGCTATTGTGATTATGTATTGGTATGAGGTGAGTATGTCATCCTAGGAAATAATGTTTTACATCTGTTTTAAGGAAGTAAATTGATGAACTTGTTTTGTGAATCGAAAAGGAAATCGCCAGGCGTTATTGGCATTGTTATTCATTGCATATCTTGTGAACAACCAATATGTGTGATTAGTATAACCTCTCATGACTTGTTTGTGTTCTTGGTAAAACTATTCACAAAGGCCTGACTTTTGTATTGGTATGCCTTTTATTAGTGAAACCGATCTTAAGTAATCACCTGAGATGGTATGATTGAATTTGTGATTTTGTGTAAGACCGACTCTGGGCAAAGGGGAACCGATCCTAGTAAGAGGTGCAACACATCACAAAGGGGAATCGATCATTGTATGAGGTGCAACATGTTTAATCATAAAGGGGAACCGATCCTATGGACATGTGCAACACATTTTTAGGCAAAGGGGAACCAATCATATGGACATGTGCAACACATTCAAGTTAGATACCATATATATGTGGGGAACCGATCCTAGTACCTAGTCAACCGAATTTTGGACAGCTAGTGTGACTATGCACAATACTCACATGGAGGTGGAACCGAAACTTGTTTTGGTAGAACCGTTAAACCTATGATTGGTGATTGAGTGTTCTTGATCAATCACATAGTTCTTGAAAGTCGATGAACCAATTCTAAACTTGTTTGGAAGTGTGGCAAATCGGTTTCAAGATTGTAAGTATGAAAGAGGACTTACGAGTAAGGATGTCGACATACTTTGAACATGTGCGATAACGCTTATCTTTAATTGTTCAAAGTTATTCCTTAATAGCTAAAGGAAGAGAATCCCACGATCGAAACATAAATAAGTTAAGAATCTTTTATTTAAGGTTTTTAATTTTATTTTAGGAAAATGAGAATTAGTAATGTGCATTTACTAGTTGAAGATTTTCCAAAGAGATTTTCGGTCAATATTTTGGATAAAGCATTTCCAGGAATTAGGGAAACTGAATTTAGAATATATTGCATATCTTGAGAATATTGGTTCGCTTTTGGAAATTCCTTGGTGTCCAAACTTCCTTGTTTATAAATACTTGAAGTTTGCATTTCTAGCAAACTAATCCTTCGTGACAGTAAACTTCCTCGGTTGTGTTGTTACTGGTGAAGCCTCCTATTCGGAGAGGAGAGTAACCTAATTAGGCGAAATCTCTTACGGCCGCTCAGTTTAAAGTCTTTTTGTTTGTCAAGTTTAGTTGTCAAAACTATAAGTCTTGATTTCTAGTCTACGTATAGCCATGTCTCGGATTATGATAGAATGTGTAGTTGAGCTTTAGACTTCACGAACTTCATCGATTGAAGACGAAGAATTACTAAGGGGAGCTTGTGGAACTTCATCAACAAAAGGTATGTGGAGACTTGAACTCATCTATCACTCGGAAGTCTATTCTATTTTATCTCATATTGAGACAAAGTCGTATAGCTATATAGACTTTACATTATACACATTTGATAACTCGAGCTGAGTTTGACTCGCTTATATCTTTCTCGAAATATGTGTTCGAAAGATTTTTGCTTAAACTACATTCACCATTATTCTTGACGAAATTTAAAAGATGATTATGTGAAAATCGCTTTGTAACATCTTACATGATTTGTGTGAGACAGTCATTTGACGTAGACTCATAATGTTTCGTATTGATCATTTGATCACTTGAAAATTGCTTGTAAGATAATAGTTTGTGTGAGACAACTATTGTCGTCTTCTAAGAATGTTTCAATGATTGAAATTGGAGTTTAAAACAATTAATCATTGTCTCTGATATAGCACAAAGATGCAAACCCGTATGCAAACTGTTGTAAAACCGATTGGTCCGGGAACCAAGTATGCATACCCGTATGCGAACGGTTTTAATCACAAAGTCCGGAACTAAGTTTGCGTACCTGTTTTCAAACTTATTCACCCGAGTTCGGTCCGGAATGACAGTATGCATACCCTTTTGCGAACAGTCAGAAATGATCAAGTCCGGAACTTAAGTTTGCGTACCCGTTTGCAAACTTATGAGGTTAAGTTCTAAAAATCGTCTAAGTATGTTTTCATACTCATGAACAAATACATTTATATATTAAGGAATACAATCTTTGCAAACCATGGCTAAAATTTTCATGAACTGATTCTTTTGAATCAATCCGATTTTGCTTCAATCGTGTCTTGTATACTTATATGAGAATATAAACAATTGAATAACTCTATGATTAACACAATTAGATTCATTTGATCTAGAAGTGTTAAGATGAACATGGTTAACATAAAAGTGTTCATATGGCTAACTTGGTTAACTGTTATTGAGCCAACTCAATATACACATTTAGGTACTAATTACCCATATCTAAATGAAAGTATATTTTATTTGTGTGTAACAAGCCAAGACCATTTAACGATGGAAAGATATTAGCTTGAATCTTAAATGAGGTTTCATCTAATAGTGAATATTGATTGCTTTGTTACAAAGTTATCAAACCTTGATTTGAAGACTATATAAGGGAGAACTCTAGCAACTGGGAAACCCAATCCCCACACCTCTTGTGTGACACCAGTTGTTGTTAGAGCATTGCTCGGTTGAACCCACCAAGCGTTGGTATGTCAAGTTTGGTTGTCATATTTTAGTGAATCAAAACTCATTTAAAGAGTCGTTTGATTATGTACTAGAGTCAACTTCGTATAGGTTAGCTTGAAAGTATTAGGATATGAGACATTACAAGTATTGCGAAGACTTGAAGAAGTGAATAAGTAAGAAGATACAACGACAACATCATCCTTCCACTTGAGGTTAGTGATATTTGACTTGAACTGTTTCATTCCCTAACGTATCTTTCAAGTCATGCATATTGAAAACAAAACTGCGAAGCATGAACACTCTAGTTAGACATAGTATTAGGGAATACAATACGAGGTTTATTGTTTAACCGTTAAACTTTGTAGATAAGACATCGACATAATTGTTTAAATGCTATTGTGATTATGTATGGGTATGAGGTGAGGATTTCATCCTAGGAAATAATGTTTTACATCTGTTTTAAGGAAGTAAATTCATGAACTTGTTTTGTGAATCGTAAAGGAAATTGCCAGGCGTTATTGGTATTGTTATTCATTGCATATCTTGTGAACAACCAATATGTGTGATTAGTATAACCTCTCATGACTTGTTTGTGTTCTTGGTAAAACTATTCACAAAGGCCTGACTTTTGTATTGGTATGCCTTTTATAATAGTGAAACCGATCTTAAGTAATCACCTGAGATGGTATGATTGAGTTTGTGATTTTGTGTAAGACCGACTCTGGGCAAAGGGGAACCGATCCTAGTAAGAGGTGCAACACATCACAAAGGGGAATCGATCCTTGTATGAGGTGCAACATGTTTAATCATAAAGGGGAACCGATCCTATGGACATATGCAACACATTTTTAGGCAAAGGGGAACCGATCATATGGACATGTGCAACACATTCAAGTTAGATACCATATATATGTGGGGAACCGATCCTAGTACCTAGTCAACCAAATTTTGGAAAGCTAGTGTGACTATGCACAATACTCACATGGAGGTGGAACCGAAACTTGTTTTGGTAGAACCGTTAAACCTATGATTGGTGATTGAGTGTTCTTGATCAATCACATAGTTCTTGAAAGTCAGATGAACCAATTCTAAACTTGTTTGGAAGTGTGGCAAATCGGTTTCAAGATTGTAAGTATGAAAGAGGACTTACAGAGTAAGGATGTCGATATACTTTGAACATGTGTAGTAACGCTTATGTTTAATTTTTCAAAGTTATTCCTTAATAGCTAAGGGAAAAGAATCCCAGGATCGAAACATAAATAAGTTAAGAATCTTTTATTTAAGGTTTTTAATTTTATTTTAGGAAAATGAGAATTAGTAATGTGCATTTACTAGTTGAAGATTTTCCAAATAGATTTTTGGTCAATATTTTGGACAGATCATTTCCAGGAATTATGGAAACCGAATTTTGAATATATTGCATATCTTGAGAATATTTTCGGTTTTGGATATTCCTTGGTGTCCAAACTTCCTTGTCTATAAATAATTGAAGTTTGCATTTCTAGCAAACTAATCCTTCGTGACAGCAAAATTCCCCGGTTGTGTTGTTATTGGTGAAGTCGCCTATTCGAAAAGGAGGTTAACCTAATTAGGCGAAATCTCTTACGGCCGCTCAGTTTAAAGTCTTCTTTGGAATTTAGAATCTCTATTAGTACCGTTGGTGGGAAACTAGAGAATTGCGGTTTATCTTGTGTTTTTCGATTGATTTGATTGACTAACGGTGGTTGAACTTTGATTGCACCTAGTTAGTTTATGCTTGAGAATCTTCTCTTCTGATATAAGATTCACTCAAACTAGATCGAAGTTTCGACATGGATCTTTAGACTGTTTGTAGATCTAATGATGTCTTGTGATAATCCATTGTTAACAGACTCCGTTATGTGTGTGATTGAGCACAAGAGATTCAAGTTGTTGTGTGCAGGCGTTTATTGAAGATCTAAGAAGATTTGAAGACAAAGAAGATATTGAAGATTTCTGATTTGGGGTTCATAATCTTTGGTGTGCACAATACTTGTTTCGGTATAGAGGATCCAACTATAATCGGTTTATCCTTTTGGTAGATTAGATTGATTAGTTGTGTAGATCGGCATCAATACAATTCTTTGTGATTAAAAGTATTGATTACAAAATCTTAACAATTACCTTTGGTAGTTGAGAATAAGATAGATCTAAGAACCAGCGAAGGAGTTTATTGAGATAAACAGAAGAGACTTTGTCGAACTCACATCACTTGGTTGAAGAGAGTTGCTACCAAACAGATTTGTTATTCCTTTACTGTTTGGAATACGAACTATAGGAATTGTTCCAAGTACGTGACTTATTCATAAGTTGGAGGCGTGGGAATACAGACGGAACTAGGTGAACTATAGGTTTAGTTGCTAGGTCTCACTATACGAAGTTTGTTTAATTTTGTATAGCGACTTAATCCTGAGAGTATTCAATTCTGGACAAGGTCCCGGGGTTTTTCTGCATTTGCGGTTTCCTCGTTAACAAAATCTTGTTGTGTCATTTACTTTTATTTTCCGCAATTATAATTGTTGTTATTATAATTTAAAGTAAATTACACAAACGTTAATTCCTATTTACTTGATAAGTAATCCTATTATGTTTGGTTAAGTCCGAACCTTTTATCAAGTAAACATACTTCGTTGTTATATTGTCTCGATCTCGTTTCCATAGACGATCACACGAAGTGTGAACCGATTTGTTGTATTGTCTCGACTCAGTCCATAGATAATCACTTTCGAAGAAAGAACTTATAGGTGGAAAAGTTTTAGATTGAGGTATATTTGGGTACCCTCGTCTTTTCAATTGGTATCAGAGCAGGCAAACACGAAAGATCTAACAATCCGTGTTTGGTGCGATCCAACCTATAAGACATGAGTCAAAAGAAAGTTAAGCGAGAGCGAAAACTAAAGAAAGACTCAGTTAACGTATCACAAGACATTGGAAGTTTTGATTTTAAGAAATGTTTAGAAGGGGCTTCTTCATCAAGTTCTACTTGCTCGTCTGAGAATAAGTCTGAAGGTTCTCTAGAGGAGATTAAGTTAAGCCCTGTATTCGCAATCAATGATTCAGATTCTGAAAAATCTCTTTTTGATGACGAGAATTTTTTGAGTTCTATGCTTGAGATTTCTGATGAAAGATCAAGTGTAAAAACTTCTGAACTAAAGGAATTGAGCAAACAATTTCTTACTTGTTCTGATGAACTTCTTTCAGCACTTGAAAGTGAACGAGATTTAACTTTAAAGTATGAAAATCTCGATGAAGAGCATAACTTTCTAAAAGAAAAATTCTCACAACAAATACAGAGTCTTAATGACAAAGTATGTGCTAGTCTTTCTCAAGCTGAGAAAGATCGTAATGTGGCTCTTGAAAAAGTACGTTTGTTGGAAGAGAAAATTGTTGAATCTGATGCAAGGATTAACTCTCAACAAAAGAACTTTGAAGAGAAAAAAGGATAATATCTCTCACGAGAAATACGTCTTGAGGCTGATCTAGCTAGTGCTCTTGAGTCTTGATAGAATCAAGATGTTAGAAGAAGAAAATTTGGACCTTAAAAAGTTCAATAGTAGCTCAAACAATTTTACCTCAGTGTTAGAAGCAAGTATAAATCATCGTGATACACGAGGATTGGGGTATAAGGGAATAGATGCTTCAGGTATTAGCAAAGAGGTAAAATTTGTTAAAGCTACAAATTCTTCTAAACCAGAGGCTTCCACTGATGTAAAAGATGCTCATAAAGAAGGAAAACCAGTCAAGCCTAAGAATCATGTTCAACCATACTCTTCAAGAACGACAATCAAAGAGAGCACTTCTGCTAATGTCAAGAAAGCAACAAAGTTGAACAAAGATAAGAAGAAGAAGAAAAATCGTCGAGCTCCAATGCAAGAGGATCCACAAAAAGGTAACATTAAAACTCAGACTTCGTATGTTACTAAGCATTGTTGTTATTGTGGTAATAAAGGGCATGTGGAATGGGGATGAAATATTCGTAAGTTAAAAGACACACTTTCTTTTGTATCAAACGAATTGGCTAAGAGTGCTCCCAAAGGAACTCAGATCGGTATTGTCCTAAGTTTAGGAAAAAGAATTATTATAATGATAGTTCAAATTTTGCATATCACTCGAAAAGGTCGTTTCATAAAAGAATTATAGAAAGAGAGATGACTTTTTAAATGCAAAAACAAGGTCTGATGTTCCAAATTGGAGAAAGGGTGTTTCGCAAAATATTCAAAAGGATAATGATCCTAATGGTATGAAGGAGAAAGCTGCTCCTGCGAAACCCAACTCTAAATGGGTCCTGAAGTCCTTCATAGCCAAGAATGGACCAAAAGTTAGTCACAAGAATGATTCTCAGTTGTTAATTGTTGGTGACAATAATTACAAGAGTTTTCTTGAAAGACTAAAGAGAGACATCATGTCTGAATTCTCTTGTACTAGTGGACGTTGTGATAATGACACTCATCATCACAAGTCAAATAATAAAAACAAGAGATGGAACAAGAGAAAACAAACCAAGCAAGAGGTCAAGAATGATGATTCTGTCTTAGTCACTCGTGACGAACAAGACAAGGCTCAACTCAACACAACCTAGTTATGTTAGAATGTGCATGCTCACCTTGGTGCTCAATCTTTTTAAAGGTGAGGAAGCGCATGAAAACTGAGCACATGATCTCTCGGTTATTATATGACTAGTTAACATCTTTAGGAAGGTTTATTTTCTTCTATACTCATACTTTCTCTATCTATATTTGAGCTTTTGATAGAAACGGTAATTTTGAGTTTATGATGTTGATATCTACTGATCATATATGTGTAGCTCTTGTTTTTACGGTTAAAACGAGCCAAAAAACACTGAATTCGGACATCGTATGCAAAAGTTATGCCAAAAACAGTTTAGTATTGTGATCCTTCACTAGCTACACATGGGTACCGATCCTAGTGAGAGGTGCAATACGAAGGAGTGTAAAACTGTTTTGCCTATAACTTCTTCGTTCGAACTCGGAATGACCTCATTCTTTTTGCGTTGGTTTCGTAATTCAATTTCCTATAAGATTGAGGTAATTTAAATACTTGATTTTATGTTGAATATTTGTCGTGTATTGCAAATTGATTTATGAGATGTATGATTTCGGTTTTACTACCTTGATATTCGTTATCATAATGTTGTGAACCCTTATGGTTTGGGTGACTTTTTGATTTAGCAGGATTAAGTTCTAGCCCATGATGGTAGGCTTTATCAAAGGATCATGAGGGATTATGATAGAAATAATATGTGAAAAAGTCACAATAAGTTGAACCGGTTTTGGTTTAGCATAAAAACATATGTGTTTCGAGGGTTTTCAACTTTTGCTTGCAATAGTTAAAAACCGGTTTTCAACCTTTCTCGGGTAAAAGTTGGTTGTTGTTATTCTTTTGTTTTGCTAAAGGATGACAACATAATGATATTTTGATATCAATTCTCCCTGGAAGAAGATGCAAACATATTGGAGAAGAGGATGTGAAATTTGAGGTAACAATCTTGTTAGTTAATTGTTTTCCTGTTTAAGAAAAGCCTGATTTTATTGCGTATATTTATTGCTTTTGCTTAACAAAATTTCGGTACAATTGATATGTTTTATTCCATTATGTGTGTATGGATGTGTGTGTGATTCAATTGGTTCCGGTTAAGAAAAACTATTGTTATCTTGCTTTATTGTGTAGTATCAATTGTTCAGTCTTACAAAATTTCGGTGCAATTGCAGTGCTTTAATGTCTATGTTGTTTCAATTGCTTCGGGTTGAGGTGAATAATTATGCAAGTTGATTTATTTTGGTTTGTATGATTTTTTTATGGCTTAACGAAAGAAAAGGTTTACGGGATGAATTGTTTAGTCCAATTTGATTCCGGATAAGAGAAACAAATATATTCTAATCTTAGTTAAACTTATCATAGTGGAGGTTTCGGTTATTCAAGTCTAATCGAATGCCTTAACAAGAAATGCTAGTTAACTAACCTAGTACTTGTCATGTTTAAAACTGAAAGGTCTAAGTTATATGGATAATTAGAACCTGATGAGAAAAATAGAGTTATCTTTATTTTGGTCTTATCGAACAAGCGATTGTATTTGTACAATCGGTTTAGCAAAGGGATTAAGGTGCTTTGTTGATTTTTGGTTTGCTAAAATATTAGGGAAAATTGCTTCGGAAAATTGTTTCCTTGATAACATATCAAAACAAAATTACTTTGTAGTTTCGGTTTTGATATTGGTTATCAAAAATGGTGTGTGGAACCCTCGTGCTTAACTCTATAGGTTGCAAGTCTATTTTGAGATTTGTAAGATTCTTTTCGGTTTGTCCTTTATTTTTTCATTTCTTTGTCATTTTGTGACAAAAAGGGGGAGAAATATATGGAATAAACAACTGATACTTGCATTGATTTTATATTGATTGGTATCACTAACGGAAAGGACATTGGTGCTTAAACGTTTATCTAACGAAAGAGTGAAAGCATAGACTAAGGGGGAGTAACATATCATTACAAAGGAATAACAAAGACGTGCGGATTGATAAAATCTACCTATCTTACCTTTAGGGGGAGTAATATTTTTTGTTATCAGAATGTCAACAACGGCATTTAAGGATTGAATGTATACAAGTTATTGTGCTGTTGAATTCGGGAATCAAGCGTATGTGTAATGAATTCTTGTAATTTGTTTATCCATATGATGTAAGAGTTTTGTCACTAAAATTGAAAAATGGGGAGATTGTTAGAGCATTGCTCGGTTGAACCCACCAAGCGTTGGTATGTCAAGTTTGGTTGTCATATTTTAGTGATGAAAACTCATTTAAAGAGTCGCTTTATTATGTACTAGAGTCAACTTAGTATAGGTTAGCTTGAGAGTATTAGGATATGAGACATTACAAGTATTGCGAAGACTTGAAGAAGTGAAGAAGTAGGAAGCTACAACGACAACATCATCCTTCCACTTGAGGTTAGTGATATTTGACTTGAATTGTTTCATTCCCTAACGTATCTTTCAAGTCGTGCATATTGAAAACAAAACTGCGAAGCATGAACACTCTAGTTAGACATAGTATTAAGGAATACAATACGATGTTTATTGCTTAACCATTAAACTTTGTAGATAAGACATCGACATTATCGTTTAAATGCTATTGTGATTATGTATGGGTATGAGGTGAGGATTTCATCCTAGGAAACAATGTTTTATATGTGTTTTAAGGAAGTAAATTCATGAACTTGTTTTGTGAATCGAAAAGGAAATCGCCAGGCGTTATTGGTATTGTTATTCATTGCATATCTTTTGAACAACCAATATGTGTGATTAGTATAACCGCTCATGACTTGTTTGTGTTCTTGGTAAAACTATTCACAAAGGCCTGACTTTTGTATTGGTATGACTTTTATTAGTGAAACCGATCTTAAGTAATCACCTGAGATGGTATGATCGAGTTTGTGATTTTGTGTAAGATCGACTCTGGGCAAAGGGGAACCGATCCTAGTAAGAGGTGCAACACATCACAAAGGGGAATCGATCCTTGTATGAGGTGCAGCATGTTTTAGCAGAAAGGGGAACCGATCCTATGGACATGTGCAACATGTTTTAGGCAAAGGGGAACCGATCCTAGGGATATGTGCAACACATTTTAGTTAGATACCATATATATGTTGGGAACCGATCCTAGTACCTAGTCAACCGAATTTTGGAAAGCTAGTGTGACTATGCACATTACTCACATGGAGGTAGAACCAAAACTTGTTTTGGTAGAACCGTTAAACCCATGATTGGTGATTGAGTGTTCTTGATCAATCACATAGTTCTTGAAAGTCAGATGAACCAATTCTAAACTTGTTTGGAAGTGTGGCAAATAGGTTTCAAGATTGTAAGTATGAAAGAGGACTTATAAAGTAAGGATGTCGACATACTTTGAACATGTGTAGTAATGCTTATCTTTAATTGTTCTAAGTTATTCCTTAATAGCTAAAGGAAGAGAATCCCAGGATCGAAACATAAATAAGTTAAGAATATTTTATTTAAGGTTTTTAATTTTATTTTAGGATAATGAGAATTAGTAATGTGGATTTACTAGTTGAAGATTTTCCAAAGAGATTTTCGGTCAATATTTTGGACATAGCATTTTCAGGAATTAGGGAAACCGAATTTGGAATATATTGCATATCTTGAGAATATTTTCGGTTTTGGAAATTCCTTGGTGTCCAAACTTCCTTATCTATAAATACTTGAAGTTTGCATTTCCTTGTCTATAAATACTTGAAGTTTGCATTTCTAGCAAACTAATCCTTCGTGACAACAAACTTCCTCGGTTGTGTTGTTACTGGAGAAGCCACCTATTCAGAGAGGAGAGTAACTTAATTAGGCGAAATCTCTTACGGCCGCTAAGTTTAAAGTCTTCTTTGGGATTGAGAAGCTCTATTAGTACCGTTGGTGGGAAACTAGATAATTGCGGTTTATCTTGTGTTTTCGATTGATTTGATTGACTAACGGTGGTTGAACTTTGATTGCACCTAGTTTGTTTATGCTTGAGAATCTTCTCTTCTGATATAAGATTCACTCAAACTAGATCGAAGTTTCGACAGGGATCTTTAGACTGTTTGTAGATCTAAAGACATCTTGTGATAATCCATTGTTAACAGACTCCGTTCTATGCGTGATTGATCACAAGAGATTCAAGTTGTTGTGTACATGCGTTTATTCAAGATCTAAGAAGATTTGAAGATTTGAAGATATTGAAGATTTCTGATTTGGGGTTCATAATCTTTGGTGTGCACAATACTTGTTTCGGTATAAAGGATCCAACTATAATCGGTTTATCCTTGTGGTAGATTAGATTGATTAGTTGTGTAGATCGACATCAATACAATTCTTTGTGATTAAAAGTATTGATTGCAAAATCTTAACAATTACCTTTGGTAGTTGAGAATAAGATAGATCTAAGAACCTGACGAAGGAGTTTATTGAGATAAACAGAAGAGCCTTTGTCGAACTCACATCACTTGGTTGAAGAGAGTTGCTACCAAACAGATTTGTTGTTCCTTTACTGTTTAGAATACGAACCAAAGGAATTTTTCCAAGTACGTGACTTATTCATAAGTTGGAGGCGTGGGAATACAAACGGAACTAGGTGAACTATAGGTTTAGTTGCTTGGTCTCAACTATACGAAGTTGGTTTAATTTTTTATAGCGGCTTAATCCTGAGAGTATTCAATTCTGGACAAGGTCCCGAGGTTTTTCTGCATTTGCGGTTTCCTCGTTAACAAAATCTTGATGTGTCATTTACTTTTATTTTCCGCAATTATAATTATTGTTATTATAATTTAAAGTTAATTACACAAACGTTAATTCCTATTTACTTGATAAGTAATCCTATTGTGTTTGGTTAAGTCCGAACCTTTTATCAAGTAAACATACTTCGTTGTTGTATTTTCTCGATCTCGTTTCCATAGACGATCACACGAAGTGTGAACCGATTTGTTGTATTGTCTCGACTCAGTCCATGACAATCACTTTCGGAGAAAGGACTTATAGGTGGAAAAGTTTTAGATTGAGGTATATTTTGGTACCCTCGTCTTTTCAGTTGCGACTAGAGTCGATTCTCCTTTAACCTAGGTTTTACCTAAAACCATTATAGGTTAACGACTTAAAGACTTCATTGGGATTCTGAAGCCAAACCCAACTATTTTCTCTGTAGTTGCGTGTTCTGATCTTACTTGTTCTATCGTATTCAGTATTATATTATCTAAGATTTGCTCGAGATTTATCTCTGATAGGTAAGATATAAAAAGTAATCACAAAGCTCTTCGTCTCATTCTTTGTGATTCCACAATAACTTGTTCTACTACCGTATAGTTGAGTTATTATGAGGTGATTGATATTTTCTAGGCTGTTCTTCGGGAATATAAGACCGGATTATTAATTGGTTCCCGTTCACCTTTATTTATCAAAAGACGGAATAAAAACTTCGTAGGTATTTCTGTGGGAGACAGATTTATCTATCAGAATAGACTTTTCTGTAGGAGACAGATTTGTTTATAAAGTCTTCGACTTTGGGTCGTAGCAACTCTTAGTTGTGGGTGAGATCATCTAAGGGAATCAAGTGCGTAGAGTCCTACTGGGATTCAGAGGCGTAAGGAACGCGACTGTACCTTAATCACCGTGAGATTGGTTAGGGCTCAACTACATTCCATTTTGAAGTTAACTTGTAGTAGGCTAGAGTCTATAGCGGCTTAATACAACGTGGTGTTCAAATCTGGACTAGGTTCTGGGGGGTTTTTCTGCATTTGCGGTTTCCTCGTTAACAAAACTTCTGGTGTTTGTGTTATTTCTTTTCCGCATTATATTTGTTTATATAAATTGAAATATCACAGATTGTGCGTAGTTCAATCAATTGGTAAATCCAACCTTTGGTTGTTGATTTAAATTGATTGACACTTAAACATTGGTCTTTGGTAGTGTTCAAGTTGTTTCTCATAATAATCAGGCTCACGGATTTCTATTTGTTTGATTTGCTGATTACATTGAGAAATATAGATATAACTCTTGGATATATTTTCCTTGATTGAGTCTATCTGTCTAGTTGATTCTCTTGAAATTATATTGGAGTTAGTCCATACAGATTTCCTAACGAAATATTGGGTGTAGTTGTTAGACCCCCGCTTTTTCAATTGGTATTGGAGCAGGCAAACACACTTAATACCTCATAAGTCTGTGTTTGTAGCAATCTGACTCTATGGACAAAAGCAGTATCTCTATAAACGCATCGCCAGTCTTCGATGACTCGAATTACTTATGGTGGAAAATTGATATGCGTGCATTTCTCCAAGCACATGATTTTCTATCATGGGTTTATGTTGTTAATGGCTATAATCCTTTATTGGTTACAGTAGATGGTGTAACTATTGCAAAGGATAAAAGTAGGTATGATCCCGATGAGATTCTCGCTGCAAAGCAAAATTCTGACGGCTTAAATTCTATCATACATGCCATTACCCCAGATCTTCAGCACCATGTGACTACGTGCACTCGGTCTAAAGATGCTTGGGATATCTTAGAAACCGTATTTGAAGGAATTTAATGCCTCTGAAAAGGAAGCTTGGCTTTAAAACCTAATTTCTGATTGGGAAAAGTATGGCTGATGAAGATTCATTTGATGAGTTTAATCACAAAGTGTCTGAAATTGTTAATGCATCTTTTGCATTGTGGCTAGTAGGTCTATATTTGATGAAATTACTATAAAAAAATGAAGTGTTTGACTCCTTTAAGAATAAGAGTGGTTCAGAGGTTGGATGGCTTTGAAGCTTGACTTTGATAAAGCTTATGACAGAGTCATGTGGACTTTTCTTTCTATAATTATGCTTACATATCTGCTTTCACTTTTAAAGTGCACATAAATGGCTCCTCTAGTAGAAAACTTTTACTTTTTGGAGGCCAAAGACAAGGAGATCGTTTATCTCCATATCTATTCATTTTGGTTTTTGAAGTTCTGTCCATAATGATAGACAAACACATAGTTAATAATAATCTTAAATATTTTAGAGTATCTAGAGGATCCTTCAGTGTCTTATTATTATTTTTGTTGATAATAGTATGAAAATTTTTAATGCTACTTGGAATCTGAATTTTATCTTAGAGAAATTTTGTAATTGGTATGGGAAAAAGTGGAACAAAGAAAAATCCATTTTCACAACTTCAATCAATTTGGGAAAAAAGTTGGCAAACAACCAGCCAATACCCTTGAGATGAAGTATGGACCCGATCTAGGTAGTTGCATAGTATGCCTATGTAGTAGGTGGGATTTATAAAAATACTTTCCAGAATTTGCTCGAAGGGGCATCCGACAGAATTCAGAGTTGGTAATGCAATGTTTTGAACCTGGCATGCAAGAACCCCTTCTAAAGTCTATTATAGATCTAACTGCCAAACATATCATGGCTTCCACAAAGTTGTCTGCTGATGTCTAAAGGAAATTGACAAGTACGAAAGAGATTTTGTTTGAAAAATTACTCAAGGTAAGGATATATGAACCATTCAATAGCCTGGGATAGAGTCTGTAGACCCATTGACTATGGTGGCTCAGAAATGAGGGAGCTTAACAAGCATAATATGGCTATACTATACAAAATAGTTTGGAGGATCGTTCATAAAGAAAATTCTGTTGTGCACCAAGTCATCAAGGTCAAGTATTTCAAATAAAAAATTTGGTGGAGTTATCAGAATAAAGATAAAAGATCTCTAAGATGGAGAAGCGTTATGAAAGGAAAGAACATTACCAACCAAAGTGTTCAGTGATGTCTTGGAGATGGAGATAAGATGTAACACTCGAATTTTTCGCATGGCGCATGCTTAAAGGTTCGCCATTTTTATGAGATGAAGATTCATCTCAAGCCTATGTTACACGTTTTGGAAAAGTTGACCCATGACTAAAATTGCATCATCATGGTGCATCGCACCAGTGGTAGGATGGACAAGAGCGATGTTCCAAAATCATGGTGCATCAGGTAAAGTTATCTATCAGGACAAAATTGAATTTGCACCATTACAACATATTACTCAAGGGTACATAGCATAAAAACCATGAATAGTGAAACAAATATGTCAAAGTGCTCCCTGACTTTAATTTGTAGAACTGTTAATAAGACATATATAGGGAGGGGTAGTTGGTTGAAGGTGCATTAAAGAGGAATGCACCATTAAGGTCCATAGCTTATCCGATGAAGCATATTTGATGCGAAAGCATTAATATTGTTGTGTATCTAGATGATATAAAATATGACGCATAAGCATTATTACTATTGCGCATCGAACTAAGAATGCACCACAACAATGCATTCCAACGGAAAGTCCTGTGATACATAATATTGTGTATCATTTATGAAGGACCCTTTGCGAAATTATGTTTTGTTTGGATTTTGGACTTGCAACACGAGTTGGCTTTAGTCGCTTGTCCCGACGTTGATGAAGTGCTTGATCAATTCGAGTCAAGAAAGAGGGTACATAGGCAATCACAATGAGTTGCAGCATTAGTGGTCCAGCACCTTGTCGCTCATATCATTTAGGTGATTGCGACAATAATGTAACTCATATTATCTGGCTCGATAATGCGATGAAAGAGATATTGTTTCCATACATGATAAGGGAGTTTAATTTCCATTCTTTGGAAGCTCATACTGCCTAACAAGCCATTTTGATTTAGGCACGCCTCAATTGTGAATTAGGCATGTCCATAAAAGGAAGTTAACCAGTATACAAGTTAGGAAAGCTTGCATAATCCACTTGCATCATAAGGAGATGTATGAAAAGAACGACATGATCCTGACTTATGCACCCTTGGAACGAGTAAGATTAGTGCATGCTTTCAGCTCAGAGCCAAAGAAGTAAAAGGAAGTTGGAAATAGGCTGCATTCGCCTAAGTGCAATTCCAAAGGCATGCACTATACCTGGATAACGCTCGAAATCCAGTGATGCATGCAAATACATCAGCATTAGCCTTCAAGGTTATATACCCTTTACAGAAGAAGGGTGAGTTGGAAAGGTGTGGAAGCTACGTTTAAGAAATCATGGTTGCAATCATGTTTGCATGGCAAATAACAACGCATTTTCCTGGGGAGCTTGAAGCTTTAATGCCCAGTCACTTAGTTCACATGTGGCGCATCAATGAGTTTTGTCCTGCGTGTCTGGGTGCCATAGGCGTAATTTCACAGCCGTCACATGTGAAATCAGAGCAAGTTTCGAGAAAACACTAAGGATTGTGCCTTATGGACTCGTCATATATTATTTTATAATGATACTACAAAATTTCCGTTTAAGGAAAATAATAAGTTGGAGGAGTATGCCAACTGTTGTGTGAATTGTAGACTTAGTCGAGTGATGCGAGTTCTCCAGGCCTTAAATGGCGACCCACCAGATAGTTGGTGACCTGAAGACCATTCTGAATGGTAGCTAGAAAATGGGACTGATGAATCCTACTTATTTGGAATGGTATGCGTTTCAGGACGGATAGCATCCCACTACAACAATGGCAACCCATAAGACCTTCTGGGACGGTGGCTTGCATCCGATTGCTTTGATATTAAAGTTTGGCCCTCATAGTACTGCACTAAGAATTGCTTGTCATTTTGACAACCCTTTCCAAACTGTGAACTTCAGGGATTCCTGGTTTTTGCAGTTCGGCCGTGAACATATGATCTTGTGTTATTTTCTTTTGGCAATCCTAAATATGTAGATTTATCCATTGGGGATCCAAATTGATATTCTCGATAGTATGCAGGACTGTCTTAGGATTCCTGGGTATGTGGTATGAGACGGATGCTTAGAAGGTCTTAATTGTTGTTCATAACAAATTGAAAAAACCTTGTACCTTTTCTGACCATCGTGGTATTGCACGTGTGCTCAGAAAATCCAAACCGGCGAATCATGTCCACAGTAGTTTTGTTTTAAATTTTAGGGACGGAATTCTTAAATGGGTGTAATGATATAAACACCCGCACTTTTTGTATGGCGTACGCTCAAAGATGCGTCATTTACATGATATGGATCTTCATATCAAGCCTATGTTGCACGTTTATGGTAAGTTGGATCCGCAATAAAATCGCACCCTCAAGGTGCATCACGCCAGTGGTAGGCTGGCCAAGAGCGATATCACACAATCATGATGCATTACGTAAAGTTGGTCATCGGGCTAAAACTGAATTTGTACAATTATGGCGTATTTCTCAAGAGTGCATGTCACATGAATTGTAAAGCAGGTATGTCAAAGTTCTTCCCAACTTTAATTTATAGACATGTCAATAAGGAATATATAGGGAGGGGTAGTTGGTTGAAGGTGCATTAATGAGGAATGCGTGATTAAGTTCCATAGCTTAGCCTGATGAAGCATATTTAATACGACAACATCAATATTGTTGTATAGCCATGCGATGTATCATATTATGCGTAAGCATTATTTTTGTTGCTATACAAAATAAGAATACACCACAAGAATGCATTTATGAAGGAAAGTCTTGTGATGCACAATCTTGTGTATCATCTACGAATGACCTTTTGGCCTATGTTTTCTAGGCTTTGCCTGGCCTTTGGCCTTGCAACACGAGTTGAATTTATTCGCTTGTCCAGACATTGATGAACTATATAATCAGTGGTGGATCCCTTCGATCCACGGAGGAGGGTACGTAGGAAACCACAATAAGTTGCAACATTAGTAGTCCAACACCTTGTCACCCACATCATCTAATTATGAGGTAATTGCGACTTTTTGGTAACTCATATCATCTAGCTCGGTAATGCGATGCAAGAAATGATTGTTTCCATACTCAATGAGGGAGTTTAATTTACATTCTTAGGAAGCTCATGCTGCATATCAAGTCATTTCTATGTAGGCAGGCCCCAATTGTAAATTGGGCATGGCCAGGAAAATAAACGAACCAACACGCAATTAGGGGAGCTTGCATAAGCCACTTGCATCACAAGGATGATGCATGGAAAGAATGGCATGAGCCTGACTGGTGCACCCTTGGCACGAGCAAGATCAGCGCATGCTTTCAGCTAAATGCGAAGCGAAGTAAAAACAAGTTAAAAATAAGCTTGGACAGAACTTGGAGCCCAGTGATTCATGCAAATGCATTAGCATTAGCATGAGGTTAAAAAGAAGTTAAAAGTCCAAGGCATGCGCTATGCCTGGACAGAACTCGGAGGCCAGTGATTCATGTAAATGCATTAGCATTAGCCTTCAAGGCCATATACCCTTCGCAGAACACGGGTGAGTTGAAAGGGGGTGGAAGCTACGTTTAAGGCATCACGCTTGATCATGTTTACAATAGCAAATGAACGTACAATTTTTGTTTTTCAAATTGTTCTTTTTTGGTATACCATTCATGCTTTTCATATTTTTTTTTTGGCAATTTCCTCAAACTTGTCGTTGTCTTTACTAAAACCTAATGAAAATTAATACTCCCCCGTCCTAGTTTAGTTGCCATATTTGTGTTTTGCACAAATATTAAGAAATAAATAGAGAGTCTTTTTATTTCCTGAAACGCCATACGCTAGTATTTATTTTTCTGGATTTTAATTTCCTAGTTTTTAGCTCCTAGCTCATTTTGAACCTACACATTTCTATAAGTTAGTAACTGATTCCAAGTTAAGGATAAATTAGTAAAAAATGTGAAAAAATATGAATTATATATGACAAATAAATTAGGATAGAAATAAAACCCTATCATACCAACTATATTAGGACGGATTGAGTATTACAAGTTAATTACTAATTTTTTTTTCTCCCAATGTAAATTTATATTATGATTACTAAATGCAATCAACTATTATTCTTATATTATTTCTCAAATATTATATACTCTTCAGCAGTTTGTTCGGTGCTTTAACCCATACAATTATATGCTCATATACGGTTTCCGTGAAGGAAAACGTTTCATTCCGTCGTTTACTCATGTTTATTTGCTTGTCTAGTTTGGGGCCTATAAAAATGGTCGAACAAACTATTTTCGTTAATGGCTAATTTACCTTTGATTAATTAGCGTTATTTGGACGATTAATTGATGTTTAATCTTGTTAACCTAGAAATCAACTAATGTTAGTTGATCACCAGAACATCAGAACCCTTTAGATTTTTTTTGTAAAAACATCAACCAAGAATCAGTGGATGTCCACGCATTCGTAACCCGATTCTGCGTTGATGTTCTTCATTCACGAAAAACACCTAGAATCGGTGGCTATTACTAATATACTATTTTTTAGGATCAGTTGTTGTGGATGTACATATAAACCAATTGTGTAAGTCCACATTGGCCGATTATTAATTCAATCACTCTTTAAGCATATCATACTCGATTGGAAATGAGTATGATTTAATACTAGTCCGAGAATGAATATTGTTTATATTCGTATCTGCCGATTGTAGCAGAACAAGTGCATACAGAGGTTTATATTCTCCAATTGTAGCTTAAAAAACCTACAGAAAAATTAGACATTTCCTTTAACCAGAATCAGTCTGTATGAATGTCCACATTGGTCGATTCTGGGTTGATGTTCTTCAACCACGAAAAACATCAAGAAAATCGGCCAACGTGTACGTGCATATCAACTGGTTGTCCATTGGCTAATGTGGACATACACGTCGGCCTATTCGGGATAAATCTAAATAAGTAAAACTTCTAAAAAATTTAAATTTTGAATGTGTGAATCAATCAGAAACCTAATTAAAAGAAATGGGTTGATAAAAAAAAAGTACCTGAGAAGGTGGAATTTAATAGATTTGATTTAAGTTTTTAAGTTTTAATAGTGAGGGTAACTTAGTGCTTTCGTCCATTTTTGACACCCGTTATCCCTCTCATCTAAAAGGGTGAGGAAAACAAGAGGCTCTAACCAATTAAGAAACGCCCACACTAGCCTGGTCTATTTATTACCATTGCACAATTCATAAATGATTTTCTTGTTATGTTCCTGCACCGTGAAGGGATTCAGAAAGTAACGTACTGTTCAGAGTCTTCAGACGTGTCCTACTGTGACGAGGTCATCCTCATGATAATTTTTGTGAGAATGCATTTTCTAACCCTTGGATATTACATCTTAGATATACACATATCCCAGTACAAAATTTAGATTACAAAAATACTTTATTATTTTTCTTCCTTGTATATACCTTTTATTTAATTTGGTTTGGTACTTAACATCTATAAGAAAATCATAGAATTAATTTTCGGTTCGTGAGTTTTTTTTTCCTTTTCTTGCTTCTTAGAGACCTAGAATGGACCATGAGTTTTACAGGTATCAATATGAAAAAGATTTGATATTGTTTGAACATGGTTGCTTTAGAGTGTACTTTGAACAAATTGGAGTTGGAATTTCTCACTGATCAAATTCATTTGGGTATTTAAGGGACCAAGTGACATTCCATTTGGGTATTTAAAGGACCAAGTGACATTATAAAAAGAAAAATAATGTCACTTATAAAAAGAAAAATACATAAAGACTCTTTATGTATTTTTCTTTTTATAATGTCACTTGGTCCTTTAAATACCCAAATGGAATGTCACTTGGTCCCTTAAATACCCAAATGAATTTGATCAGTGAGAAATTCCAACTCCAATTTGTTCAAAGTACACTCTAAAGCAACCATGTTCAAACAATATCAAATCTTTTTCATATTGATACCTGCAATTAAAGAGAAATAATAAATATTATATTTGAACTTATTTTCGAGATGTGCACATATCTAAGATGTCATATTCAAAGGTTATAAAGTGAGTCCTTACGACATCTGTCACGGAGGCTGACCTTGTCATAATAGGATTCTATTCAGGGCCGGCCCTAGGATTTCGATGCCCGAAGCTAATCTATAAAATGATGCTCCTATGCGGGCTATGATTATGTGCGTGTTCGACATTTACGTTAACATTACTCTTATTCATTGCATTGGCTTCACTATTGTCGTATATTTCAGTATGCACTTCGACCCGTTTGCTAGATCAAAGGTCAGACAATCAAACTTAACAATCTTTGGTAGCACAAACATAGAGTTGTGGCCATATAAAATTACAACCGAAAGAAGAAGAAAGAAATACTAAACTAAAAAAGGCATTTTGAAAAGACCAGGTACCTATATAAGTAACGATTCAATTTGTGCACTAATTCATTTCATCAATGTCAAGATTGGATCAGTGAGTAACTAATTAAAACAGCATCGAGTTGCCTTGTATGGTTTTAGAGGAATAATAATGCCCTAAATCTTGTTAGCTTTTTTCCCTTTTGTTCTTTGACAACTAGAAGAGCAAGACACAGTCAAAAAACGCATGAGATGCAGAAAGAAAACGAGAAAAGACAGTGTATTAATTAACTACTAACTAGGGACCTAGGGTAAATATTTTGCTGGCCCCAAAATTAACTGGAAGTCTGTTGACTTTTGTTACTCTTCAACGGATTTCCCATCGTCTAAAATTGACTACTAACAAACTCGCAAAAGAAAAAGTTTGTTTGCTGCCCCTAATATTCTGCTGCCCAAAGCACAACTTCGGATGCTTTGCCTCAGGGCCGGCCCTGACTATATTCAGAATAAGAAAACGATTGTTTTATGTGCATGCTACATGGAGAAGAGTAAGACACTTAGATATTTCAAATTTCATTCACTCATTTCATTTTTTTCCCTTTTTGAAGCTTTCTAACTTCATTCGCGTCCCATCTTAGTTCACCAAATTTAAAAAATAAATAAAAAGCTTTCTTGTCCAAAATAAAATATTTAACAATAAAATAACATATTCTGGCTTTAATCTTTTTGGCCTTTTTTTTTCTCAGTCTAGGAAAAGAAAAACTTAAAAATTTGAAACAAAGTTTTTACCGCCTTTTTTTTTCGTTTGAAGTTTGGCGCCTTCTTTTTGAAAACTTGTGAGAAAATGTGATGGACTGCACATGGCTTCTTCTCTGATGTTATTAAAGAAGAATTTGTAAGCATTGGGAAACTGGGAGGCACACGCCAATTTCGGTGAGACAACATCTATGGAAAATGGAAACCAAGATTCCCGGCTTAGTTTTACTAATTTCAATAATGTAACACACACACCGACAGCCAAAAGAACAAAAATGACGTACAAGTACAAGTATACAACGGACAGCGGAAAGAATAAGAATGATGCTTGCTGAGTAGGGACGGTTTTCGCAAACTGCATATGGGTCTCTTTTAAAATTTAAACTGACGAAAACATAAGCGGCCTACTCCAGAAATGTATAATATTCGGGGGTAATTGTGCTGGCGCTGTTTCAGAGGGCAATGGTTCTCTTTTGATGGAACCAGGTGGAACAGAACAAGAAGGAAACATCTTATTATTGGAATTATCATTGTTATTGACAGAAAGAAGAATTTAACACAAGAACAAATTGCAGAAGGCTAAAGGAATGGAGCTACAGAATGATACAACAGTTATAGAAATGATAAGGAGATTCTTCAGAAATCTCAGATCACCATGCTTTTCCTGATGAACCAAATAACTGCATCTTCTCTGCAACAACAGCTTTCATAGCTTGCTTTGAAGATTCCATAACATGGACAAGATCTTTCTTAGGGGTAAGAAGAGACTCCATGTAAGCTTTCCTCACTTCCGTGTTAACATTGAATTTTCTAATACCGAGCTCTATGCACTCCTGTTCAAAATTCAACATCGGGTCAAGGCAAGGTCACTCACTTGGTAAGTCTAGTGTGAGCTTATGACTAAAATACAGGTTAAACCTGGTTTCTACCTCAGTTGATCCATATGATTGCAAAATGACTGAATTAGCTTACCACATGATGTGGCAGCTTATGTATATATACATGCCTAATCAAGGAATATTTTCTGTAAAGTAAAAAACATGATGATTCTGAAATTGTACAAGATGAGTAGTAGATGTACCTTTATTAGTTTCTCAGGCACTCCTGAGGCTCCATGCAGAACCAAGACAACCCCTTTTTCTGAACACAATGCGTGCAGTTCCTGGGAGGAATAAAAGAACAATTTCGTATTTGAGTCGTTTTGGAACAAAAATGAATTCATTTTAGTTTTACAGGATACTTAAATTTTTTCTGATTTTTAGAGGGAGTAGTGTCAGATGCGTGAAAGCCATTTACTTCAACTGATATATACGTGCATTCAAGAATCAAAGTTCAGTATTATTTTCTACTCTGTATACTCGACCTTAAGCAAATCCAGTCTGAGATTTGGGCCACTTGCTGGGTATTTTCCATGGACATTCCCGATACACACTGCTAATGCATCAATTTGTGTCTTATCGATGAATTCTCCAGCCTGATGTTCATAGGTGAAAATCGAAAAACTAAATCAGTGAAACCTGGGAACTCAACAACTAAAACAGATATCAGTTTCAAACGGTTATGATTGAAAATTACTTGAGTAATATCAGTCAACTTTGCTTCATAGTCTTCAACAGTCAAATCATCTTCAGTTCCTGACAGTCTTCCTAGCTCGGCTTCCACCAACATCATTTTTGAGCGCGCCAAATACCCTATGTGCTTTGTAAATGCAATGTTTTCCTCAAAAGAAAGATGTGAACCATCTACCATGAGTGAGTCAAATCCCTGTACCAAGTGTTTCAAATTAATGTAAATACTTGGTGGATAAATTATATTTGGAAGTAACTGTTTAATTAGTATAGTCTGCACGCACATTAGATTTATTCAATACATTTAGCAATTGGACAATGGCAGAATAAAAGAGCACGGGCAAAAAATAATACCATCTCAAGAGCTCCCAATAGTTCATTTTTGTCATTTCCATGATCAAAATGAACAGTGATTGGCACCTGTAATTCATGTGTGAAACTTAAAACCATCAGGCAGAAGATTATGTTGCAAATAAAGAGAAACATTTTGTATGAACTGGGACACTTCCTTGCTAAAGAAACTACAGTTATCGTGTTCACATGCACATGAGAGATTACAAAATATTCCATGCTCCAAACTTCAATAGGATTTAAGGAAATTAAACTGCTACTGGAATATATCAAGTCGAAATGAAGTATGATTTGTTCTAACCGTGTTCCCCACTTACGTTGGATTGTTCAGCAGCGGCGATGCAACAAGCAATCAAGGGAGCTCCTCCGTGCTTTAAGGAACTAGGATGGATCTGGAAATAGGATCAAACATATTATATTCATGAACTATGTGGAAGTTTCATCTAAGATACTTAGGGAGATCTTCTAGCACCTATGCATCCCCAAACAAGTGTCCCACAGGGGAAGCTAACATAAGCAGTGACAAAATAATTTAAGCATTCCACTAAATAGTAAGTAAGAGACATATGATACTGCAAAAAAGGACTAACTTCACTTTACCTGCAAAATGGCAGGACTTTTTTCTTCCTCTGCAGCAGCAACAACAGCTTCAACTCCTTCCAGATTATAAACGTTGAAGGCTCCAACAGCATATCCAACCTTCTCCGCGTTCTACAAAATGAACTCTTGTTATGGTGATACCATTTAGGTGATGAAAAATAAACTTTTCTGCCACATGCAGAAGAATTAGTTATATAATATCAGCAACAAGGTCTTACAAGAAGGAGATCCTTTGTGGAGGCTAGTTTAACAGGACAAGCCCACCTTTTTACCACTTCAGCGACCGCACTACTATCACCAACATTACCTAAGAAAGGCAAGAAAAAAGGTCTCAAGTCTCAACTGAAGTATGGTTTTCCCACTAAAACTCGAAAAACAGAACCATAAATAAGTAATCACTTACCTGGAAAAACAATGTAGGGAACACCTGGATGCCGACTTTCAGGCCCTAGTTGCCACAAGGGGACACCAGCCAAGGCTTGACCAACAACTTTCGCATGCCGTGCTTCCAAGGCTTTTGTAGCAAGATCAGATGAGGTGATGCCGCCCTGAATAATTGATCACATGTTATTTGATCTTACGGACAGCAGAATCAGATATACAAATTATAAGTAACTAAAAAATAAATAGCTAAGTCAACACACCCAAGATAAAGCTGAATAGTCATAAATATTATGGTATATTTTAACTAGATCATATGAGTCATGCCTACAATGCCAACTTTAGCTTTTCAGTTATGAACATTTGCTGAGTGAACACGTTATCGGAGAAATTAATTCAGATGGGGATATAGTTTTCCCAGCCAAAGAGAAAAAAACAAGCAGAGGAGAGGAAAAGAGTGACATGTCTTCTATCATCTCCACATTAACTGGGACAAAACAACACTTAATTACTTTTAACCTTTTACGAACCACAACCTGGCCTTGGCTCGAGAGATAGTGTATGAAGCAAAACAATCCCTAGTTTCACCAGAGGCATTTTGACAATCTAAAGAAATGAACTGAACGAGTCCAGAAGTCTCATTTGGTCTCTTGGAAACAAAGAGCATAAAAGTACCTTGGAATAAAACTTAATAGTAATACCAGGAAAAAAAAAGAAGTAAAGAGTACCTTCGCAAGAATATATCTAGGACGTGTAGTTATCCGTCTAACAATTTCCACCAAGGCAGAGCTAACTTTGAAATTTATTTCTAAGCTTTCTGAAGGCGCTGAAAATGAAAAGGGCAAGTTTTTCAATTATAACTTATTAACAGCGGCAGAGTTGAGGAACCCCTCCATAACTTAGATCAAATTATAATACCTCCATAAAGCCCAAAGTTAAATATCTATGTCTTTTCTCCTTCAGATCTAACAATTGCATATATAAATATTATAGGTACCCTTTAACTAGATAATACTAAGAAAATCAATTTGGATGTTTATCCTCCAAACGTTCGATGTGCCCATACTGGTAACAGAAAGCCTTTGTAAAATAAAACATTCATCTAACCATGCTAAAAGAAAGCTGAGTAAAGGATTAGAAGACTGACAGCTTCCTGTTATGAGCTCTCTACTGGTCATTATTAAAGTGTCTTTACGAGATCTGAGAAACACATCTGCCATTTCAGCTGCTTGACTGATCTCCTGCTCTCGCTCATCTAACGACCTCATCGCAAGTTTAGCAACAGATATCTAATGAACAGAGCAAAGAGAAAATAGAGTTTAGTTTTAGGTAACGATTTTTGAGTGCAAAATGGTGAAGAAACTACCACCAAAAACTGATCATTTGTGGACTTCAGTATGAAATTGACGAATATCTGTAACAAAAAGGGAAACATAAGTGATAGTAGTATCACCTCTATGGTTCTTATTACGTGCCCCAGCTGTGCTTTAAGCTCTTCGACCTGCAGAAATTCTGACAACTTAGCGAACTGGAAAAAAATAGGAAAAAGAGGGATGTAAACAATTTAATTACAACTGTATACCTGCTTTGTGGTCTTGGGAACATATGACCCTACAACAATGAGACCACCATTCCTTTCTTTATTTGTTCCTAAATCTTTTGGCACGATTGGAGCCTTTGGTCTTATTCCGATACGAGCAGACACAAAACTTGCAGCAGTTCGACATAAGAATCGCTTACCCTTCAGTTCTGCCTGTCAGTTAGATAAAGACTATAAATTGGATTACCTGTCTCAGAAGAAAACTAATGGCAGAAAAAGGTTAAAATCGTATCATGCCTGAATCATTCCTGCTGCAAATACTGCCATATCCCTTTCGCTGGCTGCATTGACTATACATGTTGATCCCTATTGACCGCACAAAAAAAGAATCTATTAAGACTTGTCTAGTCTTTTATACCATCTATTTTATGTTGCAGATAATACCAGTGATGACCAGTACAGAATTTAGAAGCTTGGGACAAATGTCAGCTTTTTTCTTAATATAAAAAAGAACACACCTTTGGCAAACTGCAGAGATGGTCACAAACAGCAGTAGGTCCTCCTTTTCGCAAAAGCTGGATAGAAATGGATGCTACACTACTAGAAGATACCCGACCTTTAGTCTTCTCCTCTATCCACTAAAAATTCAAAGAACATACAATCAATCATATCCCCTCCGGAGTGTTGGTCTAAGATAACACCACATCATTCCCATGTTAAAAGACAAACCTCGCGGAGATTCGAAGACTTATATCCGAAGGAAGCATCTTTAGCAAACTCAGTCTCCCCAGCTGGAACAAGCCTAGAAAAAACACCAAGTTTTATAAGTGGACTAGTGGAGTGTAACCAACAAATCCGTACTTTGATATCTTAATATCAACTAGTAAGCTACTTCTGCTGTGTAAATATTGGCATGCCTTCAGACAAAGCTATCAAACAAGACGAAACATCAGAAATTAGGATTCAGGTAGAGCCCCAATATGTTGTTGAGCATACCTTAAAACTAAATTTTCGGCAGAAACAGTCTGGAATTAAGCCTAAATAAGTATCTAACAAGATTGTAAGGGACAAAACTTTATCTGTGACAATTGACTAATCAAATCCGAGCTTGTGGGGCTAGAACAATTTGACAAATAAATATAGTATGCTTAGGTTCTCATTGTGGCATTTTTAATCGATGACCTTCTGGAGAAGGTAGCCTAGGCACATGAATCAGTATAGCATAAAAAATTATTAAGAATGGACAAACATACTTATCAGAATCTGCAACGTAGTGTATATCTTCAATTGTGTAGCGTCCTCCTTGAAGAAAGAAAGGGCATATTATCCATGCATCCATTTCACCAAGTACTGAAACAGCTGCATCGGCTTCCTAGATAAGTGAAGCACCCGAATTTGAGTCGTAGTCACAAGTCTGGATCTAGTAGGATACGAGAAACTTAACAGCAAACGTCTGGAGGGTTCATATACTTGCCTCTGGAAAGTGGCCGCGTAGTGTTGAATCACCTCTTAGAACAACTGTATAGCCAATGTTCTGAACTGACTTTGCAGCAGTGTCTATGTTTATGCAGATTTCTTTTGTCAACTCAATGGCCTGAATAAAACAAGGTTTTACTTAGGATATGGTTCTCAAACCAGTAGACCATAAGAACACAATTCTGTTTAATATTGAGCCAGTGTGGAGCTAAGCAGATATGCATTTGGTGTAGATGGCCTGAAATCTGTTTACCTTATCAGAACTCATTGAACGAGAATTAGTCAAAATAAAAAAGCAACTAGGCCTTCTGCTGAATTGGTCAACCAGAGATTCAACGCTCCTACACAGACAACATTATGCAATGAGTAATAGGATTATAAAGAAAACCACAGAGTTCAACCTTGGCTGCATAGGAATTATTTGTAAGATAAACTCTGCCAATCGAAAATATATAAATAGTAGTAACAAATAGCAAAAGGTACAGGATACTGTCTGTAAGTTTTGATAAAAAAAAGTAAAAAAATTTAAATGCACCGACCATGTGACGTAGAAGTCCAAACAGGAAGCATAAAAAACTCACCACTCTGTTAGCACATCTATGTCATGAACAGTTTGGGTTCCTGTCGGGTCATCATCCAGAACAACCAAGACTTTGGATGCACTCTGACTTAGTCTCTGGATATCTTCAATAGGATCCAATGGCCATTCAGAAGGAAGAGATTTCAAGACATCTTCCTTACTAGGAATTGGAAGTTTCCCTTCAACTTGTACTCCAGAAAGGGTCTCATAAACCTGCAAACCAAACAAGAGTAAACAATTGTTTATTTGACATTAAACAGCTATCTGACTGACAAGACCTCGAGGTCCTCGACGATTGAAAGGTAATGTGAACATGCAGAACTAATATATCCGGTTATAAGTGCATCCTTTGCACTTAAACTCAAGGATTATTCTTCTTATTTGATAAGTGGATGGTGCTTGAAGTCATTAGTAAAATTCAAGTTGAAATGGTATGCACGCAGTCGGTCTTAGTAAATAATATCCTACGTGTGGATGGGAAAAATCAATAGGAACTTTTTGTACATACCTTGACGACGGCAGAGTCATCCAACCTACCCCAACCAGCAGCAGATCCTGCAAAACGACACATGATAAAGCCTTGTATGATATGAAACCAATATCAAAATAACTATACAAAGCTATGAAATCCTTCAGTCAGATCCCAGTAACAAGATGAAGAGTACGACTAAGAGGTATCATGCTACTGCACCTGATAGAAATTGCTGGTGAGCAACTGTAGAAATATGAAGTGGAAGTTTTCTTTCCGAGCACTCATGAGAAACAATACCCTGCAAAGAGTTACAACATGTATTGAAAGACCCAAGTTTTGTTCAATAAATTAAATGGCCCTAAGTCAAAGAAGTGTAACATACCAGATCCTTCACAAATATATCAAGTGCAGAGTATGGTGTGTAATCGTTGTCTAACATGTGTGGTACACGATTTCCAAACATCCTGCAAACAGTGAGTCTCTCTCAAATTATAAGTTATACTTCAAATGACCAATTTGTAGTTTTAAGAGATAAATTTTCCTCAACTTATAATAGATTGTAACTTAAAAAATGTTCAGCTTATCGTGTCAAAACAAAAAAAAATAATTAAAAAATGTTTCTGCAGCAGGCACTTTCTAAACTTTTTTTTTTTTTAAGCATCTCTTCATGAAGAAAAAATCTTGGAGCTGAGTCAGCTGACAACCGAAACTATCTACCAAATATTAAGTGAATGATATAGTGGAATATTCAGTCAGCTTTTTAAGTTCAAATTACAAGATTCGACGAGCAGTTAACTTCTTCAAAAGATTATAGAAAAAATGGGTGATTATTTGAAAAATGAAAATTTCAACGACCACCGGACAGTGATCAGTAACAAAATATCTACATTGTAGACTGTAGAAGGATGAACGATATGACAAGATATACTGATGCTATATGAGACATACCATGATGCTCCTTCACTGTTCATGATGACTTCAAATAACAATCTTGTATTAAGACCCAGCCGAGCCCCAAACGCCATTGCTTCAGCTGCTGAGGCTATGTGAACTCCGGCAAGCAGTTGATTGACCATTTTCACACAACTAGGGAACAGAAAACGCAAAATGCAGTTCAAACGTTTAAGAGTGGATAGAGTGAGTTGGAGTTCCTGTAAGCCTAATTACACCCTTCACACTCCAAGGAAGAAAACAAAAAACAAAAACTTATTTATCTACCTTCCAGCTCCACAGCCGCCTTTTATGATATAAAGCTTCTCACTTAATGCTATGACCATGTAAAGATGAAGCATCAGTCAGCTGATACAAAATTTTGCAAACCAAGAAAAACGATAGCAACTTAGTGTCTTTGTAGTGCATTCATTACCTGACAGAACTGAACCAGTAGACTTCAATGCATCATTTGTACCTGATGCCATTACCTAGTGTAAAAAATTCAATAGCAAAAAAGTTAGAAGACATTTAACAGTGTGTACCACTAGTAAAGAAGTTAGAAGATCACTAAAAGTCTAAAAGTGAAACTAACAGTTAAAGTATCTGAAAACATCTCTGTAAATGAAAAGAAGTTCAAAGATTAACAATAATGGGAAACAGAGCAACCAAGGGGGGATTAAAGAGTTCACTGCGTACCGTAAGTTCTCCAGATGCAGCTCTTTTAACACCACCAGATACAGGGGCATCCACCAACTTCAAATCCTTGTTTTCACCTATGACACATATACCAAGTCATATGATACGAAGCCATCATGAACAGTAAGCTACATATATCATAGAATAACACATGAACACGTAAAAAAAGCTAGATTTTTCCAAACAGGTACACAATTAAGCAAATAACAATAGCAAGTAAGTTTGACAGTTTCTTGCTTTAGTATCTCCATGGGCCAGACTTTGTGACTTTGAAATGTTCGATTCACTTATAAAAACAACTAGAGCTAATCCAAAAGAGACTGAAAGTTTTGTGTGTTGTTATGCAGTAATGAATGAGCTGAAATCATATGGCCTAACAAGAGCCATTGAATGCGAAACAAGATTAAGGCTCCCAATATGGAGAAAGCTATATCCCTATACGCTGATAGTAAAAAACCTCTTAGATGTATTGCATGACAAGTGGAGATGATATAAGCAATACCTTTTAACCTTCCCTCTAACTGGGTAATAAATCCAGGAGAGACAGTTGATGAAAGGATAATCGATGCACCAGATGAAAGAGCTACAAGACAAACAGAAAATATAAGTATGAAATTGAGACAGAATAATAATGTGCTGTAATGGAGATATTCGAGGTACCTGAAACTGCACCAAAGTTGCCATATAAAACACTTTCAGCTTGAGCTTCATTTGTAACCATGACAATAAGAACATCTACATCTGTAAGCAAGCAAATTCTAGAAATGATAAATTTTGCGTCTGGGCAGGAACCATTTTGCATAAAAAATAGATGTTAAACCTATAGTCCTATTATCCAGCTCTAGTTTCAGTATTGGAGGAAAAAAGTACTGATTTACCACTTGCAACTTCTGCTGGAGAGTTCCCAACCAAGCCACCAGCACTCAAAAATCGTGCTAATGTGGGCTTATAAACCTGCAAGCAAAGAAAATTCACAATCATCACATAGAAAGGTTTTATAAAGCTATAAATTCGACTTCATTTCAAGGTACACTTAAAAATGGATCCTATTTTGAGAACTCCTACTTCCAGTAGTAGATGTAAATTATTGGGAAAACAATAATGGTCATTCCTCTTTACTTCAAGCCCCATCCATCCCGCCCTAAGAAAAAACACAAGATTCTCAATACCACAAGGACCTTTTTTTTTTTTAACACATGATGGGTAGTTGATTCCCTTGCACTTTCCACAATGACAAAGTCTTCGAACAAAAGCAGAAACCAGTTCAGCATGACCACATTTTCTATCAGCAGAAGACTGGTGGCCCTTGCCACATAAAAAAGCCATGTTGTAGCTTAGTGAAAACAAGGAAAAGGAAACTAACGAGGAGATTCACTCCAGGACCAAATTAGTGATTAAGCAGTCAAAAAACAACTCAGTAAGAGACATTTGTACATTATCAGATCTTTCTCTTCTTTTTTCTACATATATATGTATATAATCTAGCAATTAGAACAAAGGTGCGTTTTGAAATCTTACATCAAAACCAATAACGCAAAAGTTTGACTTTATAAGATGAGTTGCCATCCCAAATCCCATTGCTCCAAGACCAATAAAACCAATTCGCTTCACACTAGATGATGTAGAAGTAATTTCATCTGCTAACTTCTCAGGACTGTAAATTTCTTCATTACTAGCATCTATTATACGCTTCCCAAGTACAACTTCTGTAATCTATCCAAGATAAACAATTTAAAATGTTAAGAAACATGTATTTAGTAACATCCATCGAACCCTACTTAAAGGAACTTTCATATGAGAGAACTTCAGACGGAAAATAACCTGTACTAGCGAAGCCTTATCATCATCTCTACGCGAACACCCTGGAACAAATATTGGAATAAAGGGGATAAATATAAGTCAATATGGATCTAAATACTATATTCCTATAGCTTAGGCAGTAGATTCAGTACCATAAAGAAGTTGTTGATGAGCCACAGCCAAAAGAGGGAGAGGGAATGTAAGCGATTTTGCCACATCCAAAATGTACCTCTTATATTCAAACAAATCGGAGATAAAGAACAAGAAACCATAAGACGCAGGTAGATACAAATTATTTGATACAGATTATATTATATTGGGTTACTATTCCCATGAGGTAAATAGAGAGCTTCGGCGTATGAAGAGAACACATAGTGAAGATGTGTTAATCTATTTGGTTCCAAAATAAAAGGCATAAAATGAAAATTTCTGTTTAAATACAAACGATAAGGATAACATCACATTATAGCTTTAAATTGATATAGGATTAGAAGTCCACAAAGAAATCCTCTTGGACCCATCATTAGTCATTACAACCAAAAAAAAAAAAGATGAAAAGCATTTGATGATCTATTAACTTTCCATTTCACAGACCGACATACCCTTTCCAAACAACTCATGAATATGGTTATCATACGTGGCAAATAAAACAAAAGAGAATGAGAATACTCCTGGAAAACCATGACAGGTTCAGAACTAGTTCAAAATTAACCAAAACACAGGAGCAAAAAACTACTTTGCGATTTTTAGGAAAGGCTCGTTAAGTGAAGGGAATGATTCTTAGAATCAACTCTGACTTGTATTATGGGTGTCTTTAGACAGATTATTACGTGGATAAAAAATAAGAAAGTTCAAAGTTTCTTCTTGTGGCTAAACAGGCATTTCTCACATGAGCAAGCTTAATATAACCAGCTGAAGAAATGGATCAAAAAGGATTGAAGAACTATACAACGAAGAGATATCATATTAGTAGAAGTTACCAGATTCTGGACAAAACTATCCAGGGAGAGATGTTTGGTTTGACCAGCCTTCAGTATTTGAGGAACATGATTTTTGAACACCCTGCATACATTGCAAATAAAGTAGCTGATACAACAAATTCATTTTAAGTATGACCTAAATTTCCTTTTCGACGAGACTGTTATGCTAAAAGAGCTGCGGAGTAGTGGAAGCGCAAGAAGAGTTCTAGAAACATATTAAAGAAGAACTTTACATCAGAAGAGACTCGCAAACTGGTAATTTAACATATATTACCATGAGTTTCCAGCAGCATTGGAGATTATGTCGTACAGTATCTGTGGATGAATCCCAGCTTGAACACCGAGGAGAATAGCCTCCATGGAGGCAACGAGATGAATGCCCTCAAGCAGTTCATTTACAATTTTGACTTTGCTGCAAAATATGCATGTGAAACTAGTAAGTAAATAAATTCTAAATTACAATGACCTTATTACTTGTTGGGAAATAATTAGTTCAAACATTCAGGTAAATAAACTGATTATAACACTTCATCAGTAGCTCATTCATTTCAAGACTTCAATACCAAGCAGAAGCTTCTATTGAATCTATAGAAATATTCTTTTTTTACGCTCATATCATACCATTAAAACCAAAATAAAATGCAAGAAAAAATAATAAATAAAACGGAACAAAAAAACAGACCTTCCAGCACCAACTTTTCCGTCAAAAATGTAAAGCTTATCGCACATTGCTGTCAGAGAAGCACAGCCGTTAGATTGAAAAAGCAAGTAATTTAGTAAAACTAACAGGCCTCCACAATCATCCATCACGAAAGTTTTCCCATCAGAGAAAATTTAAGTATAGACTTTACCAGAGAGAACAGGTCGCGCCTTTGCAATTGCCTCGGAACTCCCAGAGGAAGTAATCTAACCAAGTAAAGAAAATCCAAATATTCAACCTTTATTGTAAGCGTTCAAAGAAATTTATGAAGGGTATAGAACATAGTGTTACCATTATTTTTCCTTCTAAATCCTCAAATGTGCCTTTAGAGATATGTGCATCTACTAGAAAAACTGCCTTGTCGTTCTCTGCAACATAAGCATAAAGAATAGACTTCAGTAAATATCCACATTTGAGATTAGTGAATTGTAATGATGCAGTGGTTAAATCTGGGATTTCTAAAACTTTACAAGGCTATTTGAATAGGAATAGGAAATTAGGATAATTAGGCTATTCTAATTGGGATTTTAATTCATCTTAAGACGTTGTTTTAAATGAAGTTATCAAGATATAGTAAGCATATGGCATATATAGACTAAGCAATGATTTAGACAATATAGTAAGCAAATGGCATATATATTCGTACTCACAACTAGTAAAAAGGTTACAAACACGGAAATGCTCCCACACATGTACAGAACAAAAAATTGCATGTCAAGAAAGTAAATAGAAGAAAGTTAAGTTACCTGAGAGATGATTATCTATCTTTTGGACCGTTGCTAGTGATATAGTTGAGCGAAGTATGACAATTGCACCTTTTCCCAACCCTACAAAGAAACACCACATTAATTTTCAACAAATTGATGCTAGACATGCATTTATCAATGCCTGAGACATAACATGAAGACCTTTCAGAACACCCTCCTCTCCAAGAATTTCGTCTGCATTGGAACTCAACAAAATTGTAGCTGCAGTATCTGCAACCAGGTAGAAAGCACAATGTTAATGTCATGATGCCAATATTGAGTAGGACCATCACCACTTAATCTCAATCAACAGTAGATTTTTACCTTGCCCGGCCTCCAACAGGTTGGAACATTTAACTCCACCTAATTTCAAAAACTCAACAATCAAAGGCTCGGAAACCTGCAGACATGATCCAAACAATTGAGCAGAAACATACAAATACAGATAGTCAGAATAGCAATTGTCAAAGAATTACATATTATTTTGAAAGCCAGTGTACATTTAATCGACACAGGATGCATAAACTGTGAGACAGTGAATTCATTGCCGAACACATGCACACATGACATAGGGGCCGTAACTGGTAAGGGATAACTTGAACCCTGAATGAAGTTTGATTGAAAATACTCAAAACTCTAACCTAAAGATAACTTAATCCTACTGCATAAAAAAAAATCGGATTAATTTTTCTTGGGATTTTAAGAAAGTCAAACACGTATAGTTCTGTATTTGATCATTGGATTTTATATTTTTATTTTATTTTCCTTTTCCTATCCATCAGAAAAAGAATGAATTGAAAGAAGCTGATCGTGAAGAACTAAAATAAAAACTTAATGAGGATCAATTGATTAAGAGAAAAAACAACAAGTAAACTGAATAGAGAAAGATGAAGAAATAAACCTCAAAAGCTTTGACATGAAATCCAGAGGTGATGAGAGAAGCAGCTAATTTGAAGCTCACTTCATCCAACCCAACAAAACTAACTGTGATCGACGCCATTAATGAACCTTTTTTGAGTAATCAATCCCTCACTACCTGAAAGTTTTTTTAAGAGAGAAAGGGAGAGCGATTTCTTCGGAGTGGAAAAAGTGGCGGAAATATATATACTACGAAATGTTTTATCACACACGCGATACAATACGCGCGACGTTGACGTGAAATGATCATTTTATATTCGCACTTAGTCATCTTTGTTGGTACCAGCAGATAAAAAAATTCATTCAGACGCGGGCAGAAATTGAGCAGGTTCTTCGAACGTGGTGGTGGCGGGGCCGTGAGAGGCAAATGAGATCTTGTTGGGTTTATTGATTGCCGGTGTTTATCCACTGCCGATTACCAAAATTGACAGAACTACTTATTGGAATGAACGGCGCTCAGAGTTGGCAACTTTTGTTTAAGTGATATTCTTCTTTGTCTGCAGTACAAGTTGAGGTGTATTGATTTTGATAGATTCGCGTAAATCAGTTCGTTTAATAGATAAAGTTGGTTAGGTGAGCCATAAAATCAGTGGACGAATAGTTTAATACACTTTTATCAGGAAAAAAAAAAAAAAAAAAAGAGAAGAAGAATAGTCTAGTACACTTTCATTGGCTCACGGCTCATTATAGACAGTTGCTTCCACAATTGTCTTTCTTTAATTGATTTTTGTCGAGCCATTGTTAGTGTTGAAAGTTCCAATATTTTCAGATTTCTACCATGGTAGTTGGTACTGGATAGATGCAAATTTAAGTTTTTCCATCCGAGCATACAAGAGATGAACGCAAAAACCTCCCCAGGTAAAATATAGCTGCACATCTGTTGACGGAGCTTTGTCATTTGTGAAGATTCTTGAACGGTCAACTGTTAGAATCAATATACATGCGTGGCAATGACAAGGAATGCATTGACTGCCAAGCTCATGATAGGTGCTTTTGGCCTTATCCATCCATTTATCGTACTTTTTTATTCTGGTTTTGTCGACTTGTGGTCATCACGATCCGGGAAACAAGTCACTGCTACACGTTCTGATTGTCCCGCACCATCTAAAGGGGACCGACTATGTGGATAATTTGTTTGTTTCTTAGTACGGAGATAAAAATTTTGTTTCTTAGTACGTAGATAATTCATTCATTAACGAGGAGGATCCGTGTACAATCTCATATGGACGATATTCATAACAAATCGAACCAATTTTTTGCTAGAGTCCAAACGACAATAGACTTGAACCAAATATTTTGATGGTATATTTCTCTTATTAAAGAGTATTATCAGAAACAGTCACACAGTTTCATAATCCTGTTCACAAAGCCATCACATTGTTATAATCTTTTTTCAAGATGATCAGTGCACCGTTTATTAAAGAGTATTATCAGAAAAATTTTGTTTCCGACGAACGCATTCATGATCGTTACATAGCACTAGAACTTCATCACGCATTCAGGATCGTTACATCATACTCCCTAGAAAGGTTCACCGTGTCCTCTATTGGGTATAACCACCGCCGTCGCCACCACTTCATCACCATCACCATTACAACTGAAGGGGGTATTAATGACAAAAACATGGCTGTTTTTTTTCCTTCAAAATATTAACTCGGATGGAAAAGACTCATTTGTCAACAATAATTAAAGATGTGATGAGTTTGTGAAAGAAACCAATTAGGGGAGAGTGACCATTCTGAAAAACACCCCTTATTAAACTCTAGATTTCTACAGAAAATGAGCATAATCCGAGATGTATAACCATAACACCACCATCTACCACTTTGAAAATCAACCGTTGAAAATTAACAATCGAAATTAAAATCGGTAGACGGTGAGGTAACTGAGGTTTGGGTATCGGATTGTGCTCATTTTTGATAGGAATCCAGAGTTTAATAAGAGGAACATATGGTCAAAATATTGGATTCAAATTCATTGTCATTTGGACTCTAAAGAAAAATTAGTTCAATCTTGTATGGATAGTGTCCATATAAGATTGTCCATGGATATCCTCCCTCTTCATTATTAGCTTAAATAAATAGGTAACATGTCCAATTGGATGTGGTTCTTTATACAAATTGTGGCATGTTTGCAATCCAGTCCTCTAAAAACAAGTAAATTAACTAAATGTTTTAGTATCATGTGAGAAATATGATTAGCTTCTCTTGGAGTGTAAGAGCACAAACCCAAAATTAAAAGAACTAATTAAGAACTGAACATTATCTTTAGCAAGATTATTATGGATCCAGTTAGTTAATTTTCTTCCGTCATTAATTATATTGATCCCCACATTCTTGCAATGTCCCTCTTGGTAAATTTTTCTGTATTCCTTCTCAAAGTACATAAAATAGTTACATACATGACTAAAGTTTCAACCTACTATGAGTCCATAATAATCTCATTAATAAAACGTTCATTTGAATTAGACTTAATCTCATGTTGCCTATTGAGGTCAAGTCTTTTGCATCGGATGTTTATTTTAATGTATGTTCGGTGAATTTGGAAGTGATTTTGTGATTTATATGTATGTGTAGTTTATACATACCCAGCATATATATGATACCATAAATCGTATATATTTCAAGTTCATGTTTAGACGTACACTATATATAAATCGAGTGTAAAATATACTCTGGAGTCTATGAATGTTGAAAAGAAGAGGGTACCAAGTATCCCGCCAACTTTTTCGTTCAGAAACCTATATGGACAAAACTTAATATAATTACCGGTTTTAATTTCGACCGTTAATTTTTAATGGTTGATTTCCAAAGTGGTAGATGGTGGTGTTATACGTCTTGGATTGTGCTCATTTTTTGTATGAATCTAGAGTTTAATAAGAGTAACATATCATCAAAATATTGGGTTCAAATTCATTTTCATGTGGACTGTAAAAAACTTTGGTTCAATCTTGTATGGATAGTGTACATATAAGATTGTCCATGGATCCTCCGTCATTATATATTATAATTCTTTCTCTCATATTTTTAGAGCATCACTAAGTCAAACTCACAAGTTTTATTATGTCAAGATTGTCGTCAAATTTGGTTGATCAAAATTATATCTTGATTTATAGTTTACTAAAGTCAATCTCGGATTAGGAGTAGAGCATGGTAATTGAGTATTATAATTTATCGATTGACCCTTGAAAGATATCTACGAGGACTTCATCATCAACAATGTATGTGATGACTGACTATCCTATTTACTCGTATATTTCACCATTTTATCTGCTGAGACAACATCGTATGACTTTAATGTTATGATGAGAAGATATTACTTAACAAATCTTGAATCGTAAATTCAAGCAATGGGAGTTTTAAGGAAACTATCACATAATAGGTTGAGGATAATTTATTGTTCAATATACCATAGTTGCGGAAGAAGTCTTATGAGACATAAAGTTAAATTCATGTTCATGAATTGATTTGGTCAGTACACGAACTTTGGATTTATTGAATATAATTGATGAATTAATCTCTTATTAACTCACTATATGAACTGATTTTGCCAGTTCACAAACTGGTTGATTTTGAGATGTTCCTGGACACTTTTGAATCTTCAAGTACGCGAACCGATTTCGTCAGTATGCGAACTGGTTAAGTTTAAGTGATTCCTGAACACTTTTTGTAACCCGAGTACACATATTCATTTGGAAAGTTCGCGAACTTGGTGACATAAAAAGTTCATGAACTCCAAGACAGCAGTTCTTTCGCAAACTGCTTTGTTCAGTTTACAGACTAATTTTGTCTTTGAGAGTTATCGAACTCCATCATTGCTTGATGCGAGTGCACATTCTTCTTTAAAATTTAAGTAAAACTTCTCAATGCTTACATGAATCGGTCTATATTTAGAAGTTAAGCTTACTTGGTGTCAAAGTAACTTGTAAACATGAAAACTAGTTCACGAACTCAACTTTGATTTTAAGCTACCCAGTGAAATGACGAGGGTTGATCGGTTGTCAGCCGACACAAATATAATTTACACTTTCTTACTACTCAAAATATATAATGAAGCAAGGGCAAGAAAGGATCGTTCCCACAGAGAGGTCTAGGTTGTCAAATTGTTTCGGTATCTTATAAGTAACACGGGGGATTTTCTGATTGTGTAAATAAAAATAAACAAAAAGCAAACAAAGCACGCAAATCAAGGATGAGAAAGTATTGGTCATGGATTTCGTCTTCAATCACAAACATGTTTTCTACACAATAATTAGAATTGATATTTTAATCTCAACTTTTATCAAAGGCCCTAGAATACCTTGATCGCAAGAATATCCCGCTAATCTCCTCTTGTCATCAACAAACACATTAAAAGATGCGAATATGAATTCTATCTAAAAGAACAACCCAACGTGTAAAAGCACTAATCAAGTTTAATTCCCTAGATGCATTAAGTTCTATGAAATCAGGCCAATCAAAGCAATCGAACGTTGAAAAGCACTAATCCGATTTAACAAAGGTTATGGTTCACATATGATCATAAGAATATATCACTACAAACTATAATCATATTTATGCTACTTCAAATCAGGAATTATCACTTTTGCGTATAATAACCCTAATCTAGCAAAAGACATGCATGTGAGTTCTACCAATTTGCAACTTGACAAAACAAACATTCAATCATATGACAATATTAATGGTGAATCATAAACGATAATATGAGAGAAAACTAATTTATTGAACAAAAACTCATGTTTGGAAATCCAACTAATCCACAACCAAAAGAAAACTAGGTACTCATATTCATAGAGTTCATCACAAGAAGAAAAAGAAAATCTTTCATGGTTCTAAACCCTAGAACAAAGTAGAGGTAAAAGATATGATAAAAGATAAAAATCCCGATTAGGTAAAAGTCTTCTCTTTTTATATGTTTCTCTTGTTTCCAAAATTAGGTCTAATCTTCAAAGGTCCAAAAGATAGAAGTCCACCAAGCCCATGTGTGAGAAAAACCCATGTAAAAACTCTGCCCAAAAAGGGTCGCCGGAAAGCTGGTATTATGGCCGGAATTTGGCCGGAAAGTCGCCAGCAGACATCTCAGGTGACCGGAAAAGTCAACCCGGTCACCGGTCAAACGAGTCGACTCGGTCAGGTCAACCGAGTCAAGGCGAGTCAGTGAGCTAGAGCCAGGTCAGGTTGAGTTAGAGAGCTAGTCAGCTAAGTCAGATCTCTCTGGCTGATTGGGCTGAGTTGCCAGGCCATAAACCATTTGCACTGGCCAAACTCTGCATTGAAATCATTGCACTTCATCCATGATGGTTGTGCCTTCCATGCAACTTCAGTTCATAACCTGTAATGCCTCATTCTTTCCTGAGCCAACTCCTCCAGCAGCAGCAATACATCATTCTCTCTATCTCCTTGTTCACCACCAGTTGTCTTCTACCACTTTAGCTCAAACATCTCTGCGATTTCCTACACATGCATCTGTCAACTGCAATACAACCTGTAAATCCATCTCAACTCTGGCCATTGAAAACTGCGACTGCATCAGAGCCATGGCAGCACACACAACAGCATCAGTTAAACCCCATCACCTGCACATGTACCACATTCCATACATATGCAATTTATCACCATTCGAACTCGGACATACTTATGCCACACACCCTGCAATTTCATTCTTTGCTCTTCACAGTCTCGCCAACACTTCCCCTTACAGCGCACTCATCACAACCTTCATTCTCAACTGAAGAACCTACTCCATCTCTACATTACCAGCCCACTAGCCTTCATAATAGCACAACGTTTGGGCATCACAAACCCAAGCCAACACCATCTCCACCTATAATCTCAGTTGCACTTTCTGTAGCTTCTCCATTAACTCCATTTCAAACACCAGCCAACAACACACAGCTCCCAACAAAGACTCAGTAGCTTCATGCCAAAGAATGTAATTTCACTACAGACCCAGATGCAATATCACCAAGACCCATGGCTATCCTGCACTGCAGCTGCGTCGCTTCACCATTCTGCATATCACCAGCTCGAATCCGCGACCTCACCAGCAACTCACAGTTCCATTTCCTGCAGCAGTAACTCCACACACAACATCATTTCCTTGTTCCAATTTAGCATCTCTGCTAACCACCAATGCGCTCCCTGAATTGCATCCACAACCTGCACTTTCACTTGACACCATCTACTAAATGGCATCAGCATCCTCTTCTTCCCTTCTCGTCATCAATTCGAACTCTACTGCGCCAAACCACATCTATGGCAAACTGGTAACAGCTCCAATTCCATTCTTCTTCTATTCTCTGGGCTTGACAGCAACATACTCGACTCCATTCACTACCAAGCTCTGTTCGTTCCTACCAGCTGCAACTCTTCATCACAGCGTCACTGAAATATTCATTCTTCCACCTTCGAGCATTAAGCTTGGCAGCAACATATCTTCCTCCGACTGCAGTTCAACTCATACCACCAACACTTCTCTGCATCTTCCTTCATTGCACCTCGGACTCGAGCTCTCAGTCCACATCAGCTCCTGTTCTTCTTCAAACTCTTTTCATTGATCACCAGTCAGCCACCAAGCTCTTTACTTCTTCATCGCTGCCATCAAAAGCAGCTCCACCAACCTCATTATCGATAATCAATGGTAGCAACACATACTACCGATCATTGTAACCCATTGTGTAACTAGTAGTGGTGAAACCTGGTGGAACTGAGCTAGTCGCAGTGGTTCCGACATCTGCTCGAACAGTTTATAGGCGTTTTGCTCACTGGTAAAGGTTGTGTGCTGCTATATTGGAGATCACACAACTTCTTCCCTGCAAATAATCGAATTCACATAACACACAAACCCATCAACCATCCAGAGCTCTAAGGACTTCATCGATCTTTATCATTCATCAGCACAAACCGAAGGCAGCATCTGCTCCTTCTAGCCAACACAATTAATGGCACTTCATTCGATCGACTAACAGCCACAACAATCCTTGGCAGACACCCATCGAAACTTGGCTAGGAATGACGGCAACAAATCTTGGAGCAACCAGCAGGGACTTTGGGTTCCTCTCATTTCTTCTGTGGCAAACACCAGATTCAATTTTACAACATAGCCATCTTAATCCCTTCTTAGTTCTCAACTTCAGCACAACCCCAGCTTCAATTCCTCACTGTTAACACCATATTCCACCATCAACAAATCAACACCTTAATTCTCTGTTTGATACCCATCGATCTCTTCCACCAATACCTCCTCACTGCTTTCTTCAAACTCGAGCAGAAACACCATTCTTGAGTCAATATCTTCACAGTTCCCACACTTTCCTTCTTGAATTTGAGCATCAACTCTTCTAATCCCTAATTCCTCCACCTCAAATTCGAATGAAACCCTAGCTTCAAATTCTCCCTTCAACAGCAAATCACCCTCTTCTCGATTTGAATCTGAGCAACAGATCCTCGTCCTTCTTAAACTTCATCTCCATCTTCGATTTCTCTGAATACTAACAGGAGCCGACATGGCTTCTCTCGTCCCTGAATTATAAGTGAAAATGATTGAGAAGAGAAACACTTCTCTTGTTCATAGGGATTAGTAATGATTAAAATTACTCAAGGCACCCAGAACTCGGATAAGGGTTGTCCGATTTCTATTTGGCATGTCGGTCTCAGGTAACTGACAGTATAGTTCTTCACATTCTCCTTGCGCAATCTCAGCCGGCTCCAAATATGACTCGCCTATGAATTGATCCTCTCTGTCCTTTTCAAGTTGATGAGAAGAAATCCAGGATTTGAGCGAGTTCCACTTCTTTTTACTCCAGTGACTCCAAAACACCTGATAAACTCAAAAGTAAACATAAGATACATAATTTACAAGAAAACTCGCAAAGAAAGCATAAATACCAGATATAAAATTAGGTATTTTACGACACCTATCAGATTCCCCCACACTTAGACTTTGCTAGTCCTTGAGCAAATCAAACAAAACTTATTCTAAAACATACATACAACTCTGTGTCGTCGAGGCTACGGTCATTTTTAGCATAAATAACAAGCCTTTAAACCCCTAGGTGTCCCTAGTGGACGAGTTATAGTCTCGTGAGGGTTTACTAGAGATATACCCACAAAACCTACTTTTCCAACTTACTAGTTCTCCGTAATGATAGCATCCAATGCGCTAAGAAGACATAAAAATTCTACACACTAGTCATAAGAAGTTAGACACATAAATGAACACAATCTCATCCTTAAAAGTTGAGAGAGAAATAACCATCCCTTATCGAAAGAAATTCGGGTTCGGAGTGATCAAAAGTCTCAACTCTGCCTCACAAGAAAGGGTTTTATGAAGTTGCTCTCAATAATAAACAACTTTTTATGGGTCACACATGTGTCCAGATAGGAATGAAGAGAGAATCCTGCGACACGTTGAATAGTAGGAAGGCAAAACCCTCCGAATTGTTTTGAAAACCCACATCTTTTATAATTTTGAAAACCCATTTTTCTGACGATCTCTACGAAAGGAAATCAACCACTTAACGAAGGTGGGAATATGCTTACTTACCTCGTATCCGTTCGACGTGCAGCTAGCACCACTCTCACAGCATCCATAGAAACGTCTTCGGTCTTCAATCGGTGTCTTCATCTTCGTCTTCGGTCTTCAACTCTTGATGATAACTCTTGAACTCCGTATAATCTTGACAATGTAATTTTTTCCCTCAAATTCCTTGTCGCTTGAAACTTCATTATAGATATTCCTTCTTTCCATTGGCTTTATTGAAAGAATACAAAACTAAAAACGAACAATACAAACCCAAAAATATGATACAATGAATTTTTTTCTTGTCTCTTTTTCTTTCTTTTTTTTTTTTTTCTTTTTTTTTTCTTTTTTTTTTTTTTTTTTTTTCTAAATTTATTTTCTCTTTTTTTTTTCTCTTTTTTATGAGACAAGAAAAATAAAACAAATACAAAATGAAAACGAAACAAAACAATAAAACTAGTAATGAACCTAAAGAAATTTTCTCTTATCTTTTTTTTTTTTTTTTTTTTGAGAGAGAGAGAAAGTAAACACAAACTGAAAATAAATATAAAATAAATACAAATGGCCATGGTGTAAGTATTTTACCGCATGATTCTTCACAACTTGTATGTCTCGATATCATAAACTTCTCGAACTCTCATCTTGATAAACTTCGCTCTTATACAATAGTCTTCAACTTATAAAAATTCTGCTCCTTGTTTTGTTGCTTTACTTGAATCTGAAATCTGCTCAATTCTGTACCGTTGCTTGTAAACCTCAAACGTGTTCAACTTTCCTTCAAATTTGTGATGCTCCTCTTGTTGATGATGATGGTGTTTCTATGGACTTGTTGGTGTAGAGAGATAAAGTGGATGGTGCTAACTGCGAACAAGATTACAAGTGATATGTAAGTTAGCAATTCGATGTCACCATCATGATTGACAAAATAGCACTCAAGAGATCAAAATAGTGCTTCTATGGTGGGAGGTTGGGCAGCTCACCATTCTGCCCGGAATTAACGTACGGTGACACACACTCTAAAAGCACATATTTAGACAGGTACAAAGAATTGAAGGTCGGTGGCTCACATTATGTAACATGGGTAGTCTCCACTATAGGGGACCACTACTCTAATACCGAATTCAGTCTGCACCTTATTTGCCACTGGCATGGTTAAATCCAACTTTAACTCTCATACAAGTAAGAAACCCGATCATGTTCTCTGTCATCTCTAAGTTCAGTCACTCTTATGAGAATCTCGATGTAATCTTAGCGACATGTATACTATGTGACTCTAAACTAACCACAAGTTGGAGTTTTCTTATTCACTATTTTACACAAAAGTTGAAAATTTTCAAAAATTTACAACGCAAATGCTTAACCACTCCCCCACACTTAAACTTTACATTGTCCTCAATGTAAATTGAATCGTCCAAAGAAAGTCAAGGTGGGAAATCATATAATAATTTGCGACAAGAAAAAGTAAAAACAAGACGAGAAAAATAAAAGGTAAGAGATACAAAACCTATGGGTTGCCTCCCATGAAGCGCTTGGTTTAAAGTCGTCAGCCCGACTATATCCTTGCAAGATTCATTCCCCATATATCAACAATCTGAAAAGTTGGGGATCCTTCCATAGAACCTGTTTTGCAAACACTAGCTTCACACAAATATTAGTAATATAAAACAGAAATGAAGCTATTAACCGATAAAAGTTTCCCCCACACTTATTCTTGTCCACACTTGGAAGTGTATAAAGAATATAGAAGTCGGGGACTTCCACGGTTTCTTGTTCCAAAACTTGCATAGTATGAGAATCAAGTATCTCTAATGGCGGAAAACGAGAAACAAAGTCATCCAATAATATTCTCGAAGCACATACATTCAAACCAATAAGAGGTAAAGGAGAAGAAACAATATGCAAAGGGTTAGATAAACCTTGCACAATCTCTTGTATCACGGAATCCTCTTCATCCTTGAAAAATTCAAGTGAGTTATTCACCTCATATATATCATGGTCCTCTATCAAACCTTGCAACCATTCTTCGTCCGTTTCTGCCTTAACCAAAGTCTCGACATAAACATCATCATTACAATCATATGCAAGCTCAATTGGGTCTTCCACAATATTGGTCATAACGGTCTCATTCTCAACACACTCCTTTTTGTTGTAAGGCACAATTATAAGAAACTTTGTTAGAATACTCGAAAATGCATCATCCTCAAGCTCCACCCTTTGAATAGGCTCTTGATCATTATTAAGATCAATGCTTGAGTAATCTACACAAGTGTCGACATATTCTTCTTCGTCTTCATCTTGATCCCAAAAAGACTCCATTGTACACTCCTCGGGGATGTCACCATGAGTTGTTTCAAGCAATGTATCATAATCACCGTCACTATCATAGTCAACATAAGATTGGTCCTCGTTGAATTTAGTGTTGCTAATCTCGAACTCATCCTTTTGAATAGGTGAATGATCATTATTACGATCAAGAGTTGAGTTAACTACACAATTATCAACGAATGTGCCCAAGGATTGGCCTTTTTCAACATTAGCATCAATCAAATATTCATCACAAACCATATGCACATTAGAATTATCCATATCTTCCTTGCATTGATCAATGCCTCTTCGCAAGCTAGCAATACCTTCACGAAGTTCTTGGAGTTGCTCGTTTGTAGTCTCTTTTGCTTTTTGAAATTCCTCTTGTAAAAAGTTGGAAACTTTGTCTATAAAGTTAGAGACTTTTTGTTCACGAGCATAAGAATCCTCCCATCCTTGTGGTTGTTCACACACATACCCGCCATAAGTTTGTTGAGTAAAACCATAAGGTTCCATGGAATATTGGTCATAACCAATGAATTGGTGTTGATTATACCCCTGGAATTGGTAGTTGTCGTATTGTTGAGGTTGTTGAAAACCGTATCCATTCTCATAGTATGCTCCTTCCATGAGAAACAAGCACCTAAAACAAGAGTTCTCAAAACTATGTCAAAACCAGAAAATAAGAAAAACTAAAAACAAAACTAAAAACAAAAATAAGAAACCAAAAACAAGTGACAACCGCTGCCTCCCCGGCAACGGCGCCAAAATTTGACCGGTTGTCAGCCGACACAAATATAATTTACACTTTCTTACTACTCAAAATATATAATGAAGCAAGGGCAAGAAAGGATCGTTCCCACAGAGAGGTCTAGGTTGTCAAATTATTTCGGTATCTTATAAGTAACACGGGGGATTTTCTGATTGTGTAAATAAAAATAAACAAAAAGCAAACAAAGCACGCAAATCAAGGATGAGAAAGTATTGGTCATGGATTTCGTCTTCAATCACAAACATGTTTTCTACATAGTAATTAGAATTGATATTTTAATCTCAACTTTTATCAAAGGCCCTAGAATACCTTGATCGCAAGAATATCCCGCTAATCTCCTCTTGTCATCAACAAACACATTAAAAGATGCGAATATGAATTCTATCTAAAAGAACAACCCAACGTGTAAAAGCACTAATCAAGTTTAATTCCCTAGATGCATTAAGTTCTATGAAATCAGGCCAATCAAAGCAATCGAACGTGTAAAAGCACTAATCCGATTTAACAAAGGTTATGGTTCACATATGATCATAAGAATATATCACTACAAACTATAATCATATTTATGCTACTTCAAATCAGGAATTATCACTTTTGCGTATAATAACCCTAATCTAGCAAAAGACATGCATGTGAGTTCTACCAATTTGCAACTTGACAAAACAAACATTCAATCATATGACAATATTAATGGTGAATCATAAACGATAATATGAGAGAAAACTAATTTATTGAACAAAAACTCATGTTTGAAAATCCAACTAATCCACAACCAAAAGAAAACTAGGTACTCATATTCATGGAGTTCATCACAAGAAGAAAAAGAAAATCTTTCATGGTTCTAAACCCTAGAACAAAGTAGAGGCAAAAGATATGATAAAAGATAAAAATCCCGATTAGGTAAAAGTCTTCTCTTTTTATATGTTTCTCTTGTTTCCAAAATTAGGTCTAATCTTCAAAGGTCCAAAAGATAGAAGTCCACCAAGCCCATGTGTGAGAAAAACCCATGTAAAAACTCTTCCAAAAAACGGTCACCGGAAAGCTGGTAATATGGCCGGAATTTGGCCGGAAAGTCGCCGGCAGACATCTCAGGTGACCGGCAAAGTCAACCCGGTCACCGGTCAAACGAGTCGACTCGGTCAGGTCAACCGAGTCAAGGCGAGTCAGTGAGCTAGAGCCAGGTCAGGTTGAGTCAGAGAGCTAGTCAGCTAAGTCAGATCTCTCTGGCTGATTGGGCTGAGTTGCCAGGCCATAAACCATTTGCACTGGCCAAACTCGCATTGCAATCATTGCACTTCACCATGATGGTTGTGCCTTCCTACAACTTCGGTTCATAACCTGTAATGCCTCACTCTTTCTGAGCCAACTCCTCCAAAGCAAAGAAGAATACATCATTCTCTCCATCTCCTTGTTCACCACCGATTGTCTTCTACCACTTTAGCTCAAACATCTCTGCAATTTCCTACACATGATGATCTCACAACCGCAATACAACTCAGAAATCCATCTCAACTCTGGCCATTGAAAACTGCGACTGCATCAGAGCCATGGCAGCACACACAATAGCATCAGTTAACCCCATCACTTTTACCTGTACCACATTCCATACATATGCAATTTATCACCATTCGAACTCGGACATACTTATGCCACACACCCTGCAATTTCATTCTTTGCTCTTCACAGTCTCGCCAACACTTCCCCTTGCAGCGCACTCATCACAACCTTCATTCTAAACTGCAGAACCTACTCCATCTCTACATTACCAGCCCACTAGCCTTCATAATAGCACAACGGTTGGGCATCACAAACCCAAGCCAACACCATCTCCACCTGTAATCTCAGTTGCACTTTCTGTAGCTTCTCCATTAACTCCATTTCAAACACCAGCCAACAACACACAGCTCCCAACAGCACCTGTAGCTTCATGCCAGCAATGCAATTTCACTACAGACCCAGATGCAATATCACCAAGACCCATGGCTATCCTGCACTGCAGCTGCGTCGCTTCACCATTTTGCACATCACCAGCTCGAATCCGCGACCTCACCAGCAACTCACAGTTCCATTTCCTGCAGCAGTAACTCCACACACAACATTATTTCCTTGTTCCAATTTAGCATCTCTGCTAACCACCAATGCACTCCCTGAATTGCATCCACAACCTGCACTTTCACTTGACACCATCTACTAAATGGCATCAACATCCTCTTCTTCCCTTCTCGTCATCAATTCGAACTCTACTGCGCCAAACCACAGCTATGGCAAACTGGTAACAGCTCCAATTCCATTCTTCTTCCATTCTCTGGGCTTGACAGCAACATACTCGACTCCATTCACTACCAAGCTCTGTCCGTTCCTACCAGCTGCAACTCTTCATCACAGCGTCACTGAAATATTCATTCTTCCACCTTCGAGCATTAAGCTTGGCAGCAACATATCTTCCTCCGACTGCAGTTCAACTCATACCACCAACACTTCTCTGCATCTTCCTTCATTGCACCTCGGACTCGAGCTCTCAGTCCACATCAGCTCATGTTCTTCTTCAAACTCTTTTCATTGATCACCAGTCAGCCACCAAGCTCTTTACTTCTTCATCGCTGCCATCAAAAGCAGCTCCACCAAACCTCATTATCGATAATCAATGGCAGCAACACATACTACCGATCATTGTAACCCCTTGTGTAACCAGTAGTGGTGAAACCTGGTGGAACTGAGCTAGTCGCAGTGGTTTAGACATCTGCTCGAACAGTTTATAGGCGTTTTGCTCACTGGTAAAGGTTGTGTGCTGCTATATTGGAGATCACACAACTTCTTCCCTGCAAATAATCGAATTCACATAACACACAAACCAATCAACCATCCAGAGCTCTAAGGACTTCATCGATCTTTATCATTCATCAGCACAAACCGAAGGCAGCAGCTGCTCCTTCTAGCCAACACAATTAATGGCACTTCATTCGATCGACTAACAGCCACAACAATCCTTGGCAGACACCCATCGAAACTTGGCTAGGAATGACGGCAACAAATCTTGGAGCAACCAGCAGGGACTTTGGGTTCCTCTCATTTCTTCCTGTGGCAAACACCGATTCAATTTTACAACATAGCCATCTTAATCCCTTCTTAGTTCTCAACTTCAGCACAACCCCAGCTTCAATTCCTCACTGTTAACACCATATTCCACCATCAACAGATCAACACCTTAATTCTCTGTTTGATACCCATCGATCTCTTCCACCAATACCTCCTCACTGCCTTCTTCAAACTCGAGCAGAAACACCATTCTTGAGTCAATATCTTCACATTTCCCACACTTTCCTTCTTGAATTTGAGCATCAACTCTTCTAATCCCTAATTCCTCCACCTCAAATTCGAATGAAACCCTAGCTTCAAATTCTCCCTTCAACAGCAAATCACCCTCTTCTCGATCTGAATCTGAGCAACAGATCCTCGTCCTTCTTAAACTTCATCTCCATCTTCGATTTCTCTGAATACTAACAGGAGCCTCCATGGCTTCTCTCGTCCCTGAATTATAAGTGAAAATGATTGAGAAGAGAAACACTTCTCTTGTTCATAGGGATTAGTAATGATTAAAATTACTCAAGGCACCCAGAACTCAGATAAGGGTTGTCCGATTTCTATTTGGCCTGTCGGTCTCAGGTAACTGACAGTATAGTTCTTCACATTCTCCTTGCGCAATCTCAGCCGGCTCCAAATATGACTCGCTTATGAATTGATCCTCTCTGTCCTTTTCAAGTTGATGAGAAGAAATCCAGGATTTGAGCGAGTTCCACTTCTTTTTGCTCCAGTGACTCCAAAACACCTAATAAACTCAAAAGTAAACATAAGATACATAATTTACAAGAAAACTCGCAAAGAAAGCATAAATACCAGATATAAAATTAGGTGTTTTACGACACCTATCAAGGGTACCAAGTACACAACAATATTCTCGATATCAACCTATCCAGACATACCATGTGTAATTCTACCAAGACAGTAATGGCCAAAGAATTACCTCAAACATGACATAACTTGGTATACAATCAAAGTTCCACAACGAACTAACTATGAGATTGTACCAAGTGGATTAATATACAAGTGTATTTAATTTAATGATAAAGATAAACAGTATAATGCGAAATTAAAGTACATCACACAACACACAAGATTTTGTTAACGAGGAAAACTGTCTGGCGGAAAAACCCCGGGACCTAGTCCAGTTTTGAATACTCTCAAAAATAAGTTGATATACAAATTGACTACTATAACTTCATATATTTGAGACCAAGTAAACACGCTTTCGTTACTCAGTGCCATCAGTACCCTTGCGCATACAACCAATCTGGACTACGCACGTGAACCCCAAGAAAGAGTCCACTATCTTGAGTTGCTTCACACGCTGTGAAAATTTACGATCTTAACTACTTTGGATCGCAACTCGAAAAAACAAAGGACTAAATTTATTTCAGTAGCCAACTCACTTATAAATCTCACAAATCAATCTTTAGATCAGATATAAAGTGAAGTAAAGGATATTTTGTTTATTCAATATAAACTCTTTTGGTCAAGGATCAAACCAAGACAGTGATTATCGAAATAATCAACCTCAGTAAACAAGTTCTATCCAATCAACTTAACAAGAGGAAACAACTAGACAGTTTTTTCGATCTTTACACAAGTCTGGCATCTATCGAAATAAACTGCTTGTCTGGATCCCAAAGAATCAAATGTGCAACAAGAATCACAAAGATCGGAAACCAGAAAAACAAAAGTTTTCAAGTCTTCAATCTTCAAAGTAACGTTGCACAAAAAACTTGATTACACTCTTTATCAACACACATAGAACAAGTTTGTTAACTTTGATCGATCAACGGTTCTATCTATAAATCTTGAATCACTAGATCTGTAATCATCAAACCATCAAACAAACCTGAGTCGACTTATATCAAAAAAGAAGGACAATAAAATAAACAAGTTTGATCTATCAAGGATAACTATACCGTTATTTATTAATCAAATCAATTAATAGAAAATCAAAAATAACAATACTATTTCGTTCTCATTAATGGTACTACTAAAAGCTTTTTGATCCTAAAGAAGACTTTAAAGGAAGGCAATACAAGATGTTTCACCTAATTAGATTATTCATATCTCTTAACAAGTTGGCTTCCCACATAATCACTTAAGTTTTCTGTCAAGGGATGAGTTTGTAAGAATGCAAGCTCCACTATTAATAGTGTTATGACCAAGGCTTGAGTGGAAGACAAGGTATTACCAAATCCGAATATCCTTATGATATGCAATGAATATTTATTTCGTAATTGGAAAAATACCAACTATATTCCAACTAATAAAGCGAAATTACTCATAGTTGACCACTCATATTATCTATCACACCGTATACTTTACTAATATAGTAACTAGATATATGCAAACTTATGAGGTATGAGAAACATATATTTTCGATATTTAAAAAATTATTGAAATATCGGTTTCAGGATGTTTCCTTGAGTATCAAAGGAAAAATACTTAAACATTAAGATATTAGAGTTTAGCACATGTTTAAATCACCATGTCGACATTATATAAACTTTGTCATCTAATTCATCTATATCTTGATGTCTGTAGAAACCCTAAGATAACATACATATCGAAAATTCCAAGTCCGGTTAGACATACTCGGGGTCGGTCCTGGGATAGATCCTTGTTTGAGATCGGTCCTAGATTAGACCCTTGTTTGGGAAGCTTTCATAGGAGGTTAATAGCATTTTCTGACTCTTGTTGCAAAATGTAACAATCCTTCTACTATAATTGATTTTAGACTAATTTTTTGTTGTAATTTTATTTATAAATGTATAAACTAGAATTATTAATTCAAGAATAAAGTTGGCATTAGAAGGGATTGTTAGTTCAAATCAATCAACATTTATCTCTGGTAGGTCTATCCAAGACAATATCAAGCTGGCTCATGAGATTGTCAAGAATTACCATACTCTTAGGTGCTCCTTTAAGATATACTTTCAAAAATCTTATGATACAGTTAGTTAGGATGCTATTAGTGCATCTATGAAGAGCATTGGTTTTCCAGAAGTGTTAATTGGGTGGATCTGTATTTGCATTTCTTCTTCTAGATTCTCAGTGATGATAAATGGTTCTCCTTTTGGGTTTTTAGAGCTAGGAGGGGATTCGGGCAAGGTAGTCATATGTCTCCTTGTCTTTTTATTATGGTTATGGGGGTGTTCGTCTCTTTATTGCAGCATCTAGTAAAGTTTGGTTTATATGGTTTTCGCCCTAAGTATAAGCCCACCCGCCTCTTACATTTGTGCTTTGCTAATTATGTGATGGTTTATTTATTTTTTTATTTTTATTTTTATTTTTTTTATTTTTTTTATAGCAAAAGGGCAAATTTTATAAAAAATGTTATGGTCACCAAAAAAGTGATTACAAGAGTAACAATTACATGGATGTGTTAACAACCGGGTCCCAATTACAAATAAGAGTGGACAAAGAATAACCTCTAAAAATATAAGTTTTAATAGCCCAATTGAACAGTAAACACTTGATTGCAACAATAATTTGCTTGACACTCCTTGCTTTGTTATTGTGCAATATGTCATTTGTTTCTTTCCACAAACTCCACCAGATTGCAAAATGCAACAAGCTCCAGAGTCGTTTTACTCTATTAACGCTCTTCTTAGGTCCACACTCCCATAAGTTAGTCTTTAATTTGTCGTCAATGACCCAATTCACACCAAAACTTTCTAAGAAATAGGTCCATATTATGAAAGTGATATCACAATGTAAGAATAAATACTCATTAGATTGAGCATTACAGAGTAAGCAAGTATCGTCTTGCACCTTCCCCATATTATAAAGAAAATCTAAGGTAGGAGCACCACTATAACATAAAGTCTATATTAATAAAAAACTTTAAGCGATACCTTTGAATTCCAGAGATGCTTGTCGGGAACCTCAATAATCCACATCTTCTAAAGAGCTATATCCATTAAGATTCACTTTTATTGCTCCTAGTTTGTTTATTCTTGAGAATCTTCTCTTCTGATATAAGATTCGCTCAGACTAGATCAAAGTATTGACGGGATCTTTATAACCATCTTCGGATCTAAAGACATCTTGTGATAATCAATTGTTAACAGACTCCGTTCTGTGCGTGATTAATCATAAGAGGATTCAAGTGTTGTTGTGAAGGTATTTAAAGGCAATAGAAGATTTAAAGACGAAGAGGAATTCTTATTAGTTTTCGTATCTTGTGGATTTAGTGCACAAACCTTGATCGGCTGGGATCCAACTAGAATCGGTTTATCTTTGATAGAATTGATTGATTAGTTGCGTGAGATCGGCATCGCTTTATAGTTTCTCTTTGAGATCTATATTGATTGATTGTGAATCTATAGTTTGATTATTTCGGTAGTCAAAAGATAGATTGATCTTGAAAAAGTGGGGGTCTAACAACCACACCTAATATTTCGTTTCGGCAATCTGTATGAACAAACTCCAATATAATTCCAAGAGAATCAACTAAACAGCCAGACTCAATCAATGGAAATATATCCAAGAGTTTTATCTTTGTTTCTCAATGTAATCAGCAAATCAAACAGATAGAATACGTCACCCTGATTATTATGAGAAACAACTAGAACGGTACCAAAGACCAATGTTCAAGTGTCAATCAATTTATATCAACAACCAAAGGTTGGATTGCCTAATTGATTGAACTACGCACAACCCGTGATATTTCAATTATATAGAAAATATAATGCGGAAAAGAAACACTAGAAATTTTGTTAAGAGGAAACCGCAAATGCAGAAAAACCCCGGGACCTAGTCCAGATTTGAACACTACACTGTATTAAGCCGCTACAGATTGTAGCCTACTACAAGTTAACTTCGGACTGGAATGTAGTTGAGCCCTAACCAATTTCACACTAATTAAGGTACAGTCGCGTTCCTTACGCCTCTGAATCCCATAAGGACTCTACGCACTTGATTCCCTTAGCTGATCTCACCAACAACTAAGAGTTGCTACGACCCAAATTTGAAGACTTGATAAACAAATCTGTCTCACACAGAAAAGTCTATTGAATTGATAAATCTGTATCCCACAGAAATACCTACGAGTTTTTGTTCCGTCTTTTGATAAATCAAGGTGAACAGGAACCAATTGATACACCAGAATTAGATTCCCGAAGAACGGACTAGTAATGTCAATCACCTCACAATGATCTGAACCGTATGGTAGCGGAACAAGATATTGTGGAATCACAAATGATGAGACGAAGATGTTTGTGACTACTTCTTATCTTACCTATCGGAGATTGAATCTCGAGCAAATCTTAGAGAAGATAGTACTCAATACGATAGAACAAAGTAAGATCAGAACACGCAATTACATAAAAAATAGTTGGGTCTGGCTTCAGACTCCCAATGAAGTCTTTAAGTCGTTGACCTATAATGGTTTTAGAAAAACCTAGGTTAAAGGAGAATCGACTCTAGTCTCAACTAGTATCACACATGAGGTGTGGGAATTAGGTTTCCCAGTTGCTAGAGTTCTCTCTTATATAGTCTTCAAATCAGGGTTTGCAATCAATGTTACCTGGGTAACAAAGCATTCAATATTCACCGTTAGATGAAAACATGATTAGATTCAAGTTAATATCTTTCAACCGTTAGATTGTCTTAGCTTGTTACACACAATAGAAATGTACCTTTATTTAGATATGGGTAATTGTACCTAAATGTGTACACTTAGTTGGCTCAACAATAGTTAACCGAAGTTAGCCATATGAACACTTTCATATCAACCTTGTTCATTTTAATCACAATTAGTTCAAATGATTCAAATGAAACTAGTTATAGAGTTGTTCAATTGTTTATATTATCATAGAAGTATACAAGACACAATTGAAGCAAAATCGGTTTTAATTCACTCGAATCAATTCATGAACATTATAGCCATGGTTTGCAAAGATTGCATTCCTTTTTATATAAATGTATTTGTTCATGACTTAGCCGATTTTAGAACTAAACCCACTCAAGTATGCAAATGTGTACGCATACTGTCGTACATGACCGAACTCAGTTGAAGTTAGTATGCAAACGGGTACGCACACTATAGTTCCAGGACTTCAACTGTTTAATCAGTACGCATACGGGTATGCGTACTTAGATTCCCGGACTTGGAATATTCATGCAACAGTTAGCATACAAGTATGCATACTGTGTTATATCCAATCATGGTTAATCATTCTAAACTCTCATTTCAATCATGGAAATATCCTTAGAAGACGAGAATAGCTATCTCACACAAACTATTAGCTTGAAAGCAATTTTCAAGTGATCAAATGATCAATACGAAACATTCCGAGTCTACATCAAATGACTGTCTCACACAAATCATATAAGATGTTACCAGGCAATTTTCACATGATCATCTTTTGACTTTCGTCAAGAATAAAAGATGAACTTGGTTAAAGCGAAAGTTTACCAACACATATTTCGAGAAATATGTAAGCGAGTTAAACTCAGCTCGAAATATCAAATGTGTATAATTTAAAGTCTATATAGCTATACGACTTTTGTCTCAATAGGAGATAGAATAGAAATAGACTTCTGAGTGATAGATGAGTTCAAGTCTAAGTTCCACAAGCTCCCCTTAGTAGTTCTTCGTCTTCAATCGATGAACGTCGTGAAGTCTAAAGCTCAACTACATATTCTATCCTAATCCGAGACATAGCTATAAGTATACTAGAAATCAAGATTATAGTTTTGACAAACAAGCTTGAGATAGCAACGCTTGCGAGTTCGACCGAGCAGTGCTCTAACAATCTCCCCCTTTGTCAATTTTAGTGACAAAACTATCAATACATATGGATTACAAAATAAATAAACGTTATAGCTTCTCTCATCCAAATGCTTGATTTCCTTGGTTCTTCAACATTACTCGAAATCTTCGTCACTTCCAAGTAATCCAGCGATTCTGAACGTGTTCAACTCAGCATCATAGTTGTTGAAGATCCGTAGTCATAACAATAAGAAAACAAATGCTCTCAATCATTGTTATACAGTTTCATAGTATTATTACACATCATCAAAGTTCAATTGTATCACAACTTTGACAACAATACTATGGTGATATGTATCACTCCCCCTTAGTCAATACTTCATCTCACAATGAAAACCACTCCCCCTTACATAATGATCCGTAAACCATATGTATTTGTAGTGTGAACTACACAATAATTCTCTCCCTTTTAATCAATATAAATTGGCAAAGGTACGAAAACTAGCGGGATCATAATGAAATTCTCATATAGATACTTCATGACTAAAAATGAACATATCAACTTTTGTTTCGATGATTTCACATAGTCGAAACTTAGTGTATTCATCAAGGAGTTTATAAAGATACAAGATAACTCCTACAATATTCCGCAGCCGCAATCCCTACAAAGATTTGGTAATTAAGCACAAGTTCAATTAAGAACTCTCCCCCATAAAATGTCATTCCCGAAGGAACAACAAGAGCAACCTTACTTTTACAAGAAAGGAAGGATTTCTTTGGACATTAACAAATCACATGAGACATGAATTTGTATACAGAAGACTAAATTAAATTAACCACAAAGGAACCTCAATGATTAATTTAATCGGAAATGCTCAACATAAGAAAACTTACGGAGTCGTACAGTACTTTCACATAGAAGTGAATCAGGGAAAGATCAATACTGCGGAATATCAAATATTCATTCTATTTTTCATCAATATTTGCATAATGATACCATAGACTTAATCTTTGACATCAAAAGTTCATTCTATTTTCCATCAATATTTGCATAATAACATAATAATAGACTTAACTTTTGACATATATGGGACAATCATAGTTCACGGACGTAAACACACATATCCCATAACATTATTTGCAATATATAAAACCAATAAAGATTAATACTGCAAAATCATCTTCCAAATCAACTTTAGAATTTAAATAAATAAATCTAAAAACATTGCAAGATGAAAATCGTTGGCAATAGCTATGTGTAATCACAATATATGTTATTCCAAACCCTAGTTATCCTTTTTAAAACAAAAGAATAAATTCTCATAAGAAGTTTCCTAGACAAAATAAAAATCAACAAGTTAGAAAACAAAAGAACTCATAAACCATCAAAGTCGATCATAAACTGAAATCAAGGATCTCGTCCGGAACCCTCACGAGTCTTGGGATCTTTGAGCTTGTGATTGACAACATCCACTGCTTCTTCAGAGAAGATATCCTCATTGAGAAGATCTTTAACATGTGTCTACATGAGAACAAGGTCAGAGTTAACCTTTTTCAACTCAGTTCTTAACACATCGAGACCTTTCATAGTATCCACGAGTTGCAGTTTTGCTTCTTAAGTGTTTAAGAAAATCATGAACCACTTCAGCAGAAACCATTTCCTCATTCTCAACATCTTGATGAGTATAGGTATAGTAGCATGAGGCATCAGGATTTTGACCATCAACATCTACTAGGGTTCTTTTCTTCCTCCCTTTGGACTCGAAACCAATACCTTTATAAAGAAAACCTCTTGCAAAATCACAAGTGCGAGAAGGTGAAGACATTCTTGACAAAAAGAAAAATAATCTAGAGTACACGTACGTGACTCAATAGGTTCGGTATTCAAATGGTTTCTTAGGGACAGTAAAATTTAGGGTTTGAAGGAATGGTTCGTGGCAAGAAATATTTGAGTACCCGTACGAACACAATCCGAACCCAAAAGAGAAACAAAACTCAAACCGTAACGTACCCTTTCAAGGTAAAACGAAGACAACAAAATTTTGCTACGTGAAGATTTTCTTTCACAAATTTTGGCTCAATAAATTTTATATTTCCACAGAGAGAAAAATTTAGAGCACAAGAGTAACAGACAACTTAGTTGCAACAAAAACTTATTCAAGAATTAAAAAGAAGGCAATCGAAGAGATTCTCGAGACACAAACAATACTTAGGCAAAGTTATCTGTAGACAATAGTTTAGCTATGGACGATAAGAAAATAGCTCAACTAAGCAGAAAGCATTTTACCAATAAGTATACTTGATTATTAGTAAATCTTACTCAACAGTATTTTGATGAGTAAGCATTCAACCCTTGTGATTAATTAACACAAGTATGATCTTTATGCTCATTAAATGAATATTGTTCATGGTTAATCCTCTTTCTCCTTCTAATTTTATGAGGTAACCCTTTTTGATGTGAAAAAGTATCATAAAACTTACTGTCATCAAAATGTGAGACCAAGTTTGAATCCTTACCAGAAGAAGTTTGTATGGAGGATTTTGACAACCTGTTGATAAGCTCCTTGTATACTTCAATTATCAGATTAAGGTTGTCCTTCATCTATCCATTGTTGTTTCCACCTACTGGTAATTTTCTCACATCATGATCATCATTCTTAACTTTAGGTTGAGAAGGATTTTTCTGAAATCTCCTTGACCGATTTGTATTAATACTACAATTGGTTCGAACATTCGATGAGCATATTGAACTGACTTTTCTGGAAGAATTCACAGGGTGAGTACTAAAACCAATAGGTTTAGACATCCGAATGTCAGTTACACCTTTGAGTATTAAATCTAAGGTGTGCTGAAGTCAACCAAAGTAATTTTCATTCAGCTTCAGTTTGCTCTTCCGTTGAACATGTCCTTTTGAATCACAAAAGAGACATACTTTCTGATCACCAGAGTGATTAGCGAGTGTAGCATTAGAAACATCTTTAGAAGACTTCTTCCATCCATGAGATGTGGTAAATCCATGATCAGTGGAAGAATCAATCACATCTTTAGCAATAGGAAGGTTTTGTAGTTTAGCTTATGAAGCTGGTTTCATTAGTGAAACATGATTAGAACTAGACATATTTTCTAAAATCACAGCAGAATCAGAAATAATTGGTATGAATGATTCCACAAAACGACCTTTATCTTGAATAGAGAGATTACTCAAAAGTCGTTCTATTTCAAGGGCATCTTCTTTGAGTTTAGCCTCGAGTAAGATCCGGGAGGAACAAACTATAACATTTTTTTCACGAAGAACCCTTAAGTGGGAATCACGATCTTTTACCACACCAACCATTGTATTGACCTTGTATTTCAGCCTATTGATTTCAACTTCCTGGATTCTAACAAGTTTTAGAATCACTGCACTTTCTTGGGCTGCTTCCCTTTTTACGTCAGAATCAGATTTGTCGGTAATATAATCATGGTAACACATATCAATACTTGTATGTTTCGTAGGAACAAAATGTTCATCTATATGTGAGATAGACAAGTCTTTCTCTTTAATAGATTTCATAAAAACAAAACTTTTATCTCTGGTGATGCGTTTGTCAGAGATAACACTACTGTCCATAGAGTCAGATTGCTACAAACATAGACTTATAAGGTCTTAAATGTGTTTGCCTTCTCTGATACCAATTGAAAAGGCGGAGGTTTAACAACCACACCAAATATTTCGTTTCTGCAATCTGTATGGACAAACTCCAATATAATTTCAAGAGAATCTACTAGACAGTCAGACTCAATCAATGGAAATATATCCAAGAGTTGTATCTCTGTTTCTCAATGTAATCAACAAATCAAACAGATAGAATACGCGAGCCTGATTATTATGACAAACAACTTGAACGGTACCAAACACCAATGTTCAAGTGTCAATCAATTTATATCAACAACCAAAGGTTGGATTATCTAATTGATTGAACTACGCACAACCCGTGATATTTCAATTATATAGAAAATATAATGTGGAAAAAAAATAACACAGACACTAGAAATTTTATTAACGAGGAAACCGCAAATGCAGAAAACCCCCGGGACCTAGTCCAGATTTGAACACCACACTGTCTTAAGCCGCTACAGACTCTAGCCTACTAAAAGTTAACTTCAGACTGGAATGTAGTTGAGCCCTAACCAAACTTACACTCATTAAGGTACAGTCGCGTTCCTTATGCCTCTGAATCCCAGTAGGACTCTACGCACTTCATTCCCTTAGCTGATCTCACTCATAACTAAGAGTTGCTACGACCCAAATTCGAAGACTTGATAAACAAATCTGTCTCACACAGAAAAGTCTATTGAATTGATAAATCTGTATCCCACAGAAATACCTACGAGTTTTTGTTCCGTCTTTTGATAAATCAAGGTGAACAGGAACCAATTGATACACCAGACTTATATTCCTGAAGAACAACCTAATAATATGAATCATCTCACAATGATCTTAACTGTATGGTAGCAGAACAATATATTGTGGAATCACAAACAATGAGACGAAGATGTTTGTGACTACTTTTTATCTTACCTATCGGAGATTGAATCTCGAGAAAATCTTAAAGAAGATAGTCAATACGATAGAACAAAGTAAGATCAGAACACGCAACTACAGAGGAAATAGTTGGGTCTGGCTTCAGAATCCCAATGGTCTTTAAGTCGTTAACCTATGATGGTTTTAGAAAAACCTAGGTTAAAGGAGAATCGACTCTAGTCGCAACTAGTATCACACAGGATGTGTGGGGATCATGGTTTGCAATCAATGTTACCTTGGTAACAAAGCATTCAATATTCACCATTAGATGAAAACCAGATTAGATTTAAGCTAATATCTTTCAACTGTTAGATTGTCTTAGATTGTTACACACAAATGAAATGTACCTTTATTTAGATATGGGTAATCGTACCTAAACGTGTACACTTAGTTGTCTCAACAATAGTTAACCGAAGTTAGCCATATGGACACTTTCATATCAACCTTGTTCATCTTAATCATAACTAGTTCAAATGACTCAAATGAAACTAGTTATAGAGTTGTTCAATTGTTTATATTCTCATAGAAGTATACAAGACACAATTGAAGCAAAATCAGTTTTAATTCACTCGAATTAATTTATGAACATTATAGCCACGGTTTGCAAAGATTGCATTCCTTATTATATAAATATATTTGTTCATGACTTAGACGATTCTAGAACTTAACCCACTCAAGTATGCAAACGTGTACACATACCTAAGTAGCCGGACTTGGTCTATGTTCGCCAGTATGCAAACGTATACGCATACTATCGTACATGACCGAACTCAGTTGAAGTTAGTATGCAAACATGTACGCATACTATATTTCCCGGACTTCAACTGTTGAATCAGTACGCATACGGGTATGCATACTTAGATTCCCGGAGTTGGAATATTCATGCAACATTTAGCATACAAGTACGCATACTGTGCTATATCCAATCATGGTTAGTCATTCTAAACCCCCATTTAAATCATTGAAAAATTCTTAAAAGACGAGAATAGCTGTCTCACACAAACTATTAGCTTCAAAGCAATTTTCAAGTGATCAAATGATCAATACGAAACATTCCGAGTCTACATCAAATGACTGTCTCACACAAATCATATAAGATGTTACCAGGCGATTTTCACATGATCATCTTTTGACTTTCGTCAAGAATAAAAGATGAACTTGGTTAAAGCAAAAACTTACCAACACATATTTTGAGAAATATGTAAGCGAGTTAAACTCAGCTCGAAATATCAAATGTGTATAATTTAAAGTCTATATAGCTATACGACTTTTGTCTCAATAGGAGATAAAATAAAAATAGACTTCTGAGTGATAGATGAGTTCAAGTCTCCACATACCTTTTGTTGATGAAGTTCCACAAGCTCCCCTTAGTAGTTCTTCGTCTTCAATCGATGAACGTCGTGAAGTCTAAATCTCAACTACACATTCTATCCTAATCCGAGACATAGCTATAAGTAGACTAGAAATCAACACTTATAATTTTGACAACTAAACTTGACAAACAAGCTTGAGATAGCAACGCTTGCAATTTCGACCGAGCAGTGCTCTAACGGATCTAACCAGACAAAGGAGTTTATTAGATTAAACATAAGAGCCTTTGTCAACGACTCATTAATATCTTCTAGCAAGATTGATTAGATTGGTTACCAAACAAATTCTTCCTTTGCTGTTTGGAATACAATCCAAAAGACTTGCTATTCACGTGTGTGACTCTAAAAGTCGAAGGCGCAGGGATACCGAAGAAACTAAGTAGCTAGGGGTAGTCTGCTTGGTCTCAACTATACGAAGTTGGTATTAGATTTTGTATAGCGGCTTAATTATGAAAGTATTCAAAACTGGACAAGGTCCTTGGGTTTTTCTACATTTGCGGTTTCCTCGTTAAAAAATCTTGATGTGTCATTTACTTTATTATTCCATAATTATAGTTGATTTATATAATTTAAAGTAAATTGCACTTGTACGTTAATTCTGTAACACTTGATATGGATCCTGTAGAGTTTCGGTTATTACTTAACCTATTATCAAGTGCACACTTTTTTATCGTATCGTCTCGATCTTGTATGCATAGTCAATCACACAAGTGACCTTGTTATTGTATTGTCTCGATCTCGTATCCATATACGATCACACGAAGTGTGGACCGAATTAGTTGTATTGTCTCGACTCAATCCATATATCACTTTCGATAGAGGACTTATAGGTTGATAAATAAATGATTGTGGTGTATTTGGGTACCCTCGTATTTTCACACTCGCCGATTGATAACTACTATCACGGTTCTAAAATGGCTAGTTTATATGGCAAGTTTGTGTGTATATTTAGCATACACGGCAGTGGCCTAAGTGAGAAACCCAAAGGTAATCTCAACCGTCCATGCATTTTCAAGGGTTTGGATGTAGATTCCCATGTTTTGGGCATAAGTGATTGTGGCTTATCTTACTCCCAAATCGTCTTGATTGTATTTCTTAATTTTTTTTTGAAACTATATAATTTGTTGGTGGGATTTAGAGTTTGATGATAATCTGGAATCTTGATTTTCACTGGTTTGGTTAAAGAGATGTGAAAATTGGATCGTGGGTATTATTCATGAGGTTGAATGCATCAGTCGAGTTTACTTGCGAATAATAATTGAATTGGTACTTTCAGTTGTGAGGTAATTATGAAAAAGAAATACTCGGTTTAGAAATTTCCGTGGAAACCCTAGAATCCCACTGTTCATGGAAAAGAAACACTTGGTTTAGAAATTTCGGTGCATGGTTTAGGAGAAGACTGTTAGTGCTCAACCTTCCGTAACTTACTTTCAGAGATCCTAGAATTCTACTCTTAGCCTCTCACCGATTTTAAGTAACTGCATTTTGACGACCACAATGGGAGGTTGATCACTCAGTTACAGATCTCAATCATGGTCACAAATATGAAGGAAGCCGATTTCATCAATCCAAACACAAAAAAATTCCATTGATTCAGTCTCTGTAAATCTATCACAGACTTAGTCGAGAGAGTTATCCGTACCTACATTTTTTTCTCTCAGAAAATATTTTGACCTTAGTGGATAGGTTTAATGGCATCCTAGATCACCAGAATCTTTCCCTCTATGGAAAAAAAAATGTCCCAAACTATTGCCACAAAAATCTACTACTAACCCTTGAAAACGTTGGGCAAGGACCAAGACGAGCTATTGGGGACTCAACCGAATCTTGTAAAAACTCAGATCGATACCCTGACTTATCTGAAAACACTTGTAAAATGACTAGTAGGGTATCTAGGGATAAATTCAACAAATCTAGATCAAATACATGTTTTCCAAAGAAGGAGTAAAAAAACTGTGGAGAATAACACAGACGGGATCTACTCTGCAATCGACCTTACTGAAGAAGATGAAGCTCATAACGAACACGACAAAGCAAAGGAGTAACCGCTAGATGACGCTCTAAACTTGAATATTTTGGTAGATATTCGCTCCAAAATTCGTTTAGGCCAAGGCCCCCTCAACCCCATCATACGGGACTTAGTAAGTTTATTACACTTCATTATTTTACTCATAACTTTTGCATTCTGTATCTGATTGACCTCGTTGTTTTTCCATTGGATTCGTATTTTCATCATATACAAAATAAAGTTATAAAACACTTGAAAAGGCTCCATGAAATTCATTACCTGATCAAAAACGTTGCAGAGCCACCTATTGTCATAGACTACCATATCCGGCCATTTTTCGCTCTTCCAGCTCTAAAGGGTCATGACCAGAACGCAACAAAGTATAAGGCGAGACTAGATCCCACGACGAAGATCAACCAAAGCTCAAACTTATCCGAGACGTAAAACATCTAATCTATATGCAACCTCAACACCCGTTCTGTCAGAAAGAAGGTGAACTAGCCCTAGTAATTGTACGACCAAGTCTCGATGTGCCTCTAGCTCAGCTGCACCAATGACTATCCAGTTTTATTTACTGATGGAACCTCAGTTCACCCGAGACTGAGAAGGATAATATCTTTGCAACTGAACCTATCAAGGGAAAAGAAATATGTATGTATACTCGTGAGGTCAACAATAAATCAATTATTTGGCTAGTCTCAAAGTGTATCCATTTTTCTGCTAGTATTGGAAGGCGTGTACTACTCTCAAGTTTGGTTGACCGTCTCCAGAAGAAGAAACGATCTCAACATAATTTTTTTACAGATGTTCACATGAGTTTCTATTGAGACACCTAGCAGAGGTGGAAACTTCGTCTCATCCCTGAAGACGAAGTGGTCGAGACCTCGACATAACTATCTGCGAACATCTTGTACCCACAGAGTTTCGTTTTACCTAAATATGCAATCTCGATCAAAACAGAGGTCTTACCCCGATAATCAGACATATCTAGTCAATAACAATCTTTATTCATACAACAAACCGGGGACTGACGAAAAACCGTGCATCATAAATCTGTGTGACCAACATGAGGCGGCCCAAACATATAACTCATAGGAGACAAACTCTTACACCATCTACATGGAGATTCTGTGACACATAACAAATTTGTGGAATTTGTAACGTCCCAAGTTAAAGACTTCCCACTAAAGGTACATGAGTAGGAATCAGATCACCTAACCGAGTCTCAGCCCCCATGGTCGAGCCTCAGGCACAATTCAAGATAGCATTCTCTTATCACGACATGCTTCAACCCTTGCGACCAAACAAAGACTTGCATATCTCATGGAGACTGGAACTTAATCCAATGACAGAGATTCCAAAATACTTTTACAAGTCAAAGATGAGAAGATTCAAAATCAGGTTTCATCGCATACAGAGAAGGACTCACCCATCATGCCAAATCTAAGTTTTTATCATGATCAAGCAAGCATGTAAACATATACCGGGCTTACACCAATGGAAATGAGCGTTAGAATCCTTCCTCTGCTCGGGATTTATACATGAGACAAACTAGGGTTTGTGTTAGGTCAAAAAGAAACTGTATCTTATTTTTTGTTCAAACAACCTCATACTTCAAGCAATGTGTAAAGAGTTAGCCAATGCACTGCTGAAGAAAAATATTCTTTTATGTCCCTACTATAACGTGCTTAAAGGGCTCAGCATTCTGAGACACAACACATAAGATACGGTCAATGTATTAAGAGGCATTGATGCTGAAAATCCCTAGATTTCTGAGTTCAGATTCACATGTGTTTACTACTAATAAAACAAGCTCAAAATATGCTTTTTTTAACATCGGATGAAGTTTGAGTCTTTTATGTTCGATAGTTGGGCTCAACCACTGAAATCGGAAGTCAAACAAAGTCTCCACAGCCTCCGGAGTGAAGGAACTTCTATTACAAATTTAATGTTGGGTTTTCACCTACTAACATATGTAACGGAGAAGGCTAGGGTTTGTATAAATCAAACAATCATGAGGGTCCCTTTCTTTACCAGATTCGTACTGGAAAGGTTCGGGGAGAGAAAATATCAACCCTAAAAAAATCATCTAATAGATCCCTTAGAGAAATTTTTTTGCTTCATGTTCAGCTGCTTCACTTTAGCCTCTACATCTCGAGACACCTACTTAGCGTGTTCCATCATCTGCCATACACTCCTCCAGATTAAGAACCTCTCTAAGAAATGGGGACCTGAACCCAACTCACCCAACAGATCCTGACATAATTGCATTGAATTGAAGGTCATCAAGTTTCTCATGTTTACATGTGTCTCATATAAATCCAAGGTCAGGGCAGGGCCCACGAAGTCAAAGCTTGGATCAGGATATCCGGATAAACTTACGAGGAAGGTAATCAAAAGATTTCTGCTAACTAGGGGACTGACTTACGCCCAATCCCCGTTAAAATAAGCTCAATTGTACCGTCTTCAACATGGGTTTTCTGAGAAGTGTCCGTGACATCTACAAACAAAGTGAAGATTAGACAAGTCTACAAGGATTATATTACGTAAGTTAAAATCAAGGGAGCAACAACACATGATTAGGGTTTGCTTTACATGAGGAATGGCCTTTCTTCATACAACCTTGTTCTCATGCAATCACTTCAATCTTTGTCTCATCCAATCCCTTCAAGCATTGTCATCTCGTAATCCCTTCAAGCCTACCCTCATGTCTAGAGTCCTATCCTTATTAAGAAATCCAGCTCACATCTCATGGGATACTTGCGGATTTTTTTTGGGTCCACACTTTCCTAAAGGATCAAGGAAAAATATATTTTCTTCACAACAAAGGGTATAAAATTAAAACCAAAGGATCGGGCATACCTCTGACCTAGGTGTTTTTGGGGAAAAACGATTTGTTGGTTTTATGGGAAAGTGAAGAGACGACCATGCGGAGGAGACTCCTCGACCGATCAAATTGCTTTAACCTTTTGCAAACAGATGCACTGCAAAGGGAGTTCTTGACTTCGATAGATAAATCTGTAAGACTCCGGCCTAAACCAAGACAATGGCCGTTCCATAGTCAATTCGATCACAAGAGAGGATGGGTCGATCTGTAGGTGGGAAGCTGAAAAGTGTGTGAGATCAATGTTGATCAAGGATTGTGGATGTGTTGTGTATTCTGCGTGAAGAAATAAGATAAGTTTTTATTGATTGAATTTGCTCTGTTGAGAGTGATTGCTCAGACGGTGAGAATTCTTGCGTGATTAGAATTCAGACGAGCGTTCTTGTTGTTTCAATCATGGATTCAGAGACTTATTTATATTGCAAGAATAGTAGACATATTTATCCCAGTAAGTGTGACGTTTGCTAGAGTGAAAGAGTGGGAAAGTGGGAAATCGCGTTAAAACCAGTTACTCATCGTGCGGAGACTTGGTTGATTATCCACCCTCTACTTTGCTAACTCCTCTAACCGCTTGCACGACTTAATTATATTCTCATCGTGGATAGACACACGTGTCGTAGGCCGCTAGACCAAAACCCTAGTTAATATCCCCCATGTGACATGAATGATGTCTCATGATTGTTGAGTCTGCAAGGCAGACGTGTATTTAATTAGTCTTATTGACTTGATCATACGATGAGTCTTCATATTGTTGAGTCGATCATGATGGACGAATGCTCTATGATTCATGGATTGAGCATGCTTTTTTGAGACAGATGTATAATTCTTGAATAAATGTTGATGGTTGAATCAACATGATGAATATTGATAATCTGAGCAAAGATTGCTCATCTGAACGAATATTGCTCATTTGATGAATTACTGAATATTGATAGTTGAATCAATATTGTTAACTTGGGCAAATAATGCTCGTGTGAGCAAATATTGTTCATGTGAATAATTAAATATTGATAGTTGAACCAATATTCCTATCCTGAGCAAATATTGCTCGTTTCATGAATTATTGGTAGCACGACCAAATAAAACATTAATTTCAAATATTGGTAGCTGGCCCAAATATAATTAATTAGAATGTTGATTGATGGATCAACATAAAAAATATTGGCGTTTGATTCTGTTCAGAATTATGCTTTGAAGAGCATTTTATTCAAAACCCTAATTTTGATCGATTGTTGATCAATTGATGATTTACTGAAAATCAAACGAGGGAGTTTTCTCAAATGAAGGAGTTTTCATGAGATTAGGAATAAAATAAAATAAAATAATGGGAAGAGGCATGGGGCCGGCCGTGGTGGCATGACCGGCCAACCGGTGGGCCCGGTACCCTAGGCGCCTCTTTTATTATTATTATTTTTCTTCCATATTTTGCATAGGTTTCCTCGTTTGTCCATATTTTTGAGTGTTCGTTCGTGCACTTGGGTGCTCGTTCGTGCATTATTACCAAGTACACTTGCACCATTTTCTTGGGGCTTACTTGGTGATGGTCCAGATGTCCGTACATTGAATATTTATTACTAACCCATGGAATTATGTTGGGAAAAGCCATGAACTGAAGTAACGAAATATTATAAAGAACATAGAATATTTTCTAGGAATTCAATTGATGAATCTAGCGACTAGAAATAATTAATTGATGGCTTTATACTAGCACGTTGTCTAGGAGCATTATAATTATTCGAGAATTGAGCGATATGAGCTAATTGAAGTGTCATATTTATTCTGTACAGTCAGGGAAAACATTGTTACATCTATTTTGGGGTAAAAACTGATTCTGCTGGAAATGGTAAATTTGGGCGTGCCGCCGAGAAACGAATCTAAACCCTAAACAAATGCACTGCATAGGAGTACTTTAGATTCAAGAGATCAATATGTACAATCCTGGACTAAACCAAGAAATGGCCGTTCCAGTCTTGCTTCGGTCACAAAATAAAGGAGAAGGGTTGATCTTAGGGAGGGAAGCGAAGAAGGTATTGAGATCAAAATGGTTAACTCTGAAGGTGTGGCTGTTTATGACTTGTATCAGAATGTGGAACTTGCTCAGAATGTAAGCTATAAGTTCTTGGTGTTATCTGGATACTTGTGTTGATAACCGTTGTTGTTGGTTGAAATAGGTTGAAAACCTATTTATATAAGTCATAGTTGAACGCACCCCGATCTCATAGGAAGTGGAAGTAGTTGAGTGATGAGTAGTGGGGATCGTGTAAAAATGTTGGAAACCACGTCTTACCATGAGGGAAGACAGGTCGGTTTACACCCACTACTTCTGCGCGCCACTAACTGTCCGTCTTTCCTGACACTTTCTTATAATGGGCGTGTTGCATGCCGCACGCTGTAAACCGCCAGACCAATACCCTGATGAACATCCCCCAGTTTGTGATATGATGTCTCAAGTATTTTCGTGGAAAATATGTCGCAAGTTGCTGAGTGGGTCTGGGCCGTCGAGAGCCGTATGGGTAGGTTGTGGATTGGACGATATGCCCTCATGGAAGAGGGGCGGTCGGTGATCATGACAACATCTTATTGGTCGCCCGGAATTAGATCTGGGCCGATCAATTTGTCTAGCGAAGTTGGGTGACTAGGATTTCTTTGCGGCAGTTATACACTGCCGCTGGTCGAACCTGAGGCTTTTAAAGCCGTGTGGCTGGCGTTCTTTGGGTGAGCGGATCGCGACGTTGCTGGCAAGCTTGGAGCAATGCAATTGGTCGGAAGTATAGATGGGCCGCCAATGAGCATATCCATACCTTGCTAGTCGATTAACATCAAATCTAGGCCGGTCAATTCGACTAGCGAAGTTGGACGGCCGAGATCATTTTGCGACAGTAATGTGCTGCCGCTAACATAAATTAGGGTTTTTGGCCGTGTGGCCAACCTATTTTGAGCCAACGATTTTAAGTGTTAGCTGCGAGCTGGGAGCGGTTCAATCGGCCAAAGTTATAGCTCGGCTGCTGGTGAGCACATCCGTACCTTGGCCGTTGATTAGGATTAAATCTAGGCCGGTCAATTCGGCTGGCGAAGTCGGATGGTCACGATTGATTTAAGACCACCATATGCGGTCTTAATTCCATTGAACCCTTTTCATCCGCGCAACTGGCCTAATTTTGGCTTGCGGTTAGGGTTGTTGTCGGCGTGCTATGAAAATTCTGATTGGTTGGAATAAAAGTGGGCACGCCAGTGAGTATCATGGAGCTTGTCTGGCTGTGCTGGGAGGAGGTCAGGCTCGTCGAATTGGCTGGCCAAAACGTATGGTCGTGATCGTTTTAAGACTGACATTGGCAGCCTATGTTCAATTCCTTAAAGAATTAGGCGTGCAACCAGCCAACTTCCACTTTTAATCAAAAGTGCGTGATGCGCATTTAAAGCGTTTTGATTGGTTGATGAGAAAGAGGGGCCAGCAGGCAATAATATGGGGCGTGGCCGGTCGTCCACAGGCAGCGCCTGCTAGGGCAAACTGTCCGGCCAAGTGATGTGGTCGCGCCTCCTTTTGCTGCTATCTTCATTTGCAGCAGTTTCTCTTTGTTTCTTGCTTTCTACTTTTGGTAGGATTTTGCTCATACTAGTCCACGGAGGATCAATTTCCTAGCTTTTCTAGGTTTGGTCTCGACCAATAAGGTTCAAGATAGTGCGCAAACTGCAAAAAACCTAATTTTTGCAAATTGATTAGGTTCGAAAATTGAGATCAATTTCTGGTGAATTTTGCACGCTGGCACAAAATCACTAATTTTATCTCAAAGAGCAGCGCAACTTTGCGTGCTTCTGATTGAGTACCTTCATGCGAATCTTAATCCCGACACTTCGGGAAATTCATGTTACTCCGTTGTGAGCGACCATTAATTGTCATGTCATGTCAGTATTAAGAGTTCAACTAGGGAACATAGCATGGGAAAATGCTCAGCAGGCCATGCATTAGTGGATAATGCATCTAGGAGCTTCAAATACTCATTAGGCTCTATACTAGTGAACAATTCATCTAGGAGCTTGAGTTTTTAATACAATATGAAGAGAGGCATAGGCACTCATCATATTTCGATATATTCTTCAAATTCCTTGCGGAATATAGACATATCATGGTCTACTACTTCTGATGCCGTATCAGGTAGACATACTTTTACAGTTTTCGCCCTAAGCTAAAAACCACCATCAACATTAAGTCCCCTGCTTAGCACGTAACAGTGACATTGTTGCGGGGTAAGCACTAGATGGTGACAGACGAAATTAAAATTGAAAAGACGAAGCATGTAGATATTACCAGGAAAATTCTAATCGGCCTTCAATAACGGTACCGCGCGGCCAGTGGTCTTCGTAGTATTATGTCGCTAGCTTGGCTATAGGGTTTAAGTTTTATGGGCCCATCCATCTATTTTCGTTCATGGAGCAAGAAGGAATCCTTCTTCTGTTCGAACTCTGGAAACTCCGTTCGTAAAAAAGGGGTACCAACCCTCTTCCTTTTTTTACTGCTCGTCCGGTTCCGTGCTTCCGTCTGCAGCATCCGTCTCCTCTTCGTCGCTGTCAGCGGCTCCATCACGAGTGTGCCAATCATCAGCGACAAGGTAAGTACATCTTGCTCTTTCTTCTTTTTGCAAGTATGAACTTTAGTTGTACGTATAACTTTCACTTTTTTGAAATTTCATCAAATCCTGAGTGAACTCCATCGATCCTCTCCGAAATGTGTAATAACGTCCTGTCTCCAGAAAAATGAGTATCTAGCCTCTCCAGTGGATTTCAAAATTTGCCAAACTCCATTGCGCTCAATTGCAAGAGGCCTTGACTTTAAGTTGTTGGGTGTCTGTACTGCTGAGTCGCAACTAAAATATTCTTGAAACTCCTGAGCATTGACTGGAATGAAATTGGGTTCGTTCTGACTCTTTATCTCATAGGATCGTTCCTTCCCTTATGATTACGACGACGATATGCTTGGGATGATTGTATGAGCAAAATCTTCCAAAGCCATTGGATGGAGTAGACCAACTGAGAAGCGTTCCGTTTCCGACGTGCTGCTATTAAGTCTTCAAGGACTTCATATCAGGCGACACCCTTTGAACTATCTTCTGAATCTTGGATTCTTGTACGAAATAGGATGTGATTGAGCAGTCCCCAGTTACACTTCTGTTTAATTACTAGAGCTGTATTTTTGATTCGGCTTGGGAATACAATTCAGTCTTGTAAGGAGTTGTAGATGCACGCTAGATCCGATGGCGTGGCCGGATATGTGAAAATATCTCTATGGCGTACTTTTGGAGTCTTTGATGCACGTGTAAAGCTTCATGTTGAGGAATTACTGCGGCTCGTAAAGCTTTGACAGTGATGATGCTGATATCAAAATTAACCTGGTCGAGCGACGTGAAGACATCCCGTGCTGGCAGTCCCCAAGTGTAATTATCCTGAGCCTATTTTCTCCTGAAAGATGTACTTCTATTGCATTTGCTGGTAAGGTGGTTGACGAATTGATGAAGGCGACAATCTTTTGGATTCGTCATTTGTTGATCAATGAGCGGGAGTCGCATTTTATAGATATGTATTGTATCCAAACTTTTAGCAGCCCATGTGTTAGAGCATAGATCGGTTGAACCCACCAAGAGTTGGTATGTCAAGTTTGGTTGTCATATTTTAGTGAATCAAAACTCATGTTAAGAGTCGCTTGATTATGTACTAGAGTCAACTTCGTATAGATTGTGTGCAGGTGTTTATTAAAGATCTAAGAAGATTCGAAGTATTGATTAGTTGAGTAGATTAAACACCTCCTTGGATAGTGCTCGCCTGAGCATTAGGAAATAAAACCTAATTATCGAGAGATGAGGACTGACCAAGAGGGCATGGAACCGGCTCTAGGTGGTCGTGGGACCGACTGACGGTCGTTTGATGAAAGAGTTTGGAAATTAGGTCAAATTAGGTCAAAGGTCCGAACCTTGCAAGCCAAAGGGCCGAACCTGGTCGGTCAAGGTGACATGCCCGTGTCACCATAGTGTCCGTGTCTCAGTCCTGAGAATTTGGTATTTTCTGGTGCGCGTTTGAGCAATATTTTGGATTTTCAGAAGAGTTTGATCTTGACTGAAACTTTCAATTTTGCTTGGATGAGCAAGTAGGACATTGCTCGTGTGATCAATATTTTGAGAATATTAAAATAATAATATTTCAATATTTTTCGTGAGTAGCCTAGTCGGTCATGTCACCATTTGACTTTTTGGCTTTTTGCTAGTTTGAGCAATATTGGTGAAATATTGAAAAAACCAGGGTTTTTGCTCAAACGAAGGAGTTTCATGAGATGAATGAAATAATAATGATAATAAAATAAGAAATCATAAGGTGTGGGACCGGCCACGGCTAGGGCATGGCCGGCCGGTTAGTAGGCCCGAACCCGTGACACCTTTCCATATTTTTTAATTATTTTTCACCGTGTGAAGGAAATATGGAGAAACTGAGAGTTTTGCTCAAACGAGGGAGTTTGCTCAAATGAAGGAGTTTTCATGAGATTAGGAAAAATAATAAAATAATGGGAAGAGGCGTGGGGCCGGCCACGACGACATGACGGGCCGATCGGTGGGCCCGGTCCCCTAGGCACCTCTTTTATTATTTTATTATTAGTATTTTGTCCTCCCTATTTTGCATAGGTTTCCTCGTTTGTCCATATTTTTGAGTGTTCGTTCGTGCACTCGGGTGCTCGTTCGTGCATTATTTCCAAGTACACTTGCACCATTTTCTTGGGGCTTACTCGGTGATGGTCCAGATGCCCGTACGTTGAATATTTATTACTAACCCATGGAATTCTGCTGGGAAAAGCCATGAACTGAAGTAACGAAATATTATAAAGAACGTAGAATGTTTTCTAGGAATTCAATTGATGAATCTAGCGACTAGAAATAATTAATTGATGGCTCTATACTAGCACGTTGTCTAGGAGCATTATAATTATTCGAGAATTAAGTGATATGAGCTAATTGAAGCGTCTTATTTATTCTGTACAGTCAGGGAAGACATTGTTACATCCTGAAGACGTTATCGCTCCATACTAGCAGGCAATCTGTCTAGGAGCCGTCCAATCATTAAGATTCTATACATATGTCTTTTATATAGTCAGGGAAAATATTGTTACATCTTGAAGACGTTATCGCTCTATACTAGCAGGCAAGTTGTCTAAGAGCCGTCCAATTGTTCGATTCTATATAAAAGTGATTACTGAAATTGTTCAGTATTAATGAAATATGTCGTGGTCTCATTTGAGAGACTGCATATTCATGTATGCTCTGAGAGGCAATACACTTAGTCAGAGGTTCTTATGGATGATCTGAGAGGAAATACACTCAATCAGAGACCATCGTGGCATGAGCTTTTATGCTTAAACAAGAGACATGAGTCTCAATATTCATCTGATTACTGGATCAGGAATATGCAAGGTTATGATTTTACGATTTCAGTCTTTGTTTAAAATCCACCATCAACACTAGGGAGGAAAAAATCACGATTTATACTAATCTAAGGAGGTATATTAAGGTCATAATACTCCATGGTGCGTGTTTGAAGCATTGGGACATCTCAAAAGTCCAAGCAGGACAAAGACTCCTTTTCCAATTCGGATTGTTGTACACTGCAGCACGAAGACGTAAAACCTGGTGATAATACATAGAAAATTTGGGGTACTTCCTGAAGAAAATATGTTCCCTGTTTTCTCAACAACATTAAATGGGCGACCCAAACGTACAAGCGGTATAGGAGATGTGTCCCCTCCACCAAAGTAAGTGCAATCTGAAAAGCTCCTGAAATTTTATACAGGATTTCTAAAGTCAAAAGTATACATGGATTTGATTGACCAAACGAACTCGGAATCGATCCATTATTTTTGCATTAGAAAGCTTATCCTTTTATCTTTCAATTGGGTCCGGGGATTCAAATTGGAGTATGTGTGAAGAGTTTACAACCATTCTCCCTAAGTGTCTCAAATATGAAGTTTTATGACAAAACACCTAAACAGAAGAATCTTTGGCAAATGCGACCAGTTCTATTCATTCAATGGTCGAAGGAATACGTATATATGATTAAGGACCAATACTTACCAAAGATGACTCAATGGAGAACGAAAGATGGGTATCTACATTAGAAAACTCAAGATCATTAGTACTCCTGTTAACTTTTATGTCATTCTTTTGAAGATTAATATCGTTTTGAAAAAATAAAAAGGTCACCACCTAAACAAAAGTAAGATGTTCAGCAAAATTCATGCCACGATTATAATTCATGAATAAAAAATTAAAGTCAAACATTAATTACACTAAACCAGTTTCATGCGTTACCAGTTATACTTCGAATATAAAGAGGAATCTGACTCAAACAAAGAAATTAGCTTCCAATACAAGTTAAACCGTGATCTCATTGTTTCAATCCCTACTCTGGCCATCTTACTTTATGCCAAAGTGTCTCCATTCTCCTTGAACGCAGGATCATCAAGGAAAAATATAAAAAGGCCCCCAGTTCGATATTTTGGCTATTGTTTTTGAAGAAATATGAGAATTTGTTTAAAATAGAAGATCAACTCCTTATCCACTCGTCATACTTGATACGCACATGGTTTTAAAGTTCTCTCAGCCTCCAATGCATCTCAAGAGTTCAAGTTGTGCAAGGAAAGAAGTTTCAGGAAAAGACAAAGGAATTCAGCTTAAAAAAGGAATTCTAATGCAAATAGAATTTATGAACGGAGGTGGACCTATTTATATACCTGGCAAACGCCCTAAAATAGTTTTATTTTCAATTTGGTTTCATAAAGGAAACCCTCAAGCAAAAGGAAAATTAATTGGAGCTAAAAGAGGAAATTAAAGGAATTTGGCTCAAATAAGGAAACCTAGGGTTTTACTCCTTATAAAAATCCTCCAAGTTGTGCCCAATCCCATACCACGTGTATAGATGCTCTCCTAGGCCGGTAAGACGTCACTCATTTTCTCGGTATCTCTTGGAAGCACCAAATTTGAAGAGAATTAGGGTTTTGACGAAAATAACGCTAATGTCAAGAATTTGGCAAAGAAAAGGATTTCTCCTAATATGAAAGGATTCAAGTTTGTATATACTCACTTGGACGGTCCCTTATACATGTATCTCAACTCTTTTCTCTCCTCACCCTTCAATAAAAACAAGCTCATATGGGATTTTGATCAAAATACCCTTATTTCACAATTTTGAGTATTTTCTAAGCAGAATGCCCTAATACAACCAGAGACCGACCAAGCCCTCCTTTACTCATTCCCACACCCTCGTACATGTGAATATTAGTATCTCGAAGTCTTAAAAGAAGAACGAGATTGAAACAGATGCTAGAAAGGAAATTTCAGAGAAAATAAAGGGAATTTAGCTCAAACAGGGAAGTTCGAGCTCATAATTCCAAAAAGCAGGAACGAACACACACATGTCTACCTATCTATCTCAATATGTGACCATGCCTAGGGAAGCTCACGGCCTCTCTCACGTCGAAGAAAAATCAAGCTCATACTGGTTTTGACGAAGATATTCTTAGTTTCAAAGGTAGGTATTTTCTCTAAACAATAGGTGTCTGATTGATACAAAGGATGGAACAAGATCTCATCGCACAAGGTGCCAACATAAAGATATATGCACTCCAACCAAGCCTCATCAAGCCCCTCCATAGTGTCTGAAAGAGTTGGACGCAAGAGAAAAGAGAAATTAGGGTTTAGGTGCACTATAAGCGTGAACTCATAATTGTATGGGATGAGGACTCGACAACTCTAAGGTGAATGTCTGTATCTCGTGGATCTTCACCGATATCATGCCAACCAAAAAAGCCGCTCAAAACTCTATATTCTCCACATACTCGCATGTACAAAGTTGAAAGCTCAGAGTTGCACATAAGGAAGAAATCAGGAAAGAAACCCTAATTCGCAAGTCTAGTCTCCCATGCGGAAATTTTGCCTCATCAAAATTCCATTATCACGCTAGCAACGCATCCCAACATAAAATCCAAGAAGGGTTCCAAGGCCAGAGTCAACTCCAAGTTCAAGCGAAGACTACAAGTCATAAGCATCAGTTCGAGGACTTTACAAGTCTGAAAGAACGAGTAGATTGTAATTTCGCATCTGAATGATTTTTCACCATTAATATACTCATCATAGAATAATCAAGGTTCTATTATGAGTAGGGGACTTAATGGTGAAATTTGGATAAGGGGCAAACGTGTCATTTCAAGACTAAAGGCAAAATGGTAATTCCATAACTAGGGGTTGAGTCATCATTTTGAGCCAAAAGTTGTCTACAAGGTTCAACAAAACTAAAATGAGATAGGATTTGAGTAAAAAGGGAGCTTTAAAGACAAGTTCGATATCGCCAAAAGACAAGCTCAGCCCATAGGATAAAACGTAACTCTCACGGGAGAGACTGAAACCTTGATCCTCAAAGCACCGAAGCCACGATTTCTAGTGTACATCCCCGGGAGACATTGCTGGTCGTGATGTCGTGATGAGCTACTGCTGGTCACGTAGGTTCTGTAGAGTGTAAAACGTCCCCGGCGGACTTATGAACTGGAAAAGCCAAGATTTCAGCATGTCTTCGCGAGATGCATCCGGTTGTGATGACATGGTTCCTAGTGTACATCCTCGAAGATATGTTGCTGGTCATTTAGGATTTTTAGATGGGTAAAAACGTCCCCGACAAACTTATGACCCAGAGAGGGTACGTTCGTGTTTCCTGTAAGCATGACTCTCTATTTGAGATCAATGAACGATTCCTAGTACATCATTGCGAGATACACTGGTCACGTCAACTTTAGGGCGTGACGTGACTTACTAAGGCTTCCGAAAAAATCATAGGATATCCTTGCGAGATACGGTTATTCTGCCTCTAGAAACTTTCGATAGACTCCTAGAACATTCTTTCGAGATAAATTGGTCATGTCGACCCCATTATACGAACACCATTTACTCCTAGCACATCTCTGCAAGATACATTGGTCTAATACAAGTGATCCAAGGTCTCGCATCGACATTATCAGGCATGCAAGCCTCCTTTTTCTCTCAAACATGTCCCAACTGACTACGAAGAGACTCAATCCCGTGAGCCAAACAGACGACCTCAATCACGTGAGCCAAACCTTAGACGAACTTTATTGCATGATCCAAACCTCAGACTACCTCAATCGCGTGATCCAAATATTAGACGGCCTCATGCTAATTTGAGCTAAACTAACTCGTTTGAAGAGTCTTATACTAGCATAAGACTCAGGTACAAGCCTCACCTAGGGCTCATGCCTTTTTCTCAGGGTCGCAAACACCCGCGGCTAGTAAATTTGGCATGAACTATACATGTCTATCCAAAAACGTGGATAATCTCCATTGAGCTCCTCGTTCTCAACAAAGGTACCCACATGCAATAATACGATCTCCACATGACATGTGTGACCGTCCATGGAGAGGGGGAGCCCAATCTCAGCTCTTATCACACTCTACACACTATTTCTGAGGCGTGTCATGCCTTTTCACGTGGCTTGTCCTAGTCACTCTCACAAATCATAGAATGCCTCTCTATCCTAGCCAACATCGGCTATATATAATATTTCTGTCTCTAAATATGTCATCACAAAAGATGACTAGCCACATACAAATAGGGGGATATCAATTAGGGTTTTGGTCTGGCGGTCTATGGCACGTGTGAGAAACACCCGACCTATTTTTCACCGTAAAAGAGAGTAAAGGCGGTGGAATAAAGAGATAAACTCAACCTAGTTATCTATATACATTCCTGAATAAACGAGAAAAGTGCTCTGCACTGCAAGTAATTCTTATCTTAACCGACCTGAGATTAGGGAGTTCAACTACAAATAGGTCTTCTATTTCGCCAAGATACACAACTTTCTCATAGACTCTCACAGTAATTCTTCAAACCCTAGAATTCTCTGATCTCCCTCTTCATTTGCTTCCCACCCTAAGACGGGCCCTAATCCTCATTCCCTGTGACTGAAGCATCCTTTGAATGGTCATTGTGTGTGGTTTAGGTGAAGACTGTTCGTGCTCAACCTCCCGTAACTCATTTTCAGAAACCCTAGAATCCCACTTTCAGGCTCTCACCGATTTTAGGTAACTAAAGGAGTCTATTACATCCATAAAATTGAATATCGTGGAAATTTAAGGAATCCAAATAAATCTGAGCTAAATATACCATGGAATTTTGAGAATCTTAATTATCCATATAATTCCTAATTCAATACACCCTTGTAAATCATACTGAAATTAACATCTTCACAGAAACATCCAACATTGATCACATATATTGTACGACTACTATTCCAGGTGGTATTTCACCCAAATCTCTCCACCAGTCGCAGTTCAATACCAAGCCACATTGTACGCCTACTATTCCAGGTGATATTTCACCCAAACCTCTCCACTAGTCGCAGTTCAATACCAAGCCACTCTCTTAAGAGGATTTTTTGACTCCATATCTATAAGAGCCTTCACCATCCTTCCAACTCTTCGATGAGCATTAGGAGTGTCAATTGTTACTTTGTTCTCTTTCTAGTAACTTATTTACAACATCAACATCCAATTGCGCCAATTGTCCTAAACTTCACATAAAACGGGTACTTCTTTTTGTTTTGGTAATAGAATGGCTACTTGACCCACTGTTGGGATGCTTTGATGGATATTAAAAGGTGACCTTGATAAGCCCAATACATTCAGGTTAGTACACTTTAAATTTCAATTTCAATTCTATTCATATTTGTGTGCCATGTTGGAGTTTATGCCAAACCCAACAGATAATTCTTAACGTTTATTATTTATATTCTAGTTTGAATAATTCTTTTTCTTAGTCATTAGCCGTTCCAATAGACTATGAGTATTGGTAGCAGTTGATTTTGATTCTACTGGCTAGATTAGTTAGTATCGAAAACACAAATATAAGGTGGTGTAACCAGTTCTCTTCAAGATACAGAACCGAGTACTTTGAGTATCAATAAGATCTCTTGATTCTCACATCTTCTTTCTTCTTATTTATATTGTGTGAATGCATGCAACCAACACAAATTAGATCCTACATCTGGCATCAAGAGTTTGTGCTCGATCCCTAAGTTTACGCTGTTAATAGTCTTGCATATTAGGTATTTGTTAAAAGGCTACAATGAAATAATCACTACAGCCTCAAGTTCCACAGTTTAGTGGGAAGAATTATGATTGATGGAGCATCCAAACGAAAGTCTTGTTTGGTTTTTAGAAGCTTACAGAGATTGTTGAGTCTGGTTTCTTTAATGTAGATGATCCGGAAGTTGGTTCAACTCTACCTCAAGCCCAGAAGGATAATTTGAGAGAGAACAGAAAGAAGGACAAGAAAGCGTTGTACTTCATACACTAAGCCTTGGATGATGCAGTTTTTGAAAAGATTTCATCTACAAAAACATCTAAGAAAGTATGGGACAACTTGTAGAAAGCTTACAAAGGCGATGACAAGGTGAAAAGTGTAAGGTTGTAAACCTTACGAGGTGAATTCGAATCTTTATCCATGAATGAATCTGAATCCATTTCTGAATATTTTTCCCGAATTCAAGTTGTTGTGAATCAATTAAGGGTTAATAGTGAGAACTTTAGGTCCAAAATATTTCAGAAATAAATCACCCTTTAGGTCTAAGGTTAATTCTAGAAGTTCTTGGACTTGGAGATGTATTAAACAAGGACTAGAATTAGTACAAAAATATAGCATATGGGAAGTAGGAAATGGCCAAGATATAAACATTTGGGAAGATAATTGGATCCCTGGATTAACCCACAACCTGCTTTACCTAAAAAATTCCAGTAACAGTTACCTTATTACAGTATCTGATTTGATTGATTCTGAAACTTCTACTTGGAATTCTACTCTTATTTACTCCATCTTCCCTAGTAGCATTGCTAATAAAATTAAACAAATTCATCTGTTTAGAAATCACAATCATGACCTGAGGAAAGACCAATTAAGGTGGACACTAACTAAATCAGGAGATTTTTCTGTTAAATCTATGTATGACAAACTGAATGATTGTAATTTGGACATAACCAGTCTATCTTTACCTGATTCTTTCTGAAGAACTCTCTGGAGAATCGACATCTCTGAAAGAATTAAACTCTTTTTATGGAAATGCTTACAAGATGCTCTGTCTACTAATGCTAAGCTTTATGGTAAAGTAAAAGATGTCTCCCCTATTTGCACTATGTGTATGAATGATTTTGAAACTACAGAACCCTACTATTCCATTGTCCTTATGTTGTTTCCATTTGGAATTCTGCTCCTAACCCTGTCACTTTGAACATAGATCAGTCTAAAATAATTTTAGATCTCTGCAAGACTTGGATGACTAACCCTAGGAAGGATATCTCATTAGAAATGCTCCTTACTAAAATGCGGTTCATTTGGAAGGAAAGATGTGACAGAACCTTTGAAAACAAAACTAAGGATAGTGCTGCTTTCAATCTTACGACACATTGAGTTTTGATCCACCAAAAAAGGAAATATCCCTAAAATCAAGCAGAGAAAGAAAACCAGTTTTACATGGAAATCTCCAAGTACTGGAAACTTGAAGTTTAATGTTGATGCTACCTGGATTTCTAATTCCTTACCATCTACTTATGCCTTTATTTTGAGAAATGAAACAGGAGATTGTGAAGGAGGAAAGGCAGGAATTGCAGCAGGTCTTGACCCACAAGAAGCAGAAGATATAGGTGTCTAGCAAACAACTACTTGGGCCAAGGAAAAGCAGATCAAGAATTTTAGTATTGAGGGAGACTGTGAAAGCATTTTTAACTTCATAAATAGTCAGAAAGCAGATATATCTTGGAGAGCAAAAGCGTATATGCAGGAAGCTCATAGATTAGCTCATCTTTGTAACAAATTTTTGGGGTTTGTGTTTGTCCCTATACTAGGAAATCAAGTAGCAGATAACATCGCCAAATTTGCTAAAAATGTTAACAATTTTATTGAATGGGATACAATCCTACATGCCTGTAGCAGGAAACAACTCTTATTAGATAAATCTAATATTGGAAGCTCCTCAAGCCCCATATTAGATGGCTTTACTTCTTTTGTAACCGTGACTCATTCTGAGTCTTAGTTTCTATGCAATGCCTTATTTACAAAAAAAAAAAAAGCTGACTCTCGTGTTGTTGAAAAGATTATGAGATCACTAACAAAAAATTTCGATTATTTTGTTGGTGCAATAGAAGAATGAAAGGATATGTCTTCTCTAACCATTGAGGGATTAGAGGGTTGATTATGTGCTTATGAGTATAGGATGAAGCAGAGAAAGACAAGTTCTTTGGAACATGCTTTGAAAAGCAAGGCTGTTATCATTGACAAGGGAAGCTCTAGAAAATGAACATCATTAAATCCAGGCAAAAGTGACTCCACGCGCAAGAAAGATAAGTCCAAAGTTGAATGCTACTACTGTGGAAAACTTTGACATTACAACAATAATTGTTGGTTTAAGCCGAATAAGACGGAGCAGGCAAACTTTGTAGAGATTGAGGAACCAGAAAAGTTGTTATTTGCTTGCAGTATTTCGCAAGAAGACGCTAAAGGCAAGAATACTTGGTTTTTGGACTCTGGTTGCAGTAACCATATATATGGCAGTAAGGAACTATTTTCCCACCTTGATGAATTTTTTCGTGGAGTAGTAAACTTCGGGAACAAAGCCAAGGTACCTATTTTGGGTAGAGGTAAAGTTCTCATTGTTCTAGTTGATAACTCTCATCATTGTATCTGTGATCTTTTTTATGTACCAAGTCTCCATTGGAACTTGTTCAATATGGGTCAATTATCTGTGAATGGGCTTCTTTTTTTCATTGATGATGGTATTTGCACTATTGAGAACCGTAAGAAGGAGTTGATTGCTAATGTGAAAATGACCAAAGTCGTTTATTTCCTTTGCCTATAAAATCATAAATTGTTTGTGCTTTCAATGGTATTGTTCTAAATGATAATTGGTTATGGCATTTTCGTTTCGGTCATCTTAACTTTAATGGGTTAGGTTCATTGGCAAATAAAGAAATGGTTACAGGTTTAAATTTGTTGGAATGTGAAGGTTGTATAGTGGGTAAGGAACACAGACTTACATTTCCAGTCGGAAAGTCTAGAAGAGAAACACAACAGTTGGAGATAGTGCATTCTGATATTTGTGTCCCAATGGAGACTGTATCACATGGAGGTAATCGTTTCTTTCTTACTTTTATTGATGATTACAGTAGATAGACTTGGATATTTTTCATGAAGAATAAATCTGATGCTTTTGAAACATTTAAGGCATTTAAATCTTTTATCGAGAAACAAAGTGAAAAGTGTTTGAAAGTACTTCACACCTATAGAGGTGGAAAGGACAACTCGAATGCTTTTGGTGATTATTGTAGAATGCATGGCATTAGGCATCAAATTACATCTAGTTATACTACGCAACAAAATGGATTTTCCGAAAGGAAAAATCGGACTATTGTTGAAATGGCTCGTAGTATGCTGAATTATAAAAATTTACCTAAAAATTTTCTGGGTGGAAGCCGTTGCTTGTGCTGGATACATTATTAACAGGAGTCCCATAAGTAGTGTTCGCAACATGACCCCATAAGAATCATGGAGTGGTTTTAAACTTGATGTTGCAGCTCTTCGTGTGTTCAGAAGTGTGGCATATGTTGATGTACCGGCTGAAAAAAAGAAAAAGCTTGATGTGAAAGGTGGGAAGTGTATCATCTTGGGTTACAACGATAGAACTAATGGGTACAAGTTATACAATCCAGTCACTGGTGCCTTTATTATTAGTAGAGATGTTGAGTTTTGTGAAGACAAATCATGACAGTGGACAAGAACTGAAAAGCTACAGTTGGGAGTTGAATTAGACGTCACCGATAATAAAGAATTACATTCTGAGGCGGAAGTTCAAAAACCAAATGCAAATTTAGTTCCAGACGGTCCCACTATACCAAATAGTACTTATGAATCCAACTCCTCACCTCAGCAAGTTCCAGTAACTCGTGTCTCAACACGAACTCGTACTATGCCTACACGACTTGAATATTATGTTATAACTAATGACAATGATGTGTCTGATGAAGAACTTGTTAGTTTTGCATTGTTTGCAAATTGTGATCCTATGATTTATGCAGATGCATTACAAGATGATGGTTGGGCTGGTGCAATGAATGATGAAACTCATTCCATCGAGAAGAATGACACTTGGGAGCTGACTACTCTTCCTTCAGAAAAGAAATCATTTGGATTTAAATGGGTTTACAAGACGAAGTACAAGCCTGATGGAAGTGTGGACAGACTTAAGGCGTGACTTGTTGTAAAAGGTTACAAGCAAAATCCTGGTATCGACCACTACGAATTGTTCGCACCTATAGCTAGAATGGATACCATTCGTCTTGTTATTTCTTTGGATGCTCAAAAGAAATTGAAAGTTCATCAAATGGATGTCAAATCTGCATTTCTTAATGGAGTACTTGAAGAGGAAGTGTATGTAGACCAACCAGTTGGTTATGCTAAGAAAGGCGAAGAAGACAAATTATTCAGGTTGAATAAAGCTCTCTATGGGCTTAAACAAGCACCGCGAGCCTGGTACACTCGTATCGATTCTTATTTTCTTGAGCATGGATTTCATAAATGCCCGTATGAGCACACTCTATATATCAAAACTACTAAAGATTGAGGTATGCTTATCGTTTGTTTGTATGTAGATGATTTGATCTTTACTAGAACTAACCCAAGTATGATTACCGAATTTATGGAGGCAATGGTAAGTCCTTTTGATATGATTGACATGGGTCTTATGTCATACTTTCTTGATCTTGAGATTGTACAGGAATATGTTGGAATCTTTATATGCCAGAAAAAAATATGCTGCTGATATTTTGAAAAGGATTAAGATGGACTCTTGCGCTCCTATAAAGACACTATTGGAAGGTCGAATATATTTGGATCAGACTTGTAAAGGTGATCTTGTAAATCAAACTCATTATCGTCAAATACTAGGGATTCTACGTTACTGAACCGCTATCAGACATGATATTCTGTTTAAAGTTGGTTTGGTTAGTCGTTTAATGGAAGCACCAAGTCAAGTTCATCTTCAAGCTGCGAAAAGAACTCTGCGTTACATAAAAGATACATAAGATCATGGTCATCTTTATTCATCGTTTACTAATTATGAACTTGTTGGTTACACCGACAACAATTGGGCTGGTGATATAGATCGAAAAAGTACTTCTGGGTTTATATTTTATATGGGATTTGAAGCAGTATCATGGTGTTCAAAGAAGCAACAGGTAATTGTTCTTTCAACTGTCGAAGCAAAGTATATGGCAACTGTTGCGACTGCTTGTCAGGTTATTTGGTTGAGGGCAGGGACGGATGTGGGGGGTGGCTTACCCAGGCTGCCGCCCCCCCTAAAATCTGTAATAACTCACTTTCACCTTGGTAATTCCCTGGAAAAAAAAGGAAAAGCCCAGGTCTAAATTTGGATAGCCCATACAAAAGAAAATCAAACTTGACGTATCTTGAAAAAGATCTAACAAACGGGAACATATATGTAGTTGTATGACTAAGATCTAACGATATGCAAGGAGAGTGAGGACACGTTTATATGCATGCATCCAAAGAATTAAATATCTTGTTTGTATGTGATTCAAAATCTTAAAATGTTGTGTATCCTTACGGGGACAAATATGATAAATTATAAATGTAACACTTAAAATGTTACTTACAGGGATAGACAGAAATATGCCATATCTTATCTTGATTATAAGCACAAATTTAATTTTTTTTTGATTTAGTAATTATTTTGCAAACCAAAGAGAGAATATATAAGAAGCATAAATTTAAAATATTTGACACACTGATAAGTAATATCTTATTTGTGGAAACCAAAAATAATTTGAGAACCCCAAAAAAATTGGCGGCCTACGGCCGCATTATCAAATCAAAGTTTTGTGTTAATTTATAATTTTGTTTGTGTATCTCATACATAGCATAGCGCAATTGTAAATATACTCTATGGTAAATAAATTTGATTCAAAAAGTTTTGTGCTCTAAAAGATAACGTTGCCCAACTTATACTCTTTAGATATTTTACTGTATTTATTTTTATCGCAGTTGAAACGAATGAAAAATAGCCCACCTCAACACAAATTCCTGGATCCGTCGCTGGTTGAGGGGTTTACTTGAAACATTGAATCCACATCAAGCATCTTCAATACTGATATATTGTGATAACCAATCAGCCATAGCCTTAACCAAGAATCTTGTTTTTAATAGAAGAGCTAAACACATTGACATTAAGTTTCACAAAATTCGCGATCTTTTCAAGAGTAGTGAAATTGGACTGGAATTTTGCAATTCAAAGGAGCAGATTGCAGATATATTTACCAAGCCATTGAAGGCAAAAAAAAATTTCGTCTCAAGAATTTGTTGGGAGTTCGTAGCTATGAGAAGGTTGAGATTAAGGGAGGCTGTTGGAGTTTAAGCCAAACCCAACAAATAATTCTTTTCCTTTATTATTTCTTTTCTAGTTTGAATAATTACTTAATTCATTAGCCGTTTCAATAGACTTGGAGTATTAGTAGCAATCAGTTTTGATTCAACTGGCTAGATTAGTTAGTATTGAAAACACATATATAAGGTGTAAGCAGTTCTCTTTTAAGATACAGAGTTGAGTTCTTTGAGTATCAATAAAATCTATTGATTCTCACATCTTCTTTCTTCTTATTTGTACTGTGTGTGCAATTGCAGGTGGATACCAACAAGAGTTAAATCTTACATGCTAACACCTCCCCAATCCGAATATGCCCTCTTCATATGATTTTTACTAGCACATGTAAACAATTCACAAAAAGACAGTGTATCCACTGCCATTCGTCCATTTCCAATTCGTAGATTTCATGACCACCTAACAGATATTTCAAAAAAGCTAAACACGTAAGATCCCCTCGGGGAGGAGAGAGAGAGAGTCCGAAACAGTAAATTTTTTTAGGATTTTTTTTCCCTTCTGGATTTTCTTTCACTTTCATCAAGATCATTCACTTTGATCTATGTCTATGTTTTTTCCAATCATTTAGGGTCAGATCTGATTGGTTCCCTAGTTTTGATACTTCCCCCTAGGAGATTCAGGCTTCACTAGATTACTCCTCGAGATTTGTTTGAAATTTCCTTGTTTATCTCTATCAGGGTTTGCTCTTCACCGTTAATAGTTGATCAGCATCAACAACGTTAAGATTGTTGGGTAGTCTTCACAGTATCGAATTAATTTCAAGAGGTGATGGTGAATTTGTTAATCCTCATCAAATATCCTTTGAAGAATCACAGTTGATCGGCATCACCGACATCAGATTTGAGGATTTCTTTTTCCTCTTTGCATTTGTGTAAATAAATCTCTGCTTTCTTTAATCAGCATCAAAAGACTCTTTTTAGTATCAACAGCCGATCGTCATTTCATCTTGGTTCTGATGGATTGGTTGTTTCAATCGTCAAAGGTGATCATGGAAATTGATCAACTGTGTCATATACTTGATCAATTAATTATCACGGAAGATATGCGTGTTCTACCGAAGGAGGAGGAATTACTCTGCTGTTTGTTTGCCGGTCTCAAGCTCTCTGATGATGGGTTTATTCCGCCGATAACCTGCAACACTTTCCCAGCAGCTGTGGTCCCATGCTCCGATGACCAAAATTCTAGACGGTGCAAAAGAATGGAACATAATCAATTTTTTTGAACACAATGGAAAAGAAGAATATTTCTTTATGGGACCATTCAGAAGTCTATAATCTTTTTGAAGTCTTATCTTACGAGATAGATACCTTCTTTTGGGGGAATCTTTACAAGAACTATGATGTGGTCAAGGGGATGTGCTTTATAGATATTTTCGTTCAACATCTTGTACCGATTCAGCGATATTCTATAACATTGTTCTTGTTTTTGAGCCATCAAATCCGATGGGACTTTTATCTCTTCACAAAAGATGGGGGAAGCAATATTACTAAAGCTCGCGAGGAGCATGATCGTCTTATATTAAGGAGGATGATTTCTTACACATCAAAAGGTCACACAACTCTAAATAGTAGTAGTAGTTGCTTGGTTAATATTAGATCAAGTAATAATTGCATTAGCTTATATTTCTGTTTAAGTAGTTATTATATAGGTATATATCTAAGTTCAAGTAATAATTGCATGATTTATCATATCCCAATCAATCTCTTCATTTTAGGAAATATGAATTCTTATCTTCTCCTTCAAGCTAATTTCGTTCATAGAAATGTCCGGCTTGTATACTGACCGTTTTCTGGGGTTAATTACCTCACCTTTGTTCAGTCTTCATTTTTGAAGATTGCCTTGATCTCTTTGAGTCGCCGTGGCAGCTCTACTGTAATTAGTAGAAGGCTTGGGATCGTTTTTGGGAAAGAGCTTAATCCGTTGATTATTGAGAATGTATTGACATATCTTGTGGAAGAGAAGAAACTTCATTGCCATCAATGTTGGATGGAAAAACTTACATTTTCTATGAATTTAATAAAAATTCCAGATGAGGACAAGAGAAGAATTGTTGAACCTAAAGAAGATTGGTTTATGGGGGAATATCTATTTGCATTGTTAGTTTACTGTAGTGGCATCTTATATGTAAAAGTTGTAAAAAAAATATCTTTCAACTTCGTTTGTAATCACTTTCTTTGTATTGCTGTGGAGCTTGATACCACATTTCGGACACTTCACCCTTTGACTTTCTACTCGACTAGTGTATGTGTTCTTATGTATGATATATATTAATTTGCTTAAAAAAAAAAAAAAAAAAAAAGCTAAACACGGCCTATTGTTGCGTAACGCTAAAGCAATTTCTTGTTCTTGCACATAAAACCATCGGAAATGATATTCTGCGCCCTTTTGTGCGCCCTACTCTCCGCCCATTCCTACGTGTCTCACATGTGGATTGCTCAGCTGTACAGGGTCCACGTGATTCTGTCTTCTTCTTTTTCTAATCCAAGTTTTTTCTCGGTCTTCAATTTTTCTTTCTTCTTCTTAATCTCTTTTTCATCGTTGATTACAAGAGAAGTACAAATTCAAGATCAATCAAAAATTAAATTGAAGCTTGGGTTCATAAAATCGACCTCTCAAGGATATTGAGTACAAAAATTCCAGCAGATGATTATCTTGAAAGTTCCATTAAAATCATCCAGATGCCCCTGTGAATCGGTTAATAAATCTCATGGATTCAACTATTTTTATTTCACCCATTACATCAAACATAAAACCCATATTGTAAATCTCTTTTCACACCCTTTAAATCAGTAAATACTAATCCATGAAATCAAAATAGGGTTTTCGGAAAACAGTGAGTTTGGTTTGTTTGAGTAAGCAATTTTTTCGGTCTTGTTTAAATTTAATTAGGATTTTTTTGATTCTTAAGCATGGGGAAGAATCGGACAGAAGAGGGAGATAAAAGACAAAAAAAAATATTGGTATCATGATTAGATGTAATCGCAACTGAGTTCTGTAGAAAACCCTTAACTCAAAAGAATGTTAGTGCTTCATCTAATCAATACAAAGAAAATTCAAGATTGCAGAGAAGTTGGAATTTTTGAACTTAATCAAGATATTGTTGTTTAATTCATCCGTGAAAGGTTACAATAAGCTACACATGTACATCAGTACCATTTTGATCATCGTCAATTTCAGATCAAAATTTTTGATCAGGATCTAGAAAGTGAAATGAGAATGCATGGAGAAAATTTAATTTAACATAAGGAGAAGATAGAGAAACTGGAAAAGAAAATGAAGAATGAGAAATTCACGTGATTTCTCGGACACGTTTCAAGGTTTTTAACATTTTCCTACACGTGGATTCGCCATCTCAGCATGGGCGATAAGTAGGGCGCAGAGCGGGGCGCCGTGTAGCATTGCCGTAAAACCATACTTCATAAAAATTCTGTCGTATGTCCAAATTCTGACACGTCATCTTTATTGATCCATCTAGATTTACGGTGTGGGATCACTTGACAACTGTGGAAACGGTCTCAACGGGAGTCCGAAAAATCGGGTTCTTATTGCAAAAGAGAAAACAATGTTCCGAATATCCCGATTCCTCATTTCTCATCCTCTAACTCTCTTTTTTCTGCAAAAGAGAAAACAATGTTCCGAATATCCCGATTCCTCATTTCTCATCCTCTAACTCTCTTTTTTTCTGTATTTTTCTCCTTCAATTTTCCACCACCTTTCTTTCGGTACTACTCTCTCATCTTCAACAAGTGAGCCAAACTCTATCGCTCTTTCTCTTTCTCTCTAATTATTCTTCTGGAATTTTATTGAATTTCACTATTTATAGTCACAAGATGATACACTTAGAGAATGAGAAAACAAAACAAAAAAAGGTCAGAAAAGTGCAATACACAATGATGAATGAATGATTTTTAAGTATTATTTCCTTAATATTATTCATTCCATAATAATAACAAAATAAAAATTAAATAAGAATAATTTCTATTCTTAGACCGTATTATAAGAAAAAAATACAACAAGTAAAAATATGCTAAAAATTTTAGATATTCTTAGATTTTTTGAATTTTCAAAATTTATCATTTTTAAAAATTTTGTAGGCTTTAATTAAAGAGTCTTGAAAAAAATTGTTTTCCGCCTTCGCTTTGAATTTTTTTTCTTCTATTTTTCTCTCTATTTGTCGTCTGATATTCTGATCTGTCTTAATACCTCCTATCGTTTGTTTTGCGAAATATCCTAAAAATGTAGTAGATTGCTTCTTCTTTTTCTCCGTCCTCATTTATCTTATCTTGCTCCTGATTTGATTAGGTATGAAATCTATCAAAAGTAGCTTGATATGTTGGTTTGTTTTTAGCTTTTTGCATGGTATGAATTTTCTTATACTACTGTTGGTTCTCAAGGCTCATTTTTTGCAAGATATGGTTCTAACTTTTATCGTGTTTCGGTTTCTTGCAATTTAGGTTTCATTGTGAGATCTATTTTTATTGTTTATTTTTGCACGATATGGTTCTAACTTTTATCGTGTTTCGGTTTCTTGCAATTTAGGTTTCAGTGTAAGATCTAATGGATGCGAAAATAGGAGTTATGATTACTGATTTGAGATAAAACAAGATGAGAGGATTAGTTCTTTTGAAGCTTCATGATAGAAATAGTAAAACCACCCCGGTTATAACATCTCTAAACGAAGAAGATAGATTTTTTAGCGATTTCATATTCATTGTGATATATTCTTCAACTCTCGGGGTATGAGCTTTTAAATACTCTATCTTCTTTTTGATGTTTTTTTGTTATATTTTCCTTTTGGCGTCTTTTAACTTGGGTGTTGCTCGGAGAAATCCAATTTTGGGTTTTTCATTTGAACACCATATTGGTGCAAATAAATGATGGAATGGTTTTTATTTTGTCGGATTTCCAGAGGTTTGTAATCTGTTTAATTTATTTGGTATGTTTATCAGGATGAAACAACCTAATACAAAGAGGAGCAAAACAAAGAAGTGGAAAATTTGGTTCATCCACTAAAGGACCATGGTTAGTTAATTTATTTTTGAGAACAATGATAAAATTCCTATTCATATTAACAATCATTCTTTATATAAAAATGATTTTTTCGAACATCATGTGGTTATATTACTATTAAATATTTAATTTCGGCGTCCATTGATCATGCATGAGATTTATAAAATTAAGAAAAAAACTAAAATTTATTAGTGTTCCAATGAAATTAAAAGAGTCTTGGTTTATTTTAAATTAAAAAGTTTTTTTCTTTAATTAGTTCTACAAGGCAATAATCAACAAAATGAGATAATAAAAATTTAACGCAAAATGTTTTTTTTTTGGTTTTAATATTATTCATTCCATAATAAAACAAAATTTAAATTCTTGAATAATTTCTCCATTTAAAAAAATGAAAATCTCTTAAGCAACTCTATCTGAAATTTAAGAAAAATACAAATTCAAGTAAAAATATAGCAATCCTAAAAATGCCCATTATTCTTTTTATCTTTAACTCAAAAAATCTCGTCCCATTTCTTTCTTTTTTTTTTTTTTTTGATTATTATTGTTGGGCCCAATAAAATCTATCAAAAGTAGCTTGATATGTTGGTTTGTTTTATTCTTTTGCAAGGTAGAATTTTCTTATACCACTTTTATTGGAATCCTACTATTTCTCTCATAATCATTTTTGAAAATCATGGTTGTTTAGCCTAACTTTTATTTTTTTTTATTTTTTTCCAAAATTATTTCGAGGCGCATGACTTCTAATTTTATTCAATCCATATGTTGCGCAAGTGGAATCATTTTATAAATCCTTTTATTAGTAATTTTTATTGTTTATTTTTGCTTTTTTTTTTTAATTATTGTTGTTGTTGCGCCCATTTTTTTAATTCTTCAACTCTCGTTTAAGATTGTTTTTGACGTCTTTTTAACTTGGGTGTTATCTGTTAAATGAACACCATATTGGTGCAAATAAATGATGGAATGGTTTTTATTTTGTCCATGAAACAACCTAATACAAAGAGAGCAAAACAAAGAAGTGGAAAATTTGGTGCATCCACTAAAGGGAATCGTCTTTGGTTAGTTAATTTATTTTTGATTAGAAACTTAAACTGTTATAATAAGGACATGCTATGTACATACTTATTAGTGTGGAATCGACTTTCATTTTGATTCCTCGATTTTCACGTGATTGTACTATGCATAACATCATCCGATCTTATATTACTATTAAATATTTAATTTCGACGTCCATTGATCATGCATGAGATAATTGCGTGTATGTAACCCCGATTGTCATGGGATACTGGAATGTTTTGTCAGGTATTAATTATACCTTGAGGCTATTATTCTGTTTTATCTTTTATTATTATCATTATTATGTTTTTTACATCTCAAGGCTGATTCCTAGCTTATTGAAAATGTGGACAAATATGTTGACGCCAAAAAGCATTAGCTAATACTCGATACCGTCTTTATAATACAAGAGAAATCACCAATTTTTCTATTTGACCAAGTATAAAGTGAACCTACATAGTTCACGTAAGTGAGCTCTAAGGAATTAATGTGATAATTAGTACCATCCAGTTGACTTGAGACCGAGTTATTAAATTAGTACGGTACCTCTTAATTTTTCATCTTTCTTAGTGACAAAATTCGAATCCCCAGCTATGAACCAATGACACAAATATCCAGAAACTAAATTAATCAAGGTAAGATCATTGATTAATCTAATCCTTCATCGGAGAGAGCACCATACGTACAATTTAACCAAGTTCGACTACTTAGACCATCCATATTAACAAGAACAATGATAAAATTCCTATTCATATTAACAAAATATATTTAAATATCATCTTTCTAGAGCGTATATAACCCCCGGATAAGCCAATATGGTTAACATACAAGAAATTGGAAACTGAGTTCGCCACAAAATCTAGCCATTTTTTGATTCATAGTCTTAGTTTCAGACAGAAAACACTATATGTGGGTCATTTGACCTTCTTAGTTATTTTAAATATCGCCCACTATGCTTATTCTCAAACCCTTGAATATTCCAGAAAAAGACTTTCATGCTGAAACTATATAATAATTCTCAAAGTAGGCAGAGAACAAAATAAACAAAAACAATTAGAAAATTCACAACACAAATTTCAATCTTACAAAAGTTAAATCCAGATGCAGAAAAGATACAATTACGACTTAACGAAGACAATAATCTAAATTTAAAGGTGAGGAATTAATTACCGGGGAAAAATATTTCTAGCCCATTTCTATTTTTTTGTTCATCGTAAACCCACCATTAAGATTACGTATGTAAACAACCCATAATTAGTTTTAAATAGGAGCTAATTACACAATTAACCTTATATATAAATAAAGAAACTAATTCTAATTATTTTGATAACTAAAAAATCTTAAATTCTTATTTTGAAAACGATTATGGATAAACGATTATTCCCACAAAATTTTCCTACAAAATCTCCCACAAAATCTGTTTTTTAATTTTGGTATCACTCCTTATATTTCTCCTGTTCTAACTAATTTACGGTGAAAATAAATTAACTTTAAGTAGCTTAATTTTATAAGCCATATAACCGTGATTTTTTTTTGCATTTTGTGAAAATTGAGATTATCATTAGCTTTATGAGAATTGATAGTTGCAATTATTTTGGTTTTCACAATTTACATTTGTGTGAAAATAAAAATTATCATTAGCTTCCTAAAAGTTGATAACTGCAATTATCCATGTTTAATGAAAATTGTAATTTTCACAATTTGTTGATAATTGCAATTTTCACATGAGGAAATTAATTAGGGGAAAAATATTTCTAGCCCATTTATATTTTTTTGTTCATCGTAAACCCACCACTAAGATTACGTATGTAAACAACCCATAATTAGTTTTAAATAGGAGCTAATTACACAATTAACCTTATATATAAATAAAGAAACTAATTCTAATTATTTTGATAACTAAAAAATCTTAAATTCTTATTTTGAAAACGGTTATGGATAAACGATTATTCCCACAAAATTTTCCTACAAAATCTCCCACAAAATCTGTTTTTTAATTTTGGTATCACTCCTTATATTTCTCCTGTTCTAACTAATTTACGGTGAAAATAAATTAACTTTAAGTAGCTTAATTTTATAAGCCCATATAACCGTGATTTTTTTTGCATTTTGTGAAAATTGAGATTATCATTAGCTTTCTGAGAATTGATAGTTGCAATTATTTTGGTTTTCACAATTTACATTTGTGTGAAAATAGAAATTATCATTAGCTTCCTAAAAGTTGATAACTGCAATTATCCATGTTTAATGAAAATTGTAATTTTCACAATTCGTTGATAATTGCGATTTTCACATGAGGAAATTAATTATATGGTGTAAAAATCCAAATTATCACATGCGCTTTTAAAATTCTAGTTTTAACATTTGGCTATAATCACAATTTTCACGAGTTGGAATCGATTGCAGTTTGTAAAAAAATGGAATTATCACCTTCTTATTCAAAATTTTACTTTTCAAAGTTAGTGAAAATTGCTATTTCCTAACCTATTTTCAAAAAATCACCGAACTGACGCCATTATTATTTTGGATTGTGAAGCAAAATAGAAAATAGGATCAGAACTTCCAAAACAAACTAGAGAATAGGGAGTTCATCACTGATTTGTAGAATTATATATACAAATAAAACTAGCCCATTAATAAACCTTTGAAACTCAAAACCAAAATCTCAAAAAACAATGGTACAACTATCAGTAGGAAGATAATCCTACACATGGAACCATCAACTATTTGAATCCACTAAGGATCGAAGTTAGTATGAGATGGTTTTGTATTATGGAGATGTAGTCATACAACGTTGTTGGTAGTACACATCGACTGCATATATAGAAGATGTTTGGTGAAGATTAATACTAATACTAAACACTCACAAAAGAAAGCATTGTATCCAAAACCGATCAAAACAAATACTTGTGTTTGGGAAAAGAAATAAAGAGAAGGAAGTGAACGAGTTGTGTTGCGGAAAAGAAAAAAAGAGAGAAGTGAACGAGAGATCTACTGCGAAAAAAAGCGGAAGCAAATTTATTTACTGAAAAGGTAAAATACGTTAGGCAATAAAAACGACAACCGACCTGGAATAATAACAAGAGTTTAATGAAGATAACGTCCACAAGAAAAGCGCCATGACTAATGGCAGATTATTAGTGAAATTATATTTTTTTATTTTTTTATAAAGGGTATATTAGTCCATCTTAAAATGTGAAAATCTAAATTTAATCTGAAACTATTAATCTTAGCCGTACATCTTATTTTTTGGGCTACAAATATATATCATCTTAATGATGGGTTCTTGAAAGAGAGAGAGTCCAAACTTGGGTTAATCAGAAATTTCCACATTAATTACCATTTTAGCAGTACTGAAGAGAAGATTATTTTGGTGTAGCCATTCTCTGTTTATCAGATCCGCAATGGGTAGTGACAGAAATATTTTGCTTACCTATAGGTTGGTTTGTCTTTCGCATTTTCATTTTCTTCTTCCTAGAAGTCAGGTCCTTGTCTTCTTTTTTTTTTTTTTTTTTTTTGCTGCAAGAAAACCATGTTAGTAGCACTTTTAAGATCAGCTTTTGTGGATTCGTTTACCCCATCCATTTCCTCCGCCATTCATCCATTTCCAACAGAATCCATGTTAGCATTTTATTAGTTGAAATCATCTTCTTATCGTTTCCTATAATCTCATCAGTGGACAAACTAAGGTTTCAGGTATTGATCAAATTGGAGGGTTTGATCTGATTTTTGATTCAGACAATTGACAAAGTTTGTATTCTTGTTTCCATTTAGGTTCAATTTCCCACAATGGCGGAACCAAAGGTGGGCTAGACCTGACTTCCCGCTAAAACTAGAACAGGTTAGTCCATTTACCTTTGAACCCCCTACCCATTTTTTTTTTTTTTTTTTAAATAAATGATTTAATCCACCCGCTTGAGAAGTTTGAGTCCATCGGTTCAAGAAATTTTAGTCCACCAAGGAATCAAAGCCCATTTATTTTTCTATCTTCATTATTCCATATTCATCGTATCGGTGCAGAGACAGGAACGAGAGAGGAGAACAAATAGAACACAAAAAGAAAGTGAGACAAAGTTAAGTTCTGCCAAAATGGAAGACAATTATTAACTATCTTTAGGCCGGTTCCTATGGGAGGAGGTATAAAGGTTGTTTAGCCATGTCACATGGTATGACAAACTAGTTTCCCCACTATTGTAAAACTGACAAATTTTATTAAGGTAGTACATTATATTGTGTTTTGTGCGACCCTTGTCAATAAAATATTTAGTTATTTGTATTTGGTGGGGTCTTTTTTTAGATTTTAGGGATTATAAAATATTTTATGGGGCCTTTTTTTATAATAAAAATATGTTATAATAACCAATAACTAAAAAGTAGGAGAGAAGAAAAAATAAAAATTAAACAACTAATAAAACGGGTACCTAGCTCAGTTGGTCATCCCCTTTCCCCAAAGTTTCATGCGTTCCAGGAGGTCCCAGGTTCGAGCCCCCAATGGCGTAATATTGCAGAAATTAACATGGAAGGTAGAGTTAGTTTGCCCCCCTTGTGACACAATCTCAACCCCCATCCGCTTCGGCTCCCTTGGCTAGGTTACCCATGAGGCTCGCTGGTAGGCTAGCTCAGCAACCTGCTCAATTAATGTAGTAGTATGTTGTTGGAGCTTAGCTTGTTAGGCTTCCAACTAGTTAATGTAGTACTCTTTATCCAATAATAAAGAAGTAAAATAAGCGATCAACACTACACCGGTAGCGATCTAAACTAAACTGCTCGGTGTAGTCTTGACCGAGCGGTCGAGTCTGGCCTGGCTAAGTGGTAAATTTGCCACTTAGACAGGCCTGTTTGCCAGCTCCATAGTGGGTGCAAAAATGGCAAACTCTCAAGTTTGCCATGCCCATAGGAACCGACCTTAGGTAGGTAAGAATTTTTTCCAAGAAATATCAATTCACAATTTTGCTTTCACTTCTCTACTGATTTAGGTGTGAACTTTTTTTTTAGCCCCCACCGTTTGGAAATCCTGGCTCCGCCACGGATTTCTCATTCTCTATTTTGACGAATCTCATCTTCTTCTTTTGACCACCACAAATTAACTTTCGGCCCCGACCATTCTATTTTCCCAAGGATTAGCGTAAAACACCTTCAATTCAACTTTTTTTTCTCTCTCCAGCTCCTCCATCTCCCTTGAAAAAACCACCGAACCCCTAGCCTCTTTGAGTTTTCTCCTACTCAGATCGGCTCTTTTGGAGCAGCTCCGAGCAAGAGAATCTCAACCCATCTTTGCTCACTGCTTCATCTCCTGTATTTGCTTTATTTCTTATGTTTCTTTCAGTTTTTCGGATTGAATCTGCTTGTTTTAGATTCAAACCATATCTGGATCCTAGGTTTAGATTCAGTATTATCTCTCTTTGTTACTAGTCTCTATTTCTCCATTGATTCTTCTTCTAGGGTTTAATTTACTTACCCTGGTTTTTGATTTCAGGAGCAATTAGTTGGATTATTAATTTTTTTTTTTAGTTTTGGGTTTTGTAGTTTGGGTTTCTCTGATTTTTCCTTGCATTCAGTTGAAGACCTTCTCAAGAAGATCATGTTTCTCTTTGAAAAAATGATAAGAAAAGTAGCAGCAAGAAAATCTTCATCAACCCTAGCTAAAGAAACAAAGACAGCAACAAAAAAATCAAAATCATCAGCAACTTCATCAATCACAGACACTGTTACCAAGACTCTCAAGCCGACTCGGTCCGATTTGTTCCGATCCAGACCTCCAGAAACCGATCCAGAAGACCTTCGTTACATTAGAAATTGTTATTGTTACTTAGATTTAGGTGGTTATTGTTGTTACTTTGAAAACATATCATGGTACTTAATTGTACATGATTTTGATTACATTGGGTTGGATCTGATCCAATCACTGCTCTATGCAGTCATACATTTTGATTTTGCTACAAAATCAATTTGGCCCATTGTTGAGGCTTGGTCCTCTTGGAATTCTGAAAAGGTTGTGTTTGTTAGGATAAGATTGTTCAAGAATTGGGAGAGACACTATGAACTTGATGATTGTATGATGAATTTGAAAAACTTCTTGAATGTTTCTGATTCTATCAGTATTATTAATATATTGTATGAGGTTCGCCTCTTTTCCGAAAAAAAAATAATTTTATTTTCCCCACCATTATTGTTAACACCAACAATTTAATCAGTACCACCTCTAAAAAGACTGGGCAATTTAACTTTCTTCGCACCAAGCAACATACTCTTAAGCTGGCATTGAATCACATTGAAATTAATATGCAACAACTTTACAGGTTTCTTCCGAATGATCAAATGGTCCAACATTGATGAATGGATTCAACTTATAAATCAGTGCATCGGTACTACTTTCTTATTAGTTTTACTCAATGGCACTCCATGTAAAGATTTTAAACCTGGTATTAGACAAGGAGACCCTCTTTCTCCTTATCTGTTTATATTGGCTATGGAATGGTTCTCCAGAACACTTACAATGGCACATCACTCTAAAGAAATCCCAGGTATTAAGGCAGCTAGGGTGCACCTCCTATTAATCATCTTCTTTTTGCAGATGATTGTTTAATATTTACACATGCTAATTTAATTAGTGTGACAAATCTTCTTCAAGTTATTGAAGATTTCAGCTCACAATCTGGTCAAGTCATTAATTTTGAAAAATCTTCCATTTTATTTAGTAATAATATGGATCCTTCTAAGTGTGACACTCTTAGTCACATTCTTGGTGTAAAGAATATGGATAGCAAAGAAAAGTACCTGGGTTCTCCATTGCTTATTGGTAAGTTTAAAGCTAAGTCTTTTGAAGATATCAACACTGCATTTGAAAGAAGACTCTCTAATAGGCAAGGAGGTACTATGTGTCAAGCTGGGAGAGGAACTATAGTTAAAGTTGTGCTCAATGTTGTTCCAACTTATCAAATGAGCACTTTCAAGATTCCAAAGAAGCTAATCAAAAAGCTTGACTCTCTTCAGAGGAAGTTCTTCTGGGGCTACAAGACTAGTAGAGGCAACAATCCTATAGCTTGGGGTGAATTATGTTTACCAAAAGAAATAGGAGGTTTGGATTTTAGAGATCTTGAAAAACTCAATCAAGCTCTCCTAACTAAGATGGCATGGAGAATATGTACTCAATCTGAGTTATTGTGTGTTAAAGTTCTAAAAGCCAAATATTTCAAGGATAAAGATTTTCTTCACATTCAACAAGATAAAAGTAATTCTAGCTGGGTCTGGAGAGGTATAGAAGATGGTCTTAAGAATCTGCAATAGAAAATTTGCATGGAAGTTAACAATGGTAAGGAAACTCGTATTTGGCTAGACAAATGGATAATTAATCTGAATGACAAGCTTGTACCTTCTTGTCCAAGTCATCTGCAATATGAGTATGTATCTGAACTTAAATAATTGGAATATGAGTTTATTACAAATTCTCAAATAATTGGAATATGAGTTTACTACAAATTCTCTTCTCTGCTGATGTGGTTGATAAGATAGCAAGAATGCAGGTAAATCTTAATGCTGAAGACACTGTCAGATGGATACCCACAAAAGATGGCTTGTTCACAGTCAGAGTGCATATAATAAGCTGGTAGAAAGAAATTTTCTGCTCCATGAATCCACTAATCCAGTTCCTAAAGATGTTTGGAAAGCTTTATGGAAAATGAAGGTTCCACACAGGGTGAAGTTATTTATTTGGAAATGCTTAAAAGGAATTGTTCAAACCAAAGATAAAACAACAAGATTCAACAGCAGCATTCAAGTGCACTGTGGTATTTGCAATCATCATGTGGAAACATTATTTCATCTTTTGTTAGTCTGCCGTCATGCAATATCAGTTTGGAGAAGCTTAAAAGTTAATGTGGATGGGGTTGCTACAAATTGTGACAGTGTTAAGGACTGGATAATATCCTGGTTTAGTAATCCCCATAGTAATGGTTCGGCAAAAAACAATACTTGGAGAATTACCTTAATGGTGGGTTGTTGGGTGATTTGGAAGGAAAGATGTGAAAATATCTTTCAAAATAAAACCCTCAACCATTTCTCCACAGTTGCTAGAATACAATTTCATCTACAAAATTTTAGTTATGCAGCCAATAATGTATTGCCAGTACATCCTCAGATTAATACTGAAGTTGTATATACTCCAGATATTACAAGAGTTTTTGTTGATGCTTCTTTTGACTACATGACTAACATTTCTGGCACTGGTATGGTGCTTCTGTCTTGCGCAGGTATCTGTGATGGAGTTAAAGGATCGTATGCAGACGGAGTGATAGACCCAGAGGTTGCAGAGTGCATGGAGGTTTTGGAAGCTCTTAGTTGGATTAAATCTCTCAATATCAGTGAAGTCCATATTATAGCAGATGTTGAAATTGTGGTGCATTCTATTATCACAGACAGAGTCCAAGTTAGATGGGAGAACAACTACCTCATCAGCAGAATAAATCTCTTATTTCATCATTTAAACTTTGTAAATTCTCTCATGTAAAGAGAGACTTAAATAATATTGCAGACTGTGTTGCAAAAAAGTGAGGAGAGACAAACTCTTACTAGAGGAGTACAAAGATTATTCTCCATGGTAACTTCTTTGTTACACAGGCTTGTAGTGCCTAGAACTTCTTAATCAATAAATGCTCTTGTTATTAAAAAAATAAAAACCTCTCCGTCGGCTGCAGTCATGCACCAAGCCCCTCTTTAAGAGTTTTTGTTGACTCATATCTATACGAGTGTTGATGGTGGTTTTTAACTTAGGGTTAAAATCGTAAAACCTTGCATCAGATGTGACGTCACTCTGCAAGGAAACAGTGTCGTGAGTGCCAACCTCTCCACATACATATTTATTGAGCCATTCAATATATTTACATGAAATTTATCCAGACTGGCGAGTGTAGCAACCATCCCAGATGTTCTGTAAATTTCGGCGCCTCGCGCATATTCACTTAATATAAGTTCCTCTGAATGCCTTTTATGCTATGTTCTCCAGCTGAACCCTTAATGTTGATATGGCATGACGATTTGTGTTCACTCGCAGCAAAGTAGCACAAATCTCCAAGTATCAAGGATAAGATCTTTGCATAAGGGTATTTGAATCATAAAAGCATGCTGCTCTCTGGCAATGAACTTAAAAGAACTTTATGTCAATACATAGAATTCAATCAATTGTCTTGACTAACTTGCAGAAGTTAGGGTTTCGCGCCTCGCGCAATATAACCAGACCTTGCTTGTCAAAAATAAGCCTAGGCCAAACTACGTAATTAATCCGCCATGGATTAGCAGGTGCAAAACCTCGCCCAGAATCAGAAAAACAAGGAGCCGCAGCAGCAAAGGGAGGCGTGGACATACCTTAGGCCAACTGGCGCCACTTGCCATTAGCCACGCCCCATCCTAATCCGGCCCTATCTCCCTCGACCAATCAGGTCACTTTAAACTTGCCACACACGCATAAGTTGTGGCTGGCCCATACTTGCCGGCCCCACTTCCCATCGACCAATCAGGTCGCTCTAAATCCGCCACACTCTCGCCAGAAGAGTAGCCACACCCATGCTTGGCCGACCCTCTTTTAATCGACCAATCAGGTGGCTCTAAAGCCGCCACACTCTCATCAGAAGTGTAGTTGCGCCTTGTGTTTGGCCGGCCCCATTTTCGTGGCCAATCAAGTTGCTCTAAACTTGCCACCACATATTAAAATCCAAACGCACCCCGCCACGACAACGTATTTTGACATGCCAACATACCACTCTACCGCGGTAACATGCCAACATGCCACTCTACCGCGATAACATGCCACTTCGTGGCAACTTGCCATAAATAGCCACCCACAGCAATCCCTACTACAATGGCCGTTTCCACACTATAGCCTTGCCATAACTCCTTTGGCATAGCTATGGCGCCATTTGCACAAAAGTATCGCCATGCCACGGCCGCATGCCACACGCACTAATTAGGGTTTCGACATGCCAAACCCTAATTTGGGAAAAGTTGCTACGCCAAACCTTAGCCTTGGCCACGCCGCCAAGCCCCAATTTTACCATGGTGCCTAATCCTAGCCTTGGCCACGCCTCCAAGCCCTAATCTTTACCACAACGCCAACACCTATCCTTGGCCACACCGCCAAGCCCTAATCTTTACCACGGCGACAAATCCTTGCCTTGGCCACGCCGCCAAGCCCTAATTTTGGACACGGAGCCAAATCTTAGCTTTGGTCATGCTACAACGCCACAGGCGCGTCCATGCCACAACGCCACTGGCATGCCACTATGCCACGGCTACTAGCATGCCGCTATGCCACGGCTACTAACATGCCATGTCATGGCTACGCCACTGGCATGCCGCCATGCCGCGGCTACTAGCATAGTACTATGCCGCGGCTACGTCATTGGCATGCCACTATGCCATGGATACGCCACTGGCATGCCGCTATGCCATGGCTCCACCAGGCGCTACTATGCCAATGGCGTCACTTCGCTATACAACAAGATGCGGCCATAATCAATGGCCACTCTTCCTCATGAGATGCAATCTCAGCCATCCAAGTTCGCCACTGAACTGACGGACTTGCGGCAAGCCCTAGGAAACTCGCTACGCCACGGCTACGCCAGGCGCCACTATGCTAATGGCGCCACTTTGGTACACAACAAAGATGTGGCCATAATCAACGGCTACCCTTCCTCATGATATGTAATCTCAGCCATTAAAGTTCGGCACCAAACTGACGGACTTGTGGCAAGTTTTAGGTGGCCGACCAAGGCAATCCTAATAGCATCACATGTTATTTTCCTATGGCAAAGTCTCTTGACTCTGACTTGCCACACATAGCAACCTCCTACACGAAAACACTCGAGACATCAAACATGTCACAAACCGGGGGATACTCATTAGGGTATTGGTCTGGCGGTTTTCAGCATGCGGCGTGCAATGCGCCCGTTACAAGAAAGTTTCATGAAGTAGGACAATTAGTGGTGGTGAAAAGTAACGGTGTAAACAATTCATTTCCTTCATCATGGAAGCGTAATGACTGACGTTACACGAATTCACTTCCCTCATTATGGAAGCATAACGTCTGATGGTTACACGTTACTCTATTTTTCCACCACTCAACCATTTTTACTTCCTACGAGACCAGGGTACGTTTCAATATGGCTTGTATAAATAGGCTTCACCTATTTTCACCAAAGAACAAGTTTTGGTCGGCAACAACACAGTATCTAGAAATCACCTGGTAGCTTTCCATTCTGCTAGCCAGTTCTACTTTTAGATACAAGTCATAAATAACCACACCATCAGAATCAACGATTCTTGTGTCAACACTCTCTTCGCTTCCCTCCCTAAGACCAACCCTTCTCCTTCACTTTGTGACCGAAGCAAGCCTGGAACGGCCATTTCTTGGTTTAGGCCAGGATTGTACAGATTGATCTCTCGAATCAAAAGTACTCCCGTGCAGTGCATTGTTTAGGGTTTAGATTCGTTTCTCATCCACACACCCGAAATTACCAAAATCAGCAGAAACGGTTTTCACCCATAAACAATTGGCGACCACAGTGGGAGATTAATCTCTTGGTTGCAAATTCAACTCTCAATTCCATCATCCTACCAGCAAATGCAATGCTTCGAAACGCATTGTCCAAGAAAAGATGGGTTCAGGAGAATTGCGTCTGGGGATTAAAGATTTTCCGCCTTACCGTGGATCGACATGAAGATGTTTCACAGACAATAAAGAATGACTAGGGACTTTTCGCGGCAAGGAGGGCGTCGCATAAGGACTCAGATTTACTTCCTGGAGATTCAGTTTTGGTGAAAGGCTCTAAAGTGAGTAATTTTTGTCAGACAATGTTTACACGATCTATTGTTTGGGTTTTCACATTTGCAATGGAGGTCAATAACCCAATCATCCCAAGATTCCATATCTTTCCCTTTCTCACGCAACATTCACGGTTTCACAATCTTCCTTACGTTCGCAATTCAGATTTTGACATATTGATTGATCAAAAGGCAATTATTCCAAAATAATCCAAAACTCTTATAAGAAACAATCATCCATCAATCCAAAAATCAGAAAACCAAACCATAAACTAGGAGTTTCTTTTGCCTTTCAAAAAAAAACCTAAGAAAAGGAAGTTCAGAAAATAGAAACCTTCAAGGGAAATTGCCTAGCAAAGGATCGTTCTTCTTGGAGAAAACGCCATTCATGCTTTGAAGAGCCGCCTTCTTCTGATGTAGTTTTAAAGTGGTAAATAAAGTTCGTTCAAATACTTATAAAGATTTGGTTTCAGAATTTAATAATAAAAAATATATACAAAGATTGTCACAAGTATCGAGAGAGCTGGGACTCGGGTTTCCACCATTAATCACATTCAATTGGTTCGTATATTGATTCATAACAATTCTAGCTCTTTAATGGACTCTATTTCTTTGCCAAAGGTAGATTTTGTAAAAGATTAATTGTAAATCATAAGCATGACACATCAAAAGCTCTAAGTCTAAGCATACGTCATCAGACAAAAGCACAACTAATTAATAAAAATCATAAATCAATTAAATCAATACAAAAAGTCATGAAGAATCATTATAGTTACCAAGAAATTGTGAAACATGGCTTCCTCCTTCGTCCCAGTCTCGGGATTTAGATCATCATTCTCAAAACACACTCATAAGATAGAAACATGGTTCAAAAGGTGTTTTTATTGAAGAGGAATAATAATACAGAGAATCTGCAACACTTAATGGTCGTTACAGAAGTCACTGTTACAATTTATAAGACTGTAAAAGAACGTCAAGTTTATAGTGTAGAAGAATATGCGACCGTTTGTGTTGGTCCAATGTTCTTCGTGTTCTTGATAGCTGCAGCAGCAACAACAACAATTCCTGCAACTCTGAATCTTCATTCCTTCGCCTCTGCCTTCACCCCAAAACTCCCGACAACCTCTGTTTTAACTCCCCCAAGCTATTTATACACACAGGATTCCCAGAAATCTCGATACAATCCTTCCTTTACTTCTCTGCCAAGTTCCGGATATTTCCTTCTTTAAACTTCTTTCATGCGGCTTCTGTGAGTTGTTAAAACTTTATAAACTTACTCCAAGATATAGTTGAACCCTGCAGAGAAGATATCCTTTCCTAAATCCTCACGGAACTGCCAAATATAATTCGAAAAATCCCAATATAGTTTTCCCGTAAAAGTTTCCCTGTCTTCTCGATAATGGAAGTAAATCTTTTTCTTTACTTTCTTTACGCGTCTTTCCTTTTTAATACAACTCTGTTGATAGATAGAATGAAATCTAAAAGGAAGATATTCACTTGCCTATTCCACATATGACTCAGATAAACCCGAGAAACCTTCATTCCTTGTTTTATAGAATGCCCGATGATTTGGCCCAACTCAGTCGGATCTAAACACCATATCAAGCCTGTTAATCGCTACCAGGCCCAAAGCAATCCTTATCCGTCATTGAATCTCGTTAAAAGTCCTTCAAAGTCCGATCAAAATGTTACGCAGTTGAAAGCTTCCTTTTCCCGCCAAAAATTCATTTCAAACCGTGAAGAAGAAGGGTGTCCCCCTAATCCAGCGCTGGACTCCCTTTAACAATGAGGTACCACTTAGCAGTGAGGTGCCCCTTATCCAAATGAGGGGTGTCTTTAGTATTTTTCTCCCAAGAGCGCAAAAACCACTTTTCGAACCAATTTCGCCGCAAAATCTTATTTCTCCAAAAACACCTACAAAAACATAAAATGCCAAAATAAATACAAAAATGGGTACTAACAATATAGAAAATTGAGATCAAAATAGACACATAAATGCGTCTATCAAATACCCCCAAACTTATTATTTTCTAGTCCCGAGAAAATCAAATCTAGAAAATAAAATCCTAACTCACTGTCGCAGGCATCGTCGGTTGTATTTAGCGTATGCAACAAGCCTTTAAACCCCTAGGTGGCCCTAGTGGCCGAGTTATAGTCTCGGGAGGGCTTACCAGAGATATACCCATAACACCTTTACTCCATACCCTAGCTATCTACGCAGAACCTTGGAAGGCACTAAAGAATCTCCTTGGTTGGCATACTTATTGACTACAGGAGGAAGTACCCTGATGCAAAATTCCAATTGTTGTAAACGAGTTTGCACTCAAGCATACTAAAATTCATATATAAGTGACAGAGCTCTACTCAGGTAGTTTCTGGACATCATAACCGGAGTCAACTAATCACATGGATAGATTAAGAGATGGATATAGAGAAAAACATAGATGGTTTTGATGTTGACTAGGTGAACGGTGTTTCCCATATCTGTCTGAAGGCCACTGCCAAAATGAACCTAATGGACTGAGATACTGGTATGGACTAATATCAACACACTGGCATATACAAGGGAACCAGTGGTCGATAATCCTAACTCTAGGTCAACTCAGTTGGCATATACAAGGGTACCAGTGGTCGACTTTATTGAATTTATTCCGGTTGGTCTGGTGGTCTGGTCTCAATTTTTTTTTTTGGGTATCTCAATCACTCTATTTTACTCTAGCAGTGGTAACAACTTGATTCGTGTGCCCCACCTAATCACTTAGAGAAACATATTTCAGAAACAAAACAAAATAAAAACAGAAGTGAAAAGGATTCAACGAGATATGGCGAAACTACCATGTTTTTTTTTCTAACACCTGAGCTCTGTGCTTTTATGAATAGAGTCTTTAGATGTTTCCATCTAATCAGATTGGTTCCTCAACTCCTACAACCAAGATGCTTCCATCCACTTAGATTGGTTAGTGTCATCCTTAATAAGCATAAATTTCTAGGCTCTGGAGTTTATTTATTGTAACTAAAAAGTTTCTCCCATACCCCCAAACTTAAATCTAACATTGTCCTCAATATTCTAAAGATGAAATTAAAAGCATGAACAAGGAGAAACTGTTACCATTTAAAGCAAAAGAGATAAGGAAAGATATTACCGTGTAGCATGAATGTTGGGTTACCTCCCAAGAAGTGCTAAGTTTAACGTCCTCAGCCAGACTAAGAAAGGATTAGTCACCTCATAAAATCATAAAGTAATAGCCGGAATTTCCGTGGGTCATCAAAACCAAATAGAGCTATCACAAGTAAAAGGAATCTGCAACATGCCAAGAAAATGAAAAAATAAAGCACACCCTTGTCTAGTTTCCTGTTTAAAACAACTACATCTAGTTGTGGTTCGGGTTCAGGCTCTATGAAAGGGTCTAGATAAAATATTTTCATAGGGTGCATTTCCTCATAGCGGGATCCAAAGATTTAGGTTCTAAAGTCTGTAAAAACTCAACTAAGAATTTAGAAGAACATAATAATAACCTGAATAATTGGGTATCCTCTAAGTCAATCATATTTGACTTACACAACTGACCACAGTGAAAGTGGTGGCCATTCTTAAGCAACTGTGTCTTTTCTATTCTCCTAAAGTATTTAGGTTTAGTCTCAGAACTTAATAACAGACACATTTGAAACTCATATGTTCCCACATTTGGAAGAAAAATATTTGGTGGGAAAACAAAGTCAATCTGGGTATCATAGCCTGGGTCAACCACATCAACCAGAGGATGGGTTTCTAATAACTGAACTTCCTTATGGACATCACTAGGTTCCAGACGTGTACGAAGATAATCTTGTAAAATGGTTGAGGCACATATGTCAAGTCCCAAGCGAGGGATCTCTGTAAGAGCTAAAGGTAAAGCACGGGGAGAATGATAATCACCCCCAAACTTAGAGATTTGGGTGTTTCTAGATAGACTATCTACAATTTCCCTAATTTCTAGATCATCGGAATCCTGAAAATGGTCAATTGCTTCTTCTATGTTATACTCAGGCGATGCATCCTCACTCAAATTTAAAATCTCTACGAGTTCATCTTCTTTGTCTAAGACTACTGTTTCTAAATCGCTAGACACTAAAATAGTATTCTTAGAATAAACTCGTTCCTCTAAACCATTTTCAGCTTCGTAAAAAGGAAATTCTACATCGTCTAAAACGGTGGTATCTCTAGTCAAATCCTCGTCATTTTGAATAGGTGAATAATTATTAAAATTATTTGGATTTGAACTAGAAATAATATTATTGTAAAGCTCAATTGGAGTAACAAATTCCTGATCACTATGCCTATATGTGTCTGATTCTTCATCAACACTATCCTCATCATAATCATCATTATAATAACATGAAAATGGTCGAACCTCATCTAAAAAAGTAGTGTTACCAATTCTAACCTCGTCATCTTGATTAAGCAAATAACTATCCTCATTTTCAAGGGTACTATTGGAAACACTATATTGGAAATTAAGACTATCTTGAGCAAGTTTTTCCACAATCCTATTTGTACTCTCAGTAAATTGCTTAAGAGTCTCTTCTAGAGACATCTTTGTTGACTGCTCGTCTGGAAGAATGTTACAGGTTTCTTTCACAAATAAGGTATAACTCTTGAGAGCCTCTTCTAGAGAAATAAAGGGATTGTTTTGCTCATATGACTGGTGGGTGTGCGAATAGTAATTGGTCTCACCCTGGTATGACCCATAACCTTGAAAAGGTTGGCGTTCCTAGCCACTATTCACACTATGGTCATAATAAGAATGATGTCCATGTTGCTCAGTCGGATATTTATTGTATTGGCTATTAAAATACTAGTTCAACATTATATTGTGCACGTGCAAATGCAAGGTTGACTAAAATGGGTAAGCTCAGGTTACCACAGAAAAATATACCTGAAGGTACAAGGCTGAGGTTTGTGGACTTTCAGCTGGTACCTCCCATACGGCCCAAGGCACGAGTTCAACTTACTAATCCACGAGTTTTCCTAAACTCGGTAGTCTGACGATGCAATTGGTGTGTGCACGTGTTTTTTTTTTATAAAATACTAAAAAAAAATACACAAACAATATATACAAGTCCAAAATAAAGAAAATAAAAGCTAACAAAAATAAATCACAAATTGGATTTTGTGTACTTTCTTAGGCAAGTCGAACTTTCCACTTTTAGCTTCAAGCAAAACCTGCACACCAAAAACCAAAATACCCAAAGTAAAATCAAAGAAAATAAACATAAAATAAAAATCTAAAACCTAAACCTAAATACAAGTCCGCGTCGGCGGCGCCAAAAATTGATGTAGTTTTAAAGTGGTAAATAAAGTTCGTTCAAAAACTTGTAAAGATTTGGTTTCAGAATTTATTAATAGAAAATATATACAAAGATTGTCACAAGTATCGAGAGAACTGGGACTCGGGTTTCCACCATTAATTGATAGACGCATTTATGTGTCTATTTTGATCTCAATTTCCTATATTATTAGTACCTATTTTTTGTTCTTATGATGGTATTTTATGTTTTTGTAGGTGTTTTTGGAGAAATAAGCTTTTGCGGCGAAATTGGCTCGAAAAGTGACCGCGGAGAAAATTACTAAATGAAGGGCAAATGATAAATGGATCCCAGCAGTGGATAAAGGGTAACCTAATTACTAAGGGGCACCCAAGTACTATCCGCACCCCAACAACATGATAAGGGGCGACCATCTTCTTTATAATTTGAAAACAGAAAAAGGCGGGAAAATGGTTCTTCACGAGCAGAATTTAGGGTTCGATGATTGGAAGTCTTTTAACGAGATTCAGTCGGAGATTTATGTTGGATTGGACTTAATTTAGTTAAACAGGATGGATACGGTAGTTTTTCTCGACTGAGTTGGGCTGGATATCGAGTTTGGTGACAAAAAAGAAAATGCAATTGAAAGTACGTAAAGTTCGGGGAAAGATTTGAGTGAGAATTACTCGGATTTTCTCATGGATTTGATTTGGTATGAGTAGTTACCATCTAAACAGGGGAACTGCTTGAGTTAGAATTGTAAAAAAGAGGAAAGTTTCTTTTGATTATCGGAAACAGGGAATAAATGTTTATTTACAGAAAAAGGAAAAGAATCTCGGCTCTACATGGAATTTACGTGGTATTAAAGGGAAGATATCTGTTCCATATGATTTTATTACGTCACAGAGATAATTTGGGAGGTTCTAAACAACCCAGAAACGTGTATAGGTGAAGCAACAAAGGAAGGAAAGTCGGTGACCTGTTGGAGAAGAAAAAGAGGATTTGCTTGAGTTATATTCGGCCTGTGAGTATATAAAGGGTGCTTGGAGTCTCGGAAAGGATTGTCGAGGAGTTTGGGGTCTATACGTAGTTTAGGGGAAGCTCTGGTACGAACAAATCACGCTGCAGAGAAAGTTGCAGCAGCAGGAGGAAGAAGACGAAGCTGAAGAACATTAGACGACCCAAGTCAGTCGTAGATAAGTGTGGTTTATCCACGACACATACATAGTATCGTTTCCAGCAGTCTTATATCTTCTGTATCGTTAGTAACAGTCGATCTGTAACGCATATAAACGTTGCAGTTGATCTGTTTTGTTGATTTTCTTTGTATTTTCATCTTTAATACACCTTTGAGCAATGAATTCATATTTTGAGAGTGTTTGCACCATGAAGAGCTAAACCCCATCACTGGGATGACGGAAGCCTTATCACAATTGTTTGGTAACTATAATTGATTCTTTATGACTTTTTGCACTTATTTTAATTGATTTATGATTTTTACTAATTAGTTGTGATTTCGTTTGATGGTGTATGCTTAGACGTAAGAGCTTTTGATATACCATGCTTGTGATTTACATCTAATGTTTTAGAAATCTAATTTTGGCAAAGAAAAGAGTCAACAAAAGAGCTAGAATTGTTATGAGTCATTATATGAACCAATTGAATGTGATTAATGGTGGAATCCGAAGTCCCGGTCCTCTCGATATTTGTGACATCTTTTGTATATACTTTTGTTATTAAGTCTTAAAATCAACCTCAACGAGTCCGAGCGAACGATACTCCACTTACCACTTCAAAACTGCATCAGTTTTTGGCGCCGCCGACGCGGACTTGTATATAGATTAGGTTTTAGATTTTTTTAGTTTTTACTAGTATTTTTTTTTCTATTTTACGTCTTTGGGTATTTTTCTTGTATTTTTGGTGTGCAGATTTTTCTTGAAATTAAAAGTGGAAAGTGGAATAAGCAACCAAACAGGTAAGTATCCAAGATTTTATTTTTGTTCCCTTTTGTAAATATTTATTTTTGAAAATATTTTGATTTTTTAGATGTTTTTATTATTTGTACATATTATTTTTGGATTCTTTTTATTTTTGTAATTTCTTTTTATTCTTTTTATATATATAAAAAAAAAACACTTTGCACACACCAATTGCATCGCCAGAATTACCGAATTTAGGAAACCTGTGGAAAAGTACGCTGAACCCGTGCCTTGGGCCTCATGGGAGTTACCAGCCGAAATTCCACAAGCCTCAGCCTCGTACCAGTAGGTATATTTTGCTGAGGTAGCCCAAGCTTACCTAATTTAGTAAACCCTGCATTTGCATGTGCACGATTTTCTTGCTTCACTAGTATTACTTCTATTTTTGTCGAAATGGTTGAGGAAAAGGATGTTGAGGTCCCAGTAAAAACCCTTAGGGATCGTTTGAATCCGTCTAGGGTAGTGCGTGGCCCAGGTGTAGTTCTACCAGCTTCTACGGTCCAATTTGATATTAGACCTGAGACTATTGGCATGCTTCGTAAGTTTAGGGGATTAGAGAATGAGAACCCGTATACTCACATAAGAGACTTTGAAATGATTTGTGACACAATGAACTATCTGAATGTCTCCAAAGATGTGCTTAGGTTACGTTTGTTTCACTTCTCTCTCTATGATAAAGCCAAAGACTGGTATCATTTTATCCCCTCTAAAACAATTACCACCTGGGATGGTCTTGTAGAGGTATTTGTTAAGAAATTCTACCCACACCATAAGACTACAGCTGTTCGGAAGTCTATCCAAACCTTTAAGCAGAAATTAGGTGAAAAACTTCATGATTATGTAGAAAGGTTTAGTGAATTGTTATACCAGTGTCCACATCACGGCTTTGAAAAATCCCACATGGCCCAAATTTTATATGAGGGCCTTGATAGTGAAACCCGTATGCATGTAGAAACAATTAGTGGTGGCGAATTTATCCATCAAGACCCAGATGAATGTTTCGACGAATTCATCGAGTTAGCTGAGAAAACTAAGCAATGGGCTTCAATGAGAGAACTAGAAATACCTAGAAATCCTATCCATAGGATCGATAGAGTTGATTATGGGTCAGATATTCTTAGGCGTCTAGAAGCCTTAGAAATGAATCAAGGGTCACACCATGCTAGATACGAAGAGAAATCCAATGCTCTTTATAACAACCCTAGGTTTGAAAATTGTCAGAGATTTGATCCATATTCAGATACCTATAACCCTGTTTGGAGGAACCACCCTAATTTTTCTTGGTCTAAGGGTCAGAGTCAAAGTCATCCTAGTAGTTCTCAGACTCTCCCAAGTTTTGGGTATACTAAGAACCATATAGGGCCATATCAGTATCAGAATTTGTCGGATAAAAAAATTATGAGCTTAGAAGAGTCTCTCACCATCTTATCTCATAACACTGCAGTGCTTAAGCAATCGGTTGAAAAAGGTTTACAGGAAAACTCTCAGGCTATTTCCGAGTTAAAAACCCAGGTTAGTCCGATTGCTGAGTCTTTGCAAGAGAGAGAGAAAGGCACGTTCCCCAGTCAACCACTACCCAATCCTAGAGGAATTCATGAAGTATCTTATAGATAAAAAGACTTCAATCATGTGAACTCTATAACAACCCTTAGGAGTGGTAAAACGGTAGACAATAAGGTAGCCATCCCTAATAGTGGACATACTGTAGATCCACCTTCTAGTTCCCATTCTAGTTCCCAAGATGAGCCCCAGAAGGAGCCACTAGCTGAAGAGACTGATAAAATTTCTAGTGATGCCCATGTGGTTCCCGATAGATCTCATTTTGTGCCCAGAGCCCCATATCCACAGTTGTTAGTTCCAACTAATAGAGAGTCGACTTTCAACGAAATAATGGAGATTTTTAAGCAGGTAAACATTAACATCCCTTTACTATAAGCAATTAGGCAAATGCCTGCTTATGCCAAGTTTCTTAAGGATCTTTGTACTCGAAAGCGTAAGCTTAATGTCCATAAGAAAGCCTTTTTAGTTGGTCAGGTAAGTTCAATCATTCTGAACTAAACAGCCCCTAAGTATAAAGACCCTATATGCCCCACCATATCTTGTACGCTTGGTAATCACATGGTTGATAAAGCATTACTTGACTTAGGAGCTAGTGTTAACCTACTCCCGTACCATGTGTACACCCAGCTAGGTCTTGGTGAGTTGAAACCGACTAAAATGACCCTACAGGTTAGGCGATAGGTCTGTCAAAGTACCTCGTGGTGTCATAGAGGATGTACTGATTGAGGTTGATAAATTTATTTATCCAGTGGATTTTGTTGTTCTAGACACTCAACCTGTTCAGGACCCTAGTGCTCAAATACCGGTGACTTTAGGTCGCCCATTTTTATCCACAGCTAACGCAGTCATCAACTGTAGGACCGGGCTTATGAACATATCCTTTGGTAATATGACCACTGAACTAAATGTCTTTAATGTTAATAGACAACCTTCTGATGACTTGGAGGAAGTGAATATGATTAGCACTTTAGTTCAAGATCTAATTCAGGATAATTGGGACGACACTTTATTTGGTGATTCCTTAGATAAATTTGATGAGACAATTCTCTTAAGTCATTTAGGTGACCAAACTTTTAAACTAGAAGAAGCTCTCGAGTACTTTAAAGACTCTACAGACCCTGAAATTCAATCCATAGTGCTAGGCCTTACGGAGAGTAATGTTGACCCTAAGTTTGGGGGTAATGATCTAGAAGAAGCTCTTGAGTATTTTAAAGGCTCCGAGGATCCGGAAATTCAAGCAATAGTTAGAGGTTTATCTGAGAATACTGATTACCCTAAGTTTGGGGGTAGTGATGGTTATGTATCCCCATTAAAAGTCCTTAACTTAGGACTCGAGCCTAGTGTGCCTGAGGTATTACTTGAGTCACTTACGACTCCACAACCTGATCCTCCTGATACTGTCCAAGAGGAAATCCATATATTAGAGACCTGTTGTTCGAATGAGTCTATTTTTCAAGACACCCATATGAAGCCCAAGTGGGCGCCGCAGATAAACCCAGTTGTCTTGGAAGAAGTTTTAAATCAGGTTGTGCTATATCTGTTTATTTATCTAATCCGATGTATTTGTCTTATAATTGTGGCAGTTTTATTTGGTTTTGTTGATCCACAGTTGTTTCGACTATTGATATATGATTCGAAAGGTAATTAGCCATTTTGTGGTATTAGACGTCTGGCTGAAGACTTTAAATTTAGCACTTCTTGGGAGGTAACCCATGCTCATGCAACACGGTAATATCTTTACTTAACTCTTTTGATTCAAGTGGTAACAGTTTCTCCTTGTTCATGCTTTTAATTTTATCTTTAGAAATTGAGGACAATGTTAGATTTAAGTTTGGGGGTATGGGAGAAACTTTTTAGTTGCATTGTTAAACTCCAGAGCCTAGAAATTTATGCTTATTAAGGATGGCACTAACCAATCTAAGTGGATGGAAGCATCCTGATTGTAGGAGTTGAGGAACCAATATGATTAGATGGAAACATCTAAAGAGTCTATTCATAAAAGCACAGAGCTCAGGTGTTAGAAATAACATGGTAGTTTCGCTATATCTCGTTGAGTCCTTTTCACTTTTGTTTTTATTTTGTTTTCTTTTTAAAATATGTTTGTCTAAGTGATTAGGTGGGGCTCACGATTCAAGTTGTTACCACTGCTAGGGTGAAATAGAGTGATTGAGTTACTAAGAAAAAGAAAAAAAGAGACCAGACCAATCAGACCAAACGGAATAATTCTCAAAAAAATAAAAAAATAAAAAAAATAATAAATAACATTTGGATAACAATATGTGTGTGTTCTCCCTGTTTCCGTCGCCTAAACAAGCGTGGAACGCAGGATCCACGGGAATTACCATGTAATCTGCTGACAAGAAGCATGCGCTTGGATTCGCAAGATCTAATCATGTTGTTAAAAAAAAAAGGTTAATTGTTAATGTTCAGTGAATAAATCGACCGATGGTTCCCTTGTATATGCCAGACGAGTTGATCTAGAATTAGAATTGTCGACCACTGGTTCCCTTGTATATGCCAGTTGTGTTGATATTAGTCAGACCAGTACCTCGGTCCATTAGGATAGGTTCATTTGGGCAGTGGCCTTCAGACAAATATGAGAAACACCGTTCACCTAGTCAACATCAAAACCATCTATGTTTTTCTATATCCATCTCTTAATCTATCCATGTGATTTGTTGACTCCGGATATTGATGTCCATAGTGCGACTATCTGAGTAGAGCTTTGTCACTTATATATGAATTTTAGTATGCTTGAGTGCAAACTCGTGTACAACAATTGGAATTTCGCATCAGGGTACTTCCTCTTGTAGTCAATAAGTAAGCCAACCAAGGAGATTCTTTAGTGCCTTCCAAGGTTCTGCGTAGATAGCTAGGGTCTGGAGTAAAGATTTTGTGGGTATATCTCTTGTAAGCCCTCCCGAGACTATAACTCGGCCACTAGGGCCACCTAGGGGTTTAAAGGCTTATTGCATACGCTAAATGCAATCGACGATGCTGCGACAGTGAGTTAGGATTTTATTTTAGATTTGCTCGGGACTAGCAAATAATAAGTTTGGGGGTATTTGATAGACGCATTTATGTGTCTATTTTGATCTCAATTTCCTATATTATTAGTACCTATTTTTTGTTCTTATGATGGTATTTTATGTTTTTGTAGGTGTTTTTGTAGAAATAAGCTTTTGCGGCGAAATTGGCTCGAAAAGTGACCGCGGGAGAAAATTACTAAATGAAGGGCAAATGCTAAATGGATCCCAGCAGTGGATAAGGGGTAACCTAATTACTAAGGGGCACCCAAGTACTATCCGCACCCCAACAACAGGATAAGGGGCGACCATCTTCTTTATAATTTGAAAACAGAAAAAGGCGGGAAAATGGTTCTTCACGAGCAGAATTTAGGGTTCGATGATTGGAAGGCTTTTAACGAGATTCAGTCGGAGATTTATGTTGGATTGGACTTAATTTAGTTAAACAGGCTGGATACGGTAGTTTTTCTCGATTGAGTTGGGCTGGATATCGAGTTTGGTGACGAAAAAGAAAATGCAGTTGAAAGTACGTAAAGTTCAGGGAAAGATTTGAGTGAGAATTACTCGGATTTTCTCATGGATTTGATTTGGTATGAGTAGTTACCATCTAAACAGGGGAACTGCTTGAGTTAGAATTGTAAAAAAGAGGAAAGTTTCTTTTGATTATCGGAAACCGGGAAGAATAGTTTATTTACAGAAAAAGGAAAAGAATCCCGGCTCTACATGGAATTTACGTGGTATTAAAGGGAAGATATCTGTTCCATATGATTTTATTACGTCACAGAGATAATTTGGGAGGTTCTAAACAACCCAGAAACGTGTAGAGCTGAAGCAACAAAGGAAGGAAAGTCGGTGACCTGTTGGAGAAGAAAAAGAGGATTTGCTTGAGTTATAATCGGCCTGTGAGTATATAAAGGGTGCTTGGAATCTTGGAAAGGACTGTCGAGGAGTTTGGGGTCTATACGTAGTTTAGGGGAAGCTCTGGTATGAAGAAATCACGCTGCAGAGAAATTTGCAGCAGGAGGAGGAAAAAGACGAAGCTGAAGAACATTAGACGACCCAAGTCAGTCGTAGATAAGTGTGGTTTATCCACGACACACACATAGTATCGTTTCCAGCAGTCTTATATCTTCTATATCGTTAGTAACAGTCGATCTGTAACGCATATAAACGTTGAAGTTGATCTGTTTTATTGATTTTCTTTGTATTTTCATCTTTAATACACCTTTGAGCAATGAATTCATATTTTGAGAGTGTTTGCACCATGAAGAGCTAAACCCCATCACTGGGATGACGGAGGAAGCCTTATCACAATTGTTTGGTAACTATAATTGATTCTTTATGACTTTTTGCACTTATTTTAATTGATTTATGATTTTTACTAATTAGTTGTGATTTCGTTTGATGGTGTATGCTTAGACATAAGAGCTTTTTATATACCATGCTTGTGATTTACATCTAATGTTTTAAAAATCCACTTTTGGCAAAGAAAAGAGTCAACAAAAGAGCTAGAATTGTTATGAGTCATTATATGAACCAATTGAATGTGATTAATGGTGGAATCCGAAGTCCCAGTGCTCTCGATATTTGTGACATCTTTTGTATATACTTTTGTTATTAAGTCTTAAAATCAACCTCAACGAGTCCGAGTGAACGATACTCTACTTACCACTTCAAAACTACATCATTAATCACATTCAATTGGTTCGTATATTGATTCATAACAATTCTAGCTCTTTAATACACTCTATTTCTTTGCCAAAGGTAGATTTTGTAAAAGATTAATTGTAAATCATAAGCATGACGCATCAAAAGCTCTAAGTCTAAGCATACGTCATCAGACAAAATCACAACTAATTAATAAATCATAAATCAATTAAATCAATACAAAAAATCATGAAGAATCATTATAGTTACCAAGCAATTGTGAAACATGGCTTCCTCCGTCGTCACAGTCTTGGGATTTAGCTTATCATGCTCAAAACACACTCATAAGATAGAAACATGGCTCAAAAGGTGTTTTTATTGAAGAGGGATAATAATGCAGAGAATCTGCAACACTTAATGGTCGTTACAGAAGTCACTGTTACAATTTATAAGACTGTAAAAGAATGGCAGGTTTATAGTGTAGAAGAATATGCAACCGTTTGTGTTGGTCCAATGTTCTTCGTTGTAGCGCCCCCTAAGCTAGCAGCTGACTAATCCAAGAGATCAACACGAAAATGAGGCACTAGCGATATAAACATTTAATTAAAACACTAAGAAAGAAGTTCTAAACAAAGATTAACCCAAATCTAAACCCTCTCTGAAATAAATACAAGAACTCCTCTCAAATGATACATATTTAATAATGAGTTGGTTTACAAATAGAATATAAATACAAAAAAAATGAACATATGCGGAAGCTAACCAACTAACGAAACCAATTTCTCGAAGCTTTCAACATCGCGTGCGCATCTCGATCTGTCTCTGAAAACTGAAAGTGGGAATGGGTGAGCACATCATCCCTAAAAGGGGTGCCCAGTATAAATAATAACTAACTTTCAAGTAATCACTAGAATGATTTAAAGACAATGCAGGTTTTACTGAAAACCGATAAAACACGGAAAAACAGATAAAGCATATTAAAATAATAAGTTGTACTGAAATATAAAGTTCTACCAACCAATCTTGCGGCACAGATTCACAACAGAAATAATAGTTAAGCGACGCAGTCCTTCGGAGTAGTAAGGCGTGACTCTTGCGGATTCTTCAATGATCATTAAAGCGCCCTGAGGTTTGACGACCCCGTAGTCATATAAGATTTGTACCTTACCAGTACCTTATTATACGCGCACTCTACATAGCAAGTATCTCAAGAGATCTAATGGTGTTAACGTTATAGCCGACGAAAGAACTTTAACATGAAGAACCCTATACCTCTCGCATGTCAAATCCAACAATCAGACATAAGATTCTCAACATTATTCTCTCTAAACACCAAAACATAATATAATAGCTTTTGAAAGTAATTTAAAATAAATAATAAACATTCACGTATGATACATGCGTTGCCCGTACAGAAATAGGGAAATAATATTCGGTGACACGAGTACACACCTAGGTAGCTTATTAGTTGGCAACAATTTTCACTCCTTTAGCGCATAAATATAGATATAACTTTTGGGCAGCCACATCACACACCAATCAAAAGGAACCTTCTCCTTTTCATGCTAACAATAAGTAAAGAATGTAACCACTTTCCAGTCAATGGAAAGAATCACTTTTTGAAGATAAGTAAATACTCCCAAAAACACAGGTATTAGTTGTTTCAGAAGATCCAACCCCATCCCAAAATGTAAAAGAAAACTAGTTTGTATTACACACAAATAATACATGCTTACACATATCATATACTAGCAAAGATATGCATGCATTTCGCAATATAAATATATTTATAAAACACTAATGGATACAAGAGAGTTCGTTATCGATTCCCACCTCTTTTGATGACAAGCCTCGCATACCTTGAGATCCACAATCTACTGGTTCATCCTTTTGAATCGATCGTTGTTAATAAAGATTAACTGTTAATCACACAAGCACTCTAAAGATTAGCTAAAAGGCTCATATCATAATCTCATACAAGTCTCTAGTTATAGGCTAAGTGATCTATCTATTTGTTCTAAGCCCATTTATGGTTTCACACCTTTTCATTATTTATCTTTAACACTTCCAATGTTTTTCTAATCCAATTAGGTTGGTCCTATAGTCCATTTGATAGGTCTTATGAATATATACAACTTTGTAGAAGGAACCAAAAGCTAATTCAGACCATAAGATGTCCAAAACATCAAACTAAGAATATATGGCTCTAAGCCCAAGTCCACTAAACTCGGCCCAACACACAAGGCCCGGTCCATCTGGGTCAAACTAACGGTCACTGACGGTCAAAGGAGTCAGCTAACAGTCCACGCCAGTCAAAGGTCGAGGAAAGTCAAATGGTCCAAGGTCAGGTCAACGAGTTAACTCAGGTCAAGATAGGGAACTTGGTGAGTCAAAACGATTCAACTCATTCAGATATCTGAGTCAGGGTAAGCTAGGTCAGTCAGGTTCTGACTAAGCTGAAAAGCTCAAGGCCAAAGCCTTGCACAGGCCAAAGCCTTGCACAGGCCAGAGCCATTGCTCAGGCCAAAGAGCACTAAAACACCATCTTTGTGCAACACCTAACCTGCCAAGACTAAAATGATGCAATACAAAGCATAACAAGATCAAATGCATTTCTAACTTTCTTAGCAAAATACAAAGCCAAAGCATCACTTCCTTGATTCAGTTCAAATACTATAATCACCAATTCTAATTCTAATTCCAATACACCACCATACTTCATATACATTTCAGTTCCCTTCCTTGCACTGAATAACACTACCATAATCTCTTCCATGCCTTGCATACATTCTGTAGTTTCAGTCCAACTATCTCTTCATCATCTCAACAACCTTGTGCTCGTAACCTATTCTCCAACAGTTCAACCAAATACAATTGTAATTCAATTCTAACCTCCATTGAGTTATAATCTTCATACCAACCCTGACTTCTATTATTTTATATCCACATGCACTTGAACATCAATCATAACAACTCCAACTCATTCAAATCTCTTGAACTCTATCAACACTGCCATATTAATTTCAACAACATCACATCCAAACTGTAGTTTAGCCTTTATGTTTCTTCTCAGACTCACAAAACCACTGGCATCAACACCAATTAACATTGGATAACTCTAGCTATAACATCCACTAACTGGCAACAATTCCATTAATTACATCTATAACCCCAATTCATTTGTAACTGTAAACTCATAGTATAAACCAAACCCTTCAACTCAACACAACACAACACCTCAGACTACAACTCAGTCATAACTCTTTTACATCAACATCATCCAGTTCAGTTCAGTACCAACAGCATCACTTGTATTAACATCTCAAAACCCAGCCTCTCTTCATATCTTCATATCAGCCCCAACAACATCGCCACTACCTTTCCATATCCAGTCCCTGAAATCACTATCACTTGCAATTCCAGCCGCAACACTTCATTCACCTAAAACCCAGCTCAGTTTCCTCACTATAGCTTCCTCCATGTCCTCAATCACATTTACCCCATCTTTAATCAGCAGCACTGACCTTCATCAACTGATCAGCACCACCACCACTCCCATGACCAGCCACCAATGACAATTGATATCTTCATCCAATTGAGATATTCATTCCCAAACCATTTCATAACTACACCACCATCATAACTGCCATTATCTAATTCATCTCCATCCCCTGTGATTCAACTTGAACCTCTAACTTCTAATTTGGGGAAGAACAGGGAAAAACCCTAATTCTCTAAGAAATTAAAATTAAACCTCGTACTATAATCTATGCCTCAATTAACAACAAACCCATGAAATAATTCATCACAACAAACTCAATTTCATAAAGAACTCAATCAAAACTAAAACCATAAATTTACCTGGTTTATGATTAATCACCAGAACAGCTTCAAAACTTCAATTAAACACCAACCCTCACAATCTTCATTTGTCAACAGTCCAATCAACCCATCGATTCACCTTAGAATTCGAAATCAAACCCAAAACCCTAATTCCAACGACAAAAGCATCATCTCCTTCTTCTCTCGAGTTCAAATACTTCAGTTCTAACTTTATCTTATTCTATTCATCATACTAATCAAGTTCTTATGAATTTCTCACACGAAAACAAACTCAACTCATCTGAACTGAGATCGACAGAGAGGAGAAGAGAAAGAACAGAGAAGAAGGAAAGAAGAAGAAAGAAAGAGAAAGTGAAAAGAGAAATGAGTTTTCTCTCGACACGCTTTGGTGGTGATAAGACCAAGGTAAATAATAAAGGCACCCAGAAAAAGGATAAGGGCAGCCAGTCGGTTTAGATTTAAAATGATTATTTTCCCTTCATGATAATCCAGTGATATCTTCTTCGTCCGGTATCTGAATGACACGTTCGAGTAGTCTACTTCGCATAACTTTTCGAGATCTATCTAGTAATACTAGTTTCATATCTAAATCGTTGTTAGATTAATTTATATTAATTAACGTTTGTCTCTAATTAATCGAGTTGTTAACGGCTTAATCATCTCTTGACTGGTCTAATAGTGTTGATGAGCTTGAGGCTCATTACATTCGTGTTCTTGATAGCTGCAGCAGCAACAACAACAATTCCTGCAGCTCTGAATCTTTGTTCCTTCGCCTCTGCCTTCACCCCAAAACTCCCGACAACCTCTGTTTTAACTCCTCCAAGCTATTTATACACACAGGCTTCCCAGAAATCTCGATACAATTCTTCCTTTTCTTCTCTGCCAAGTTTCAGATATTTCCTTCTTTAAACTTCTTTCATACGGCTTCTGTGAGTTGTTAAAACTTTATAAACTCACTCCAAGATATAGTTGAACCATGCAGAAAAGATATCCTTTCCTAAATCCTCACGTACTGCCAAATATAATTCGAAAAATCCCAATATAGTTTTCCCATAAAAGTTGCCATGTCTTCTCGATAATGATAGTAAATCTTCTTTCTTAACTTTCTTTATGCGTCTTCCCTTTTTAATACAACTCTGTTGATAGATAGAATGAAATCTAAAAGGAAGATATTCACTTGCCTATTCCACATATGACTCAGATAAACTCGAGAAACCTTCATTCCCTGTTTTATAGAATGCCAGATGATTTGTGCCAACTCAGTCGGATCTAAACACCATATCAAGCCTGTTAATCGCTACCAGGCCCAAAGCAATCCTTATCCGTCATTGAATCTCGTTAAAACTCCTTCAAAGTCCGATCAAAATGTTACGTAGTTGAAAGCTTCCTTTTCCCGCAAAAACTTCATTTCAAACCCTGAAGAAGAAGGGTGTCCCCCTAATCCAGCGCCGGACTCCCTTTAGCAGTGAGGTGCCCCTTATCCAAATGAGGGGTGTCTTTAGTAGTTTTCTCCCAAGAGCGCAAAAACCACTTTTCGAACCAATTTCGCCGCAAAATCTTATTTCTCCAAAAACACCTACAAAAACATAAAATGCCAAAATAAATACAAAAATGGGTACTAACAATATAGAAAATTGAGATCAAAATAGACACATAAATGCGTCTATAAGCTTCAGCTTCAACTCCTGGGACAACTTCTCGACTTCTGCCTCCTATTTATTAATCAAATCCGCGGAAGGGCCATCAACCGCTTCAGTGGTAGGCTGGGAAAGAAGCTTCGCCTACGTGTAAACTGCAAGTGCACAGCGCCTGTTGGAGGCGTGGCAAGTACAGGTCGATCCACAGGGAAATGGAGTGTGTGTAAGTTGATCTCAAGGCTTCCTAACTGATTTCTAGAGGTGTGTAACACAAATGTTGGTTGTTTTGGTTGTCGATACGACTAACTGGGATTGTGACTGTGATTCTAAGAGGTAAATACAAATCGCAAGATACTAGGGTAGTGAATTCACCTTCTAATTTCATGCTCAGGCAAGGTAACTTAAGCTATGTTCTTGTGCCTTCCCTTGAAGGTCTAAAATAGATGTTCATTAACTAATTTTGCTAACTTACCCCTAGTATGAGTTGTCTTCTTACAGTACAACTCATCACAGGCTCATAAGCTCATCAATTAATTACTACTCCTAACACATTATAACACAAAAGAATAAGACTAAAGATAAACATGCTTGACATGAAAATTAGGGGTTTCATCAACACCCTAGCAATTAAATTAGAACATCAAATGAAACAATTAAACACAAATTACACTAAGTTTGTGCACTGGCTAATCCAGGCATGAGTTCTAACATCCAAAGATAAACCCTATTTATACATGCAAATCCTCCCCCCTCTTCTAACACTCAAACTCGAGATTAAAAACAAACCTATTCACCAAACACCTCAGAATTGTTGTCTCCTCTGTGAAATCGGCTCTGAGAACTCCATTACTTGATTGCCCCAATTTGTGAAACCCTAACCCTAACTCTTTCTATCTCTCACTTAGCCTCTAGGGAAGGAGCTATGGAAGAGATAGAGGGAGATTAAGAGGCTATGGTGGCTGCTGAGCAGCTGTTGGTGGCTGTGGTGTCGGGAGAAACGGTGGAGGTGGCTCTGCAAATCTGGTCGGGAGAAGAGAGTGGAAGAGAAATGGTTTTTCTCTGGTATTGTCGGGGAGAAGGAAAGAAAGAGAAAGTGAAGTTAGGTTTTGGTCGATGGGAAAAGATATAGGTGGCTGTGGTGTTGAGCGGGTGCAGCGAAGTTTGATGCGCATGAAGGAGCGACCGTAGGATCTAGGGTAATCTGATGCGTGGGTCGGGTCTTGGACTGCTCAAGCCCATGTCTTGCAAATGGGTTGCTTCTTGTTGGGTTGCAACTGATGCGCGCGCGGGCTTTGGCTTTCTGCTCCATAGACGCTTGCCTCCAATTTTCTGCTCTTTTGGCTCCTCAATTTCTCCGAGCTTTATTTATTACCTAAAAACACAAAATTAATTAGTATAAATATTTATTCTTGAAAACAAAGAAAATACAGCCCTTACTCGAATAATCCATTGAAAGATATGTGATCTATTTATTAATTGGGATAATATCTCTTAAATTTTCTCTCTCTTAATGATTTCACCATTCAAAAAGATCTCTCCCTTCAACAGAGCACAAAAGATGAGTTAAATGCCAATAAATAGATGTACAAATATGCAATATTTGGCACTCATCAAATACCCCAAACCCGAATTTTACTTGTCCTCAAGTGAAATTAAAGTCTTTTCTTGACACGTCTCTTTCACCCGTTTAAATTAAGAAATCCTAACTATACCACTGAGGTATGTTTTTCACTTCAAATCTTGCCTTCGTTTCTTTTTATATTTCTTGAGTTTGTGGAATTTTCAGAGTCTCATAATCCGTTGGAGAGTACATCCGATCGCTTACGGAAGTAAGAAACATTTCCTTTGTTATTTGAAACAATATTGTTGATCTTTAACCATATGCGAAGGTTGGAGTTGAAGAAGGCGTGAGTCGCGAAGATTTAAAACCGTCGTTCAAAGATAAATCTTCTCTATTAACTAAGTAAGCTCAAGCTCCGACTTCTGATGAGGATAACCATGATTCGAATCCCTCTCTCGCTAAAGAACTCTATGGATCCAATCTTCTCGGACTCTTTCCAAGGAATGGGAGATGCTCCCTAGCTTCCCTTTGCGGGGCTCTCATGTGTGTAATCTCATCCTTTCAAGCCTCTAGAATTGTGTCTCTGAGTTGGGTCTTTGGTATGCATGCGGTCATATTTCCACTGAGTTTTTCTATCTTCTTTCAGGAAAAACTTCTTTTGTAATCTCGAGAGAAGACGCAATAATCAAAAGAGAAATTACAATTGAACATATCATCTCGAAAGATTCAAAAATTAGAACTCCCAAAAGGAGAGAGTAATCACTCTTCAGAATTCAAATCAGAACTTTATGGTATAATAATTTTCAATTCTCAAATCCTTTTCATGATCTTTTATTTTTCTTTGTCGTGATCTCTCCGAAGAATCCATTCTTCTCCATTCATTTCCCAGCCCTTCTTACTCACCTCAATCAATCTCTAAGTAGTTTCTCAAATAAAACTAACCTCCTTTCATTAAAGGATCTTCAATCCAAATATCATCTCTTAGAGATCGAACACGAGATAGTTTAAATTTAACTAATCGCTTTAAGCGAATGTACCTTGATTGAAAGAAAATCAAGACTTCCAAGGAAGAAAATTAGTGATCTTATAGATGAGAACGATCGCATTACTAACGAGAGAGGTGCACAGGCGTTAGCAGAATTCCAAATCTCTTCTTGGTGTGCAAGTTGAACGAGATGAACTCCTTCATCCATTGGTCTCTCGAATGCATTTTAGCGTGAAGGGATTCGTTTCCTTCCTCCTTCCCTTCTATTGTTGATGCACTAAGCCTTTAAACCCCTAGGTGTCCCTAGTGGACGAGTTGTAGTCTCGTGAGGGTTTATCCTTTATTTTTAGGGAATGTCTCGCGAGAGGTGTACCCACAAAACCTTCTCCAACTTATGAGTGTAAAAATCCTAACTATACCAATTGTCGCTGTCTCAAGCATCCAAGGAGCTATGAGGACATAGATTTTTTACGCATGCTAGTAACACGAAGTTAGAACTACCAAAGAACGCATTCTCATCCTTAAGAGTTGAGCGAGAAGTAACCATACCATATGAAAGAATTCGGATTCGATAGTGATCACAAGCCTCGTTCGCCTCACTAATAGGGTTTTATGATAATTGCACTCAAAAAGACCGCTTTTTTAGTCTCTCATGTGTGCAGGCAGGAGTAAAGAGAGAAATCCTGCACACGTTGAAGATGAGAAGGATAACCTTCCGAAATAATTTTTGGAGACTCCACACAGTTGTGGACAAAAAGAATCTTTTTATGATGATCTCTAAGAAAGGAAATCAACCATTGGCAAGGATGGGAGTACTCACTTACCTTCTCACCCGATCGGCAATTAATATCACTCTCTCCTAGCATTCATAGAAACGTCTTCAATCTTCGGTCTTCAATTGTTGATGACGAACTTCTGAACTTCACAAAAACTTGACAAACTTTTTTTTTTTTTTTTTTTTTTTTTTTTTTTTAGCATAAAACATGAAAATAACAATAAAACAATAAAACTCAATTTTACACAACTTGTATTGTCTTGATTTCATAAATTTCACTAATTCTCATCTTGTTTTCTTATGTAAACCTTGGACTATTTCAACTTTTCTTCAAATATTCTGACGACGATGTGTTTCTATGAATCTGTTGATGTTGTTGAGAGGGAGAGAGTGATGCTAACTGCAAATCGAACTACAAGAAGGAGTTTTCATCTTTAAACGTCACCCTCATGATTGACGAAATTAGCACTCAAGAGATCAAAAATAGTGCTGAAAGTGGTGCGAAGTTGGGTAGCTCACCATTCCTACCCGGAATTGACGTACGGTGACACACACTCTAACAGATTTTTTTGAAAGTCACAAAAAATGAAGGTCGGTGCCTCGCTTGATTTAATAATGGGTAGTCTCCACTATGGGTGATCACAATTCTACTACCGAATATCTATACAACACCTAATTCGCCCTCCGATTGTGTTAAATCCAACTTTAACGCTCTAATCAACTAAGAAACCCGATTGTGTTCTCCGGTACTTCCAAGTTCTGTTATTTTGGTCAGACTCTCTATGTAAACATAGCTAGAAGCATGCTAGTGACTCTAAGATCTCTAAAAGTTGGAGGTTTTTATGCAAGTATTTACAAAGAATTTTGATTTATTTATTTATTTATTTATTTATTTATTTTATTTTTTAAATAAAAGACTAAAAACTCTATATGCAAAAACTCTATATATATGCAAATGCACCCCCAAACCTAAATCAAACATTGTCCTCAATGTGTCAACAGATGATAAGAATTCAAAAAGTCACATACCAAGAAAACTATGCTGATAAGAGAAAAGGGAAGAGATTACCGGTATGTTGGCAGAGCAAGGTTAGAGCTTCATTAGTCAAGGCTAGAATCCAACATTCTCAGCGGAGATCATATCGGATTAGCACAATATATACAAAAGAAGACTCAACCGATTCAAGATAGAAGATTTAACAAGACCTACTGGATCATATACAAGAAAAATTCACCATACACCAACAATCTAAAGAGTTGAGGATCAACCCAAAAGAAGATATGCACAAACATCAATAGCCTTACACAAATATAACATGAGAGTGCAAGTAAGACTGCATATGTGAATAAGTTACCCCAAACCTAAACTTGTCAGCAGATGTGTTTTTTTAGCACAAAATCTTGCAATTTTAAAGGTACATCATGCACAAGGTCTAATTCAAATGAGTTTTGCTAAGAACAGGCAGACATACACATTCCAACTGTGGTTCCCTAAAGGTGTTATACTTTGATGCAAAATAGTCCAAGAGGACTTGGGAAGCACAAAGCTCTAGGCCTAGATTAGGGACTCTCAGAATAGTTGGTTTAGATATTTTGTGACAAACCACATCCAGGTTTGGTGGAGGAGTTTCAATCTGTGACTTAGGAAAGAAAGTAGGTACATCTAAGTTGTTTTCGTGTATAAGATCATTTGCACCATTACACACTTTCCTAAAGTCAGACAAAGGTAACTCATGCTCACTTGCATAGAACAATTCATCAATCTCCATGTCATAATCATCATTATCCAAAAGTTTTGTGTCATGCATAGGCAAATCAGAGGAGGCAACATATTGTGACATGGGCAGGGAATCAGACACAAAAATAATATCATGATCCATAAGAACATTAGTGTCAACAGAAGATTCATCCTTTCTTAAGTCACAAACAAGTTGTGTAGCATGCTCATTTTCAGCGAACAATTGTTCAAACCCCAATTCAAAATCACATGTATGTAAGGATTGAATATTAGAAGAAACATTAGTCATAAGGTTCACAGTAGAGACGCTTAACGTCGCTGAACCCAAAGGTTCCACCATATTTTCAGCATACACATGCTCTTCTAACATATCATATTCATCATCATCATCATAACAAAACTGCATTTCCCTATTCAAAATTGTAGCATTTCCAGTGCCCTCATTTACCTCTAGGTTAGGTTCATTTTCAACATTAGTGGATTGACTAAGGGCATACTCCCTTTCTACATTTTGTAGATGACTGAGATTCATCCTTAAGAACATGTTAAGCTGTTCAATTGAAGGGGAGTTTTCACTAGTGGGTATGCATGCTTCACATGAATGATCATTATATGGTTGTGCACAGGGTTCACTACACAAGGGAAACTCAGACATGTTGCTAGATGGATGATCATGTGATGCTTTCCATTCAAGTATAACATTGTTTTGCTCTATGAGTTTAATATCCTCCATTATTGACTGCATACAAGGGTTCATTGGAGGATAGCATTGTTCAACCTCCCATGGCGGTTGATGACACATGTGTGAATAATGATTAGGGTTTTCATAATGAGGCTCATGACCTAGAAAAGGTTCATAATAATCCCTAAAACTATTGACATCATGGTATGTGGGTGGTTCATATTGTGAAGCATGCCCATGAATCTCTATCTCAGAATTATTTTCAGAAGCGGCCTCCACCCGTAAATACCACCAATTGAATATTTATTCGGTATAAGTAAATAGTCCAAGAGGAAAACGTGTGGGAGACTCACCGACTCATCTGTGGGCCCACTGGGACTGGAAGAAGACACGCCGATACGCTCTGAAGTACTTTTTCCATCATCGCCGGATCCTGAACTTTCTTCTTCTTCATCTTCCTCTTCACTATTAAGGGGCTCAGTATCGCCAGATTTTCCTTTAGAAGGTCCCCTTTTCTGGCCATGTGCAAGTCTGGTGAAGGCGTTTACCTTACTAAGACCCTGGGTCAAAAAGGGAAGAAATCTTCAGTGACGACAATTCAAAATATTTATGCAATCAACCAAAGCAGTAAAAAACCATACGTACTTGCATGTTGGAAGAACTAAAAGTTACAAGAGCCGTTGAATCCGATTGGAAGCCACCTGCACGACTTTTTCGATCTTCGCTCCTTTTCCTGGGGACTGTCTGCATCCGAACTAGAGGATTTTCGCTTGCCCGAAGGAAGCTCTTTCAACAATTTATTCTTCGCTAGAACCGCAGAGGAAGGTTTACCACGTGGATTTGTCACAACATCCTGCACGAACTGATCAATAGCGAAAAACTCATCTTGCCAGAAGATATTATATTTGGGAGTCGTCACAGGTTTTCGTTCTGGGAGAAATAAGGGAAGCTTTTATCCGGTGCAAAGATGCTGTAATCAAGAATGACGTAGTGATTCATCTGGAGCTGTCGATGGGCGACAGAATGGGACTTCCTGATAAAACCCATATATCGAGCGGCCCTATCAATGTTGTAAGAGATTACTCCACAAGATCCTCTGAAAATAGATGGCACGTACCCAGACATGCAGCTTCGCAAGAACACAGCTTCTCCAATGCTCATATTCTCGTCAGCAGAATGCAATATCACGTTCGGTGCGGAAGCAAAAGTGTCTAGTTGAACTATGGAGGCATGTGCCGGGGCCCAAGGACGAAAGTTAACTGCATGCGAGTTGTCAAGAAAATCAATGAGCTTTGCGCCAGGTCTTGGATGCCTCTCCAACCAACAGAGTATCCTAGAGCCGCCATATGTATCCGGAAAGGTGGTTCTCGGGTTATGGGCGTAATGTCTGAAATGCTCCCACAACCATGCTTGGAGAAAGGTGACATGGATATATGAGTCTACTTTCATGTACCCATTAGAGACGTACATGTCCGCTACCAAATGATCCAGATGGGTGTACAAAGAGCCAAGAAACAAACTTCCAATGGGAAGAACAACGCCTTTCTCTAATTTGATAGCAAATTTGATGAGCTTCTGCCTTATCTCCTTCTTGCCAGAGCCATCATCAAAAATGTCTCTGGATAGCCACAAAGCTAAGAATTCCACAACATGGAGTGTATCATCCAACACTTGATCCGATTCTGGCTCATCAGGGAACCACTCAGACACCCACCAATTATAGAAGCACTTTTCCTCATAATTCTTCCGAACATATCCTGTTGCTTTCGTGACCAAGGCAGCATGTATTTCTTCTTCTTCCTCAGACAAGACAACGTCAAGTTTCCCAATTATTGGAAGACTCAACAGGACGGCTACACTTTCCAAAGAAATAACCATCTCACCCCATCTACATATAGCCGTGTGAGTTTCCGAGCACCATCTGGAAATGAAAGTAATCAAGCCTGCAACATCTTTTCTGATTTGGAGTGTTGCAGAAGCCATGACATCATTCACAATTTGCGCCTCAGTCAGATTAGCTCTTACATGTTCTCGGCTCATCATGAACTTCATCTATTTGTCATAAGAACGCAATGGACTATGATAAATTTTGAAATCTATGGGAGAAGCTGGATACTCTTTCTTCTGAAGGAAAAACCTCATTATACGCCCTGGAGTGACCGATTGAACTTCTCCATCATTCTCTGAATCAGTCAGAAGAGTCGCCAAGAATTTGGGATGGGTCCTTGTAATCGTAGCATACTTCGTAAAAAACTCATCCTCTGTGTTCGGTTTGGAGTTGTTGGCACTTCACAACGCGGCGGCGGAACTACTTTCAGGTGATATCTTAACAAAATTCCTTATGCTTTTGAAGCAACTACAATGAGGCAAAACAAAAAATTACTACTTTGAAGAAAAGCATACATAGAGATTTTATCAAAAATTGGTTATAATAATAAAGAGTCAACAACACATTTGCTACAAAAAAATTTCCTTTGGCCACATGTCATGGCACTCACGGCTAAAAGGAATGGGGATTGATGCCTGCTCAATGGGATACGCGGGAAGTACACTCTTGGCCGAAACTAGACAATGCCGCGGGGAACATGTGAAGCCGCGAAAAGTATGACCTCGGCCAAGTTACGCTTGGCCATGAAAATTGTGCACACGGCCACAAAAGGAAAAGGAAACCCTAAAGCTAGGTTTTCATGGGGGAATAACTAATGGCAGCGACCCATTCGTGCATGCCTACTTTTGCATAATAATTGGCTTCATTACTATCAATGTGACGACTAATATCACTACGATACTGCTAGCAGAGAAGAATCATTCATACAAAAGTATTTCTACGGGTTTATGGAGGATATGTTTATGGCTAGGGATTACACCAACAACAAAAAGAAAAAGAGAGAAGAAACGTTGGAACACATACCTATAGTGCGCTCGCCTACTCCTCTGCTTTGCTGCTAACGCGGAGACGTGGAAACAAAGCCAATATTACAAAAATAAAAGATGAGCGACACCTTTTATATACATGTTACTTTTGGAGTTTGAGTAGAAGAAGGTTCCCTTTTATAACCACAACACTTTTGGAATTCGAGTGGAGGAAGGTTTCTTGTTTAAGCTATGCACGAAAAAAGGCAACCGGGCCCGCATAGGCAACGCTCCATGGCGCCACCAGTCAAGTGGCCAAGACAATGCCAAACAGTCTGCCTCCAAGCAGCCATCTCTACCGCTCCACGCCAGCGCCAACAGTCTGTGTCCAAACCCGCAGCCATCTCGGCCATTCCGCGTCCAAGCTAGCAACCATCTCGGCCATTCCGTGTCCAAGCCAGCGACACCATCTTCGTACGGCCAAGCTAGCCGCACCACTCCACGAACATCCCAAACAGGTCGCGCCAGCCACCACTCCAAGCTAGCCGCGTTATCCACCTTTCCGTAGCCAGCCAAAATGGCGCCATCTTAGCCGTTCAAAGCAGCAGCATCTCCACTAGCCAAAGCGGCGCCATCTTGACCGTTCAATGCAGCGCCACCCACCATGCCGCAGACATAGCCAAGCCAATAGCACCACGCCCACGCCGGAAATCCGCGTCCAGGACAGCAACGCCATCCATCTTTCCATCTCCACCAGCCAAGGTAGCGCCATCCTGGCCGTTCGAAGCAGCGCCATCTCCATACGTTTCGTGACCTAGCCAGCTAGCGCCATTCACCGATTCGCGGACCAAATTTCAATGTCATCTCTGCCAATCAGTAGCCAAAATTTCAACGCTGACGCTAACACCATTGGCCAAGTTGGAATTACGTAGAGCCGCCAACACAAGGATCAAGAATTCCTCATGCCTTCCACCAAAGGTTAGTTGAATTTCCTTGGCAATCTCTTCACGTCTTGCTCTTTCGATTTTACTCTTGTCTGTCACCATCTCATGCTTACCCCGCAACAATGCCACTTTTACGTGCTAAGCATGGGACTTAATGTTGATGGTGGTTTTTAGCTTAGGATTAAAATCGTAAAACCTTGCATCAGATGTGACGTCACTCTGTAAGGAAACGGTGCCGTGAGTGCTAACCTCTCCACCGATATATTTATTGAGACATTCAGTATATTTACATGAAATTTATCCAGACTGGCGAATATAGCAACCATCCCATATGTTCTGTAAATTTCGGCGCCTCGCGCATATTCACTTAATATAAGTTCCTCTGAATGCCTTCTATGCTATGTTCTACGGCTGAACCCTTAATGTTGATATGGCATGACGATTTGTGTTCACTCGCAGCAGAGTAGCACGAATCTCCAAGTATCAAGGATAAGATCTTTGCATAAGGTATTTGAATCAGAAAAGCATGCTTCTCTCTGGCAGTGAACTTAAAAGAACTCTGTGTCAACACATAGATTCAATCAATTGTCCTGACTAACTTGCAGAAGTTAGGGTTTCGCGCCTCGCGCAAAATAACCAGACCTTGCTTGTCAAAAATAAGCCTAGGCCAAACTACGTAATTAATCCGCCATGGATTAGCAGGTGTAAAACCTCGCCCAGAATCAGAAAAACAGGGAGCCGCAGCAGCAAAGGGAGGCGTGGCCATGCCTTAGGCCAACTGGCGCCACTTGTCATTGGCCACGCCTCATCCTAATCCGGCCCTATCTCCCTCGACCAATCAGGTCACTTTAAACTCGCCACAATGCATAAGTTGTGGCTGGGCCCATACTTGCCGGCCCCACTTCCCATCAACCAATCAGGTCACTATAAAGCCGCCACACTCTCGCCAGAAGAGTAGCCACACCCATGCTTGGCCGGCACTCTTTTAATCGACTAATCAGGTCGCTCTAAAGCCGCCACACTCTCACCAAAAGTGTAGTCGCGCCTTGTGTTTGGCCGGCCCCCTTTTCGTGGCCAATCAAGTTGCTCTAAACTTTCCACCACACATTAAAGGCCAAATGCACCCCGCCACGACAACGTATTTTGACATGCCAACATACCACTCTACCGCGGTAACATGCCACTCTGCCGCGATAACATGCCACTTCGTGGCAACTTGCCATAAATAGCCACCCACGGCAATCCCTACTCCAGTGGCCGTTTCCACACTATAGCCTTGCCATAACTCCTTTGGCATAGCTATGGCGCCATTTGCACAAAAGTATCTCCATGCCACGGTCGTATGCCACACGCACTAATTAGGGTTTCGACATGCCAAACCCTAATTTGGGCAAAGTTGCTACGCCAAACCTTAGCCTTGGCCAAGCCGCCAAGCCCCAATTTTACCATGGCGCCGAATCCTAGCCTTGGCCACGCTGCCAAGCCCTAATATTTACCACATCGCCAAAACCTAGCCTTGGCCACACCTCCAAGCCCTAATCTTTACCACGACGCCAAATCCTAGCCTTGGCCACGCCGCCAAGCCTTAAGTTTGGCCACGGAGCCAAATCTTAGCTTTGGCCATGCTACAACGCCACAGGCGCGGCCATGCCACAACGCCACTGGCATGCCGCTATGCCACGGCTACTAGCATGCCGCTATGTCACGGCTACTAACATGCCATGTCATGGCTACGCCACTGGCATGCCTCCATGCCACGGCTACTAGCATGTCGCTATTCCACGACTACTAGCATACTTCTATGCCGCGGCTACGTCATTGGCATGCCACTATGCCATGGCTACGCCACTGGCATGCCACTAGCATTCCGCTATGCCATGGCTCCACCAGGCGCTACTATGCCAATGGCGTCACTTCGTTATACAACAAGATGCGGCCATAATCAATGGCCACTATTCCTCATGAGATGCAATCTCAGCCATCCAAGTTCTCCACTAAACTGACGGACTTGCGGCAAGCCCCAGGCAACCCGCTACGCCACGGCTACGCCAGGCGCCACTATGCTAATGGCGCCACTTTGCTACACAACAAAGATGTGGCCATAATCAACGACTACCCTTCCTCATGAGATGTAATCTCAACCATTCAAGTTCGCCACGAAACTGACGGACTTGTGGTAAGTTTTAGGCGGACGACCAAGGCAAGCCTAATAGCATCACATGTTATTTTCCTATGGCAAAGTCTCTTGACTCTGACTTGCCACACATAGAAACCTGCTACACGTTTTCCACGAAAACACTCGAGACATCAAACATGTCACAAACTGGGGATACTCATCGGGGTATTGGTCTGGCGGTTTAAAGCGTGCGGCGTGCAATCGTTACAAGAAAGTGTCATGAAGTAGGACAATTAGTGGTGGTGAAAAGTAACGGTGTAAACAATTCATTTCCTTCATCATGGAAGCGTAATGACTGACGTTACACGAATTAACTTCCCTCATCATGGAAGCATAACGTCTGACGGTTACACGTTACTCTATTTTTCCACCACTCAACCATTTTTACTTCCTACGAGACCAGGGTACGTTTCAATATGGCTTGTATAAATAGGCTTCACCTATTTTCACCAAATAACAAGTTTTGGTCGGCAACAACACAATATCTAGAAATCACCTGGTAGCTTTCCATTCTGCTAGCCAGTTCTACTTTTAGATACAAGTCATAAACAACCACACCATCAGAATCAACGATTCTGGTCTCAACACTCTCTTCGCTTACCTCCCTAAGACCAACCCTTCTCCTTCACTTTGTGACCGAAGCAAGCCTGGAACGACCATTTCTTGGTTTATGCCAGGATTGTACATATTGATCTCTCGAATCAAAAGTACTCCCGTGCAGTGCATTGTTTAGGGTTTAGATTCGTTTCTCATCCACACACCCGAAATTACCAAAATCAGCAGATACGGTTTTCACCCATAAACTGCCTTCACCATCTTTCGAAATCTTGGATGTGCATGAGGGAGGAGGGATTTTTTGGCGACCATGGAAATTTTGAAAGGGACCGCTATTTCATTTTTGATTGGTCATTATGAAGTAAAGTTCAACACCCCTTATCCACATGTTTTAATTAATGGCAAAAACACCCTTATATTATTTTGGTCATTCTTATTTTTAATTTTTTAATTTTCTTTAAAACTTTTTGTTCGATCTTTTTCAATTTTTTTTTTTAATTTTTTTAATTAATTTCTCTAATTAAAAAAAATGAAAAATATTATAAGAATCAAAAATTAAGAATATAATTAAAAATTAAAAAATTAAAAAAATAAACAAAAATCAATCGCAAGTGTGCCAAATACTTGGACACATGCACATCTCATGGCTACAGTTTTGGGGCCTTAACCTTTTCTACTTTAGGTGAAATAGGAGATGATTTTATTGTTTTTTTGAACCGGTTGAGAAATTGCTTAACCAATTATGATGTTAATTCTAAGATAGGAAGTTTTCTTTTTATAGGGTAGGTTTAGCTATTCAAAAAGGAGTCGGGGCGCAACTTGTTGCTAGGCTCCCAACTAACCCCGTGTAAACTTTTATCTTTTTCTTAAATAATAAATTTTTTTTTATTAAAAAAAAAAAGTTAAAAATAAAATAAAAAAATCAACAAAAATAAGAATTAAAATAAAAATAAAAATTAAGTATGGGATAATTTACCTGGCGAGATTGGGGTATACCCAGATTAATTGGGGTATACCCATTTTGTTCCCTTCCAAACTAATGTGCTAAGGAGTGTCTAAAAGGTGTTAAAAGACCAAATTTCCCATACTATTAATACAATGAAACAACCATGCCGACTAAAACCTATCCAAATAGTTTTCAAAATCTTTCTTCAAAACTCTAACTATACATGATGAAATAAAAAAAAAATCAAAACGAATCAAAAGTCGGCAGATTTTTTTTTTTGTCAACCTTGCCGACTAAAATATAGTCGTTAGGGTATAAGGTTGAATACCGTGACGACTTTTCATCTCTGAAATTAGCAGTTACAGGGTCGTCACGGTATCCATCCCCATACCTTTATAGTCGGCAGGTTGTGAAATTATTACCTTGCCGACTATAGTTTAGTCGGTAGGTTATGAAATTAATACCTTGTCGATTAATCATGCATTTCTAAACACCTTTCTCTGTGTGTCAAAAATCCTATAGTCGACAGGGTAGTTTTTTGTCGACCTTGCCGACTTTTCATATTTTCAGAATTGAAAATGTTGATTCCTTATATAATTTTGAGTATAAAATCACTCAGCAGCCTTACAATCCTGTTTGGCTAGTGTGGTTTCATTTCCGTTACAAAAAAAAAAACTCAAAAAAAAAATCCTCAAAAACCATAACACAAAATCCATGAGTTCAATCTAAATAATCCCTAATTTGAGAATTTTAATTCAACTAATTAACCAACTAAATTAACTAACCTAAACACATTACAAGATTAGTGTTAATTAATCAAGGGTATATTAGCCATTTTGAAAATAAATGGTTAATGGGAGTTGTGTTTTACTTCATAATAACCCGAGTTTTGTCTTATTAGGTATACCCCAATCTCGCCAGGATAATTTACAGCGGCGGAGCCAGGATATAAATCTTGGAGGGGCCGTATGTAGATTATAAAAATAATAATTAAACATGGGAGACAATAAGCTGCATCTTTTGCTGGGAATATTCTAACCAACTAGGAAATGATACGAACCACGAATAACCACGTTGATGAGCTTTGTCTCCAGACTTCGGGTATTCAGATCTTTTAGGTTGGTATGGACCAGCGGTAATATATGCTCGTCGAATTACATTGTGAAAATCAACCTGATAATTCCAAATTTGTTGGCGTAATCCTGGATCACGTTCCAACTTGGAAGTATCAAATTCATTGATTTGAACTCTTGGAGACTTTGATGGTCTATCTTCAGAAGTAGGGACATTTAGATCAACGAATTCTTGTTTGAGCTATTATTGGCATTTTGTCTTTTAAAATACCCATATATCTTAGATTGATTTTTCATCTACAACAAGTTTGATTTCAAAATTGAAATACCATTAGTTATCCTATAGGCATATTAACCACAACACACAATAATGAATGCTATCAGACTATATTTACTAGTTAAATTGATTACTTGCAGTACTCAGAAAATTATGTTGGACAGTACATACCTTAGGTGCAGCGCTTGGCGGTGGTGGACCTGGTGGTAGGAGTGGAGAAGTCGTAGTTGCTGCAGGTGGTGGGTTAGGACTTGTGGTATTGTCTGTCATGGGTATTAGTGTTTGGGGAAACCTCTATTTGTTCCTTGGTAATAATAAAAAGAAAAAAATAGATTGATCAATTACAATCCAATACAAATGTTTTACTCTATTTGTTCCTTGTTAATACTAGAAAAAGATTGATCAATTATAATCAAATTGAAATGTTTTGAGATTAAACAATAATCTACCTTATTAGTAATTAGAATTTCACAGTCAATAGCATACATTACATACCTTATTTTCCTGTTTCGGTGTTCGAGTGTTTCCGGGAGATTGGAGAGGGCTTCCAAATTCCAATCAATAACCAAGTTCTGTCTGTTTAGGTTTCAACTCCTATTTAGGTTTTAAGTAATTAGTGTATATAAGATCGACCTAAACTCTTTTCCTAACAAACTACCCCTATTAAAGTTAATAAATCTTTTGAAGATAAATAGAAAAGGAATTTAGCTAGATTTAAGGGAAATTACAACAAAAACATTAATAACGTGTAGTTATTTTCACAAGGAAATTTTTCTTGTAGGGTCCACGTAGTAGAAACTCTGAAAATTTGGGAAGAAATATGCATGCAATCCTACTTAATTGCCGAAATCTTGGGGTGGCCATGGCCACCCACAAGTTGCATATGGCTCCGCAGCTGATAATTTAGTCATTTACGCATACTATGACATCCCTTATCCCTAGACTGTGGCTGGCCTAATAACTTAATGGTCCCCTAAGAAAAATCATGGTCCCCGAAAAATCATTCCTAGCCCTATCTTGGATTAGCTCATTTATAATATCATCCAGATGCTCCAATCGTCCTAAACTTCACATAGAACGGCTACTTTGACCCACCGTTGGAGATGCTTTGATGGAGCTTAAAAGATGACCTTGTTAAAGCCCAATACATCCTGGTTGGTAGTTGGTACGCTTAAATGGTACGCTTAAAAGATGAGCTCTCCACCAGTTGCAGACTTGCAGTGCACTACCTATCACATGTGTTGTAAATTTTTAATTCCCTTCAGTTTTGTATGCTAACACCTCCCCAACAATCCGAATATGCCTTCTTCACCTGATATTTGATTGCCACTTGTAAACAACACACAAAAAGACACTGCATCCACTGCCACTAGTCCATTTCTAATTCATAGATTTCGTGATCACCTAGATATTTCGAAAAGCGGATCATTTTTGCGTAACCCAAAAGCAATTTCTTGTACGTAAAGCCGATACAATCCCACCACCTTCTTCCCTTTTCACCACAACTTCATAAAAATTCTGTCGTATACTCGTATGTCCAAATTCTGACACGTCATCTTTCGATGTATGATCCATCTAGATTTACGGTGTGAGATCATTGACACCTGTGGAAACGGTCTCTAATCTCTATGAGAGTCCGAAAAATCGGTTTCTTATTGCAAAAGGAGAAAACCGTGTTCCGAATATCCCGATTCCTCATTTCCCATCCTCTAACTCACACGTTGCTTTCCATATATTATTCTCCTTTTTTCTGTATTTTTTTCCTTCAATTTGCCACCACCTTTCTTTCAGTTCTACTCTCTCATCTTCAACAAGTGAGCCAAACTCTCTCTCTATATTTCTCTCTATATCTATCTCTAATTCTTATTCTTCTGGAATTTGATTGTATTTTGATTGTGGATTTTCAGTTAAGAAGAAGAAATGGTGATGTTTAAGGTATCAAAAGTAGAAACTAATCCAATCGACGGACAGAAACCAGGAACATCTGGTTTGAGAAAGAAGGTGATTACGATATCTTAAATGTGTTAGATCTTTGTTTGTTTGGTTCTAATTTGGATCTGTTTTCGTTTTCTTGTAATTTGGATTGTTTATACTCATTTCGTTGTTATAATTTCGGTGAAGTTTATCTGATTTAGATTTTTGATTGGTTAGTATTAGATCTTTCGTTTGATTACATCTTGCATTTTTTTTAAGATCTTCGATTGTTGTTATTGATTTCGCATTTGTGTTTAATAACTGTATATGATCGATCTGAAAACCGAGTAGTTATTGAAATTCATGCATTTCTCTGCTGTTTCCTGAACCTGATAAATCTATGTTTGATTGATGTGAATCAATAACTGACATGATAAGAAGGTTTTAGATTAAGCAATTGTTGGTATCGGGAAAAGGATTGCAACTAGTTGTTGTGGTTTCTTTCTCAAACACTTTGCATTTTGATATCCGGAGTTCTATGGATCCGGAATTGAAATTTTGGATGTCACTGTTTTCAGGTAAAAGTATTCAAGCAACCACACTACTTGCAGAACTTTGTTCAAGCAACATTCAATGCACTCCCAGCTAATCAAGTGAAAGGTAGCCTTCTGGCATTCTTCCACATATGTTTACGCCTAAAACCGCTGAAATGATAGTTCGAAATGTATTGAAATGTCATATTGTGGGATCTGGTTTCTGTAATTTATTTTTCGAAGTCTTTGCACTTACCAATTTCTTTGTTATCCCTTGTTTCACTGGTTTCTGCAGGTGCTATAATCGTTGTTTCTGGTGATGGTCGTTATTGGTCGAAGGATGCCATTCAGGTTTTTGTTCTTCTTATCACAGAAGGATCTTATTCATACATTTTAGTATTTCAGTACATTGCCTGTTCAATGTTTTGTTCAAATTACTACTATGGACATGATTAGAATAAAGTAATTTTACGGCATCATAACTTAGTGCATCAGTTAGCTTTAACTGCTACGCCGAGCTGTAGCTATGAGCATCTCCTTTTTCAAATGCGCCTAAAGGAAGCATTGTTTCACTTAGTAATCTGATGATGCCTATAATGCCATGTGTAGATATCTGTAGTTCTTTGTTTCCGTGATAGAGAAACAAGCTTGTGCTTGTTCATTGTTATGTTTATGTCAATTTTGAGAAACAATGGTGTCCTTTTGACCATTCAACTTGGTGAATTTAGTATCAAAGTGTCAATCATTCAACTTTGGTTCAACTGCCACTTAATACTTTACTCGATGTTTATAACTTCTTAAATGGTTTGTTGTTTCAATCGCCGGTAAGTTTTTTAGCTTCACATTTTATTCACTTATTAGAAGTCTGTAAGCGCAAATTGTATGATCTGGAGATTTCATTTATGCCTTGCATCACCTTCTTGTGTTCATTGAGCATTCACTTCAGCAGCATAATTTAAAGAGCTAACATTTGTTTTTGGAATTCTCAGATTATAATTAAGATGGCAGCTGCAAATGGAGTAAGAGGTGTATGGGTTGGACTAAATGGGTTGATGTCAACTCCTGCTGTATCTGCTGTTATACGTGAACGAACTGGTGCAGATGTATGGTCACATTTTTACTTTGACCGGTTTTAATTAATCAAACTTTTTTGGTTTTCGAGGGCTTTTGCCTACATTACTATTTTCAGTATTTTGTCGAATTTTGACTACATTAATTTTTTTGTCAAATCAGCCTGATGAAACATTTCTTATATGGACTGTAAATTTCTAATATCAGGGATCTAAGGCATCAGGAGCTTTCATATTGACCGCAAGTCACAACCCTGGTGGTCCACATGAGGTAACTGCAGGATATATCTGCTAATACTTTAGGCCAATCTGTTTGAGCATTGATTCTATTTTTCAATCATGATCTATGGCAGTTTCTTGGCAAAACTCCTGGTCTTCTAGTTCGTCTCAAAATGGTTTTTCAGTATTCATCTTCTGTCATTTCTTATAATCTCTGCTCCACAGGATTTTGGAATCAAGTACAACATGGAAAATGGTGGGCCTGCTCCTGAGGGAGTGACGGATAAGATCCATCAGAACACAACAACAATAAAAGAATACTACATTGCTGAAGATTTCCCAGATGTAATGAACAATGCTCTATCATTAGCAACATTTCTCGTTAACTGGAGTTACTCTGAACCTATTCTAATTTTTCCCTTGAATATATATCTTTCAGGTGGATCTTTCTACTGAAGGAGTAACAAAGCTTGGAGGGCCCGAGGGAGAGTTTGATGTTGATGTTTTTGATTCAGCCAATGATTATGTGAAGTTGATGAAGTTAGTATTAGCATAAATTCTTACTTTTTAGTGCTTGACGAGTACATTGATTTTCCATGTGAAATTTCATAAAATGATTTAACAAATATCCTGACCTTTATTACTTTATCATTCATATCTTCTTCCCAATCCTCAGGTCGATTTTTGATTTCGAGTCTATTCAGAAGTTGGTTGCATCTCCTAAATTCACTTTCTGGTATGTTGGTCTTATCATATTTGGATTTGAGATATACCTTATTGTTCTTGTTGTTGAAATGACATTCCTTCGGTGTACTTTATTGTTTTTTTTTTTAATATTGTTTCTCAGTTATGACGCACTTCATGGGGTAGCTGGAGCTTATGCAAACCGCATTTTTGTTCAAGAGCTTGGAGCACAAGAAAGTTTTTTAATAAACTGTGTACCCAAGGTACAGCATCTCTTTCTATTGAAGAAGTCTTATTACATCTGTTTGTGGATATTTTAGATTCATCTTCTGCATGGCCTTGTTAACAGGAAGACTTTGGAGGAGGTCATCCAGACCCCAACCTGACTTACGCCAAGGAGTTGGTTGCACGCATGGGGTTGTCTAAAGCTAACCCTGAAGCCAATCCACCAGAATTTGGTGCCGCTGCTGATGGTGACGCTGACCGTAACATGATCCTTGGTAAAAGGTAAAGCCGTACTTGATAGCTGATAGTTATTATCACCAATAAAGAAATGGTTTAAATAAAACAAATGCCTCTGTCTTGAAACTATTCTCTTGCCATGTCAGGTTTTTCGTGACTCCATCAGATTCTGTCGCCATAATTGCTGCAAATGCTGTTAAAGCCATTCCATATTTCTCATCGGGCTTAAAAGGAGTAGCAAGGTAGTATCCTCTGCATTTTATGTTAGATTAAAGTCAAGTTCCTGGTGTTTCAGTTATATTACCGTGTTTGTTAGGCACAAAATAAGACTTCTGTTGATGAGAGGTTAAGTTAATTAAATTTGATGGTGTTCCCTGCAGGAGCATGCCTACTTCAGCTGCTCTTGATGTTGTAGCGAAACATCTAAATCTTAAATTCTTCGAGGTGATACTCCCTTGCATGCTTCTTTTTACGTAACCATAAAAATTAAGCCTTTTCTTTTCTTAGAGTTTTCTTCCATTAGTTTGAGAAGCAGCATCGATTTGGTTTGATATCAGGTACCTACCGGCTGGAAGTTCTTCGGAAACTTAATGGACGCTGGAATGTGTTCAGTTTGTGGTGAAGAGAGTTTTGGAACTGGTACTCTCTGGACATACCCGTGTCTTATCTTTTTGACATTTCATTTATGGAATGCTTTAGAGTTCAGGGTACATTTTTTGAGGAATTCCATAATTTGCTGATGTTCTGTTGAATTTATTTATCTCGGTCTACAGGTTCAGACCATATTCGCGAGAAGGATGGAATATGGGCAGTTTTAGCCTGGCTATCGATTCTTGCCTACGTTAATAAAGATAATCTTGGAAAAGATCAACTTGTCTCCGTTGAAGATATAGTTCGTGGTCATTGGTCCACTTACGGTCGCCACTATTACACCCGATATGACTATGAAGTAAATTTTTCATGGCTATTCTTCGTTAAATTGATCCTAGTCTTAGTTTGCACCATGAATAATGAAAACTTGTTCTGTTTATAATGTTGATTTTTCTTCTTGTAGAATGTGGATTCAGGTGCAGCGAAGGAGTTGATGGCGAATTTAGTCAATTTGCAGGCTTCCCTCCCTGATGTTAACAAGTAAGTCTCTGAAAAGAAAAACAACCCATCTTCTTTGTGGAAAGCAATTAAATTTAAATTGATTTTAGCACAGATTTTTAATTTAATCGATGTATTAATGTTGTTTTATACAGTATCATAAAGGGAATACGATCAGATGTTGCAGATGTCGCCCAAGCCGATGAATTTGAATACAAAGATCCTGTGGATGGATCTATCTCAAAGCACCAGGGTATTAGATACCTGTTTGCAGATGGATCAAGATTGGTAACAAATAAAACCTCTTTTCCTAACCCTCGATTTGCTGTTTAATGTTTGTATGTGAAGAGGATCTATTACTACTTTTCTACCAACATGCCCACACGATTTTGTGTGACTCTGTATCTCTCTAAAGCATTGTTTGTTTCCCTATAATTCCAGGTCTTCCGTCTTTCTGGAACTGGGTCAGAAGGTGCAACAATCCGGCTCTACATTGAGCAGTATGAGAAGGATCCTTCAAAGATTGGAAGGGAATCTCACGAGGCACTTGCTCCTTTGGTATGAGTCTCAACTCGGTCTCATTTCATACACTCTCTATGATTGTAGCTTCCATTGTATTGACAACATTGAATGTTTTTGGCTAATTAGGTGGAAGTTGCACTAAAGCTTTCCCAGATGGAAAAAAGGACTGGCCGATCAGCTCCTACAGTTATCACATAGAAAAATTTCTGAGCTATAATACTCTTTCTATCCGTGTTCATGGAATTATCATCATAAACTTCAACTTTGTAATCAATTTTTCCTTTTAGAATTCCCTCATATTTCCTTCTTTTTATCTTTTTTATCATCATGAGAATGAGACATTGTTTATGAATTATGATGCCTCGATTTCACCCGCCACACTTTGCTCTTTGCTGAGATTGCAGCATCAAGTTTTACTGTTTCAATTTCCATATCTAGGTTGGTACTAAACATGATTTACTGCCTTTTAGTTGCAAGGCCATCTTTTCATCCATGTGTTTGAGAAAGATGAATGATGAATTAAATTTTCTTCCCAAATCAAAGATGTGCGAACGTGCAAGTAATATATCTTTGTTTCTTTTCATGTCATTCATTTACATTATCTTGGGCCAAAAGTCCAAAAGTTGGACTACCAACTTGGATGAACATGTAGTGGAATGTAAAATTTCTTAGAAAATGTGAGTGATCGCAAAAAGACATTCGAAGAAAAGCGTCACACAGTAGAAATATGAGGACCACCACAACCCAAATTCCTGATTTCCACCCAAATTCCTGATTTCCCCTGGATATGACAAAATATCCGAGACATCTGCAATAAGTATACTGGCAAGTGCAACTCCTACTGCTTCAGCCCTACTAATACTGCTTGTGGTACCCGGAGGAGACGATAAGATCACGCCAGAATCAGTAAGGATACAATGAAAAGATATGAAGGCAAGGGAAGACAATAATAGCCAAGAAAGATACAATTGATAAAATGTTATAGCGTTCTAATCATGCACTCTTTCTCTATACATGAAATATTGAGTACCAAACTTGCACATCTTTAATATAATTTACCAGACACCTGTACTGAATGAATATCGCATAAAGACACAATGTAATGCCTATCCCTGGACAAAATTCCTTTTTTCAGGTCACTTGGTTTTATATGTTATAACTCTTCCACCTGCACTGAGAACCCGCAGGGGCAGTGTTTAGTTCGTATTGAGCTCTCTTCATCAAAACTCTGATTGTCTATTGGGTATATATGTTCATGGCCCTGAGTGAAATCAGAACTGGAATTATGACCATATTCTTGTCTGTACTGTGCATTTAATTGCATTTCATCTTCAGATTTAGTAATTTCAGCGTGGCAGATATCATTGTCAATTTGCTTGCTGACATGGGAGGTTTGGGGACATGAATCATCACCGTAAGTTTGGTTCAATCTTTGCCGAGTTATGATTGACGAAAGAAGTTGATACCACCTAGAAATAGCTTGGGCTTCATTTCTTTTCTTCTCTTCGGCTTCTCTTCTCTCTTCTTCTTCTGCATATGCCTGGAAACAAATAATTCACTATCAAGATAGTGATCATTTAACAAAAGAAAAGTTGTCGAGAAAATCTGCCAAAATCACAATATAGTTCCTCCTGCACTGGTAAGGTTCAAGGAATTTACCTGCAAGATAGCATCTTTGAACTCGGTGCAGACCACTATCCCTTCAAAGATGGGAATTGTTCGCCCATTGCGGAAATCAAACCCAACCATGGCAGGGGCCGAATCAATTCCCAGCCTCTTCGCAACAGTGTAGACCCTAGGTAGCCTTAGGTGTACAGTTCCATGCGGGAGACACTTCTCGGACCATACATCTACTTGACCGCGTTCGTTCTGAAAGTCAAATTATGATAGTTATATACACAAATGCATGATTCTAGTGACAGCAAGCACTCCACGTATAATGACAATGACATATGATTCTTTGAAAGAACGAAGAGTGCTATCTGAGTGGTGACTTCACATGATCGAAATTATAAAAAAAAAATACAGCATCAGGAAACTAATCACCTACCCTAGGTACAATCCCGTTTACTGCATATGGAAGGTTCAAAGGTTCCAGTTGCCACCTCCCATAAAGTGCAATATTTTCTTCACCTACATCTTCTTTATCAGCTTCTGGTTCAGATGCTTGTACCTTGCCAATCTTTGAAGATCGCTTCACCAACTTTGGAGAAAACCAAGAAATATACGCGAAGTCATTAAGTATTATCAGCTTTCACGCAGACAAGGAGTAGAAAAATATATTGAAATACCATAATATATTGAAATACCAAAAAAATGTGCAACTCCACCACACCTTGGCAGGTTTTTCACTTGCTTTAACTTGCAATGCCTCTCTTAGCCATCTATGTTGTGAATGTAGCGTTTGTACACAGTTTCGAGGATAAACAGGATGACCAGAACAATAGCCAAGTATAGGACTCTTAGGGTGAAGTATCTGGTTCTTGGTAAGCCACCTTTCAAGAGCATAAAGGTGGTGATTTCTGTAGGCCTGAAATTAGAAGTATGTAATCAGGAGAAACCGATGGCTCACAAAAAAACTTAATGTAATCAAGTATGTAAATTCAACAATAAAGGCATACTTGTTGATTAGTTGGAAGTGGTTCAGTTAATGCCCTAGTTTGAAGCTCCATATCCTCGAGAGAGTTCCTAGTCGTTATCCCACACTGAGATGAAGATTGCACACCCATGTTCATAGGATTCTGTTTGGACTCTTTCATCCCATGCTTCTCATTGGCACTACAGTTACCGGGATGTTCTTGAACTGAAGAACTTTTCACATCCCCCTCGGTGGAACTACATTTTTCTAGTGTCTTAACCTTATACAGGCTGCTTGCTATGTTGTTTGAACTGGCTTCCAAATGAACCAGTCCTGCAGTGGCAACAGACTCCAGATCTTTTAAAGGTGCCAAAACTGCATCCCACCAACATGAATTAATCCGCTTTGATGCAATTTGGTACCACTTCATACAGTACCTGAAATCAAGGGACTAATAGTCACTTTCAGTCAACTCTAGATAATGACTGAACAACATCAGAAATTTCCAATTACATTACAACATTTAGTGATCTCGGATAACAAGAGTGACAGATATGAAAATATTAGAGACCTGCGAGTCACATCTTTAGCCCCATTCCCTGCAAAAGCAACTACGTATCTCAAAGATCTCCTGCAGGCAGCAGCTGCAGCTTCAACTTTTTGCTCACCATCAACAATAGCATTGACAGCATCAACATGCACCCACCTACCAGTCATGTTTTCTCCACTGCAAAAGACTTCAGCCCAATATAAAGGAGCTCCAACTTTTCTTGAACCGATTGCAATGGAGACCCCCTGACGAGAATTTGGGAATTCTTCATTTTGGACGATTTTTAGTTTTTTATATGGAGAAGAATTATGTGAAGAACTACAAGGCAAGTCTTTCATTTCAAAACCTAACTTGGCATCATGGGCACCAGCTGCAGTGGCAGCGAGAGCCATTTCTAACTGCAATTCAAACTCCAGATCGCCTTTCCTCTTTGATCCTTCAACTTTCTCGGTCGAACATGCTATAGAGTCATTACTCTTGTCCGAAGCCAACACATCCTGTTTTCTGTCACTAATCACACCAGAAACCTGAGCAGATTTTGACTGGTCGACTCTTCTTGCTGAGCTGCGTTCCTTGATTTTGCATGCACCTCCACAAGAAGTTCCAACATCTTCACTGAAGCCAGTTTTGGGATGGGACAACTTGGTCGGAGAAATGGAAACTGGATCTGACTTAGCCACCATCAAAGTAGACGACTTAAATATGTCATTCTCAGTGCGAACTGCATCTTGGCTCAAACAGCCAGACATGCCCATATGTGGTTTGAGGGATACAGCATCAAGAATGGACACAAATCTGCAAACAAACCATTCAGAAATTGTTAAAGTCGGTGATTAGTTCAGGTTCCAATAGATCCACAAAATTGTGACTCCAGAAATTTTTCTGAAAGAACTTACTATGGTACTTTGTGAAAGAACACAGAAAAAAATTGATGTGATATACCATACCTAGTTGAAAGATTGAGAGCTCTGAATAACGCCACAGATAATGCAGAAATCTGGAAGAGTGAAGGATAGCAGTTAGCAGTTCACCCCCAAAAGTATGAAGTAGAATGAACCAAACACTTCTTATATTTGGACTTCTGCCACCTAACTCTCTAAATGTTCTTTGAGATTCAACTTTATTTTCTCAGACAAATTAAGTCGGATATGTTTTTTTTTTTTTTTTTTCCTTTCTTTTTTTTCTTCATGTCATGACTAAAAGAGCTAGGATGAAGATACCTCTTCTGCAGTTCCTTTACGATTTTCAACAGCGGCAGTCAGATTCGATTGAAATGGTCTCTCTGAATTACTTGTGTTTGTAACATGAAAGTTATCATGGAACTGCAGCCAAAAACAATCTTACATTGAAGAATCAAATACTATTGCAAAAGCTATATATCAGTAAGAAAAGATGGGATGTGTATCATGAGGCAACAGAGCATACCCATCTGACAATGGAACCCAAATCCTTAGCAGTCAACTTTGGAACTTCTGTTATCTTCAGCAAGTATGTTGGTAAAAGCGAAAGCAAGGCCGCCTGCCATCAAGATCACTATCTTTAATTTTAATTTGATGGAACAAACATATATATACCCAAATGTGACTGTTCATGAGACTGTGGAACATCAATGCAAAGCAAGGAAACACCTGAATAAGAGGATCACTGCAAGCTCTATCAACGATCCTTCCACGTGCTAGTAAGCACAGCAAGTGAGTCTTATGTGCTAGTTCAGCCAATTCCTAAGACACACCACAACTTTGTTACTTTTAGTCAGCTAAAGTAAACTGTAATCACACTTACACAAACAATTAATGTACAGCAACCATTCACCTTGTCTTCTGCCGAAGCTCTTCGAACAGGTTTGCGCTTAGAAGAAGATGGAGAATCATTAAATTCAATAACCATTTCCCTCGCCAGATTATTATCCGAATTTCCGTAAACATCCTCTCCCCCAGATACATAACCATCTTCCCAATCAAATTCATCTGCATCTTCTTTCTTGTCAGGACTAAAACTCCTTCCCTCTTCCACATTCTTTTCTGGTACAACACTTTCACTTCCAACACCAACACTATCTGTAACCTCTATGCTTACTTTCTCTTCATCATTCCCGTTTCCACTTACCTCTGCCTGAAAAAGATAACGAAAATTTCTTTTGTTGCCCACATTGAAACAAAACAAAAAAAAATATAAAAAATTAAATGCTTTAGAATTTGAGCCGAACCTTGGAGGCATCAGGTTGGGTAAGATTGAGAGATTTCTTCGCCTTGGACGAGCCACCGCCACGAGAGTTTACACGTTTCTTGCCAACACCTCCCTTTGATTTACCTGGAAAGATCACAAGTTTATTGAATCACATATCATACTAGAGATTAAACACAAACCCTAACTGGAATTTGGTAAGAAAACAATGAGTAAAGTACGTACTCGCCGATGAATCTTGTTCTTGTTTTTGAGGTTGCTGTTTAGATTGACTTCTTGTTGTTCGCATTTTATTTGATTGAATTTCAAGTGTTGATGATTGAGAGAATGAAGTTTTTTTTTTTCTTTTTTCTCCCGGGAAATTTCAAAATGAATCGTGGAGGATGTCTTTTCAGTTATAAACAAAGTGAGTCAAGAGTGAGATGACTCGGTCCGAGTTGGGGTGTGGGACTATTACGTAAATATATAAGCTTTTATGGACTTTTTATAAACCTAAGATTTAAGTCTTGCCTATTTTAGGTTTTATTAGTTTCCTTCTCTTCTCGGTCTCTCAACCGTATCTTTCTTCTTATATATTCTCAATCTCATCTTCTCTCTCTGGTAACTGAATCGAAACCCTAATAATTTCTGAAGCTAATAATCGATCTCTCTCTGTATTTTCTTATACATCTCTTGGTCTTACAATCGCGGAAGGAACTTTTTGTTAAAAAAAAAATCAGGTAATTTTTTCTTCGTTTTTTAGTTTGATCTGTATTTTTCCTGATCTATTTAGAGTTTTATATGGATCCATCTAATTTATTAGGTTTTATGATTGTGTTATTTGGTGTAAAATTCAATCTTTAGTATCTTTAGTTGAATACTATTATAGAAGCTCAAAGATTTGTTGAATATTATTATAGAAGCTCAAAGATTTAGCCTTCTTGATGTTGAAACATGGTGATTAATTAATCAAATCTTACAACGCAATAAGGAGTATATTGTGCTCGTTGGGGATTAAACATGGTTATATTTTCTTTGTAGTAGCAATTGAATCATAGTTAGCAATAATCTAATTACCATTGAGTTTAGGGATGCTTTAGCATGTGTTGCTACTAAATTAACAAAAGCTTATGTCTTTTGATTGTTATTCGTCAATTACACTTTGCGTTCAGATCTGAAATATGATTGACAAATTTGTCAGATTGGTCTTGAATCAATTTTAAGTAAATTTTATTTGATGTGTGCAGTTTGTGCGATTCCGGTCACATAACTAGTTAATCCACGAATTCAATGGCGACAACTTTGGACATGGCACTTGATGATATTATAAAGATCAACAAAAAGCAGAGTAATAATGGCAGTAGAGGGAGAGGACGAGGGAAGGGTCGCCAAGGCCAAGGCAAAGCACAAGGAGTCGCATTAAACCGTGGAAAGGCAATGCGAGTAGCTTCTAAAGGGTCACTCAAGGTGAAAGCTCGCCCATCGGGTTTCAAATCAACTGGAAAGGCAAGCTCGAAATACCATTGATGTTTTTTGCTGTATGTTCAAGAACCAATTAAAAGAAATCATCATCTTTAGAACTCAATAATTACTAGGAGAGGGGATAGTTCTATAGCAAGGACAAGCTCAGTCGAAGTTCTCATCAAGAAAGAAATTTTGGTTTGCATGTCTTGCTTATATCGTAATCATCATTGGTTGTTCATAGTTTAGTGGGTGTTATTATAAGGAACTATTTGGAGCTTCTTGATATGTGTGGAAATCATCAGTGCTGCCTACAATTATTATGATAGATAGTTCATGGAGTTCACTGTCTGAGGAGCTTTCTTCTGTTGAGCCTTTTCAATGCAAGTGCTCACCAGTACCATGCATATCATCAGCTTATCTGTAGTGGGGTGGAATCATCTATTCCCATTATCATCGACGCACTATTTTTAATTTGCGACCATTCTAGTTTTTTTTTATTGCTTCTTACTGAGAGAAATGCAATTTTAGTTGCTTCTAGTCAGCTATAATTGTTTTAGAATTTACTGTTTTCATCTCCTGGAATTTCTCACTATGGATGGCTTGAAGAGAATTGAATTATGATCTCCGTGGCATCGTGGTGATATGATCTTCTAGTTTGGATATTCATACATGGTCAATTTGCTCACTCGTTCTCCTAACTTGGATTTTTGTAAACGTCCTTCAATCAGCCCTCCAGAACCAAAGGTATTTCGTTGAAGCCTGATTTGTTTGAAGATAGCCTAGTAGCTGCTGGGTATCCTGGGATTGAAACTGGCACGAAGCTATATGTTTCTAATCTGGATGTAGGAGTAACCAATGAAGATATCAAGGCATGTCGTGATTTAGCTCTTTCTCTTTCTTGTTCATATTCATAATCCTCTGGGAAGGGCCTAACACCTGTTATTTCGTATATGATGGTTGGATTCGCGTTCAGGAGCTCTTTTCTGAGATAGGAAGTCTGAAGAGATACTCAGTTCATTATGACATGAATGGTCGACCAAATGTAAGCATTGCTCCATCTTTCTACTTTCGACTGCAGCAGTAACTGTTGCAGGATTAATGTACTATTTAAATGGGTTAGGGCGTCTTCTTTTGCTTTTGCATCTGGTACTCTGGAAATTGTAATTATCACGTGGTTATTATGCTGCTCACTTGTCTAAAAAGGAGCTTGTACTTGGTGTAGGGATCAGCCGAGGTGGTGTTTAATCGAAAGGCTGATGGATTAACAGCCATGAAGCGATATAATAATGTTCAACTTGATGGCAAGGCGATGAAGATAGAGATCATAGGTACCAGCTTGGCAGCACCAGTTTCAACTCGTATTAATGTGATTGGAGCTAATGGAAGAGGGAAAAGGACAGTCATTATGACGTATGTACCTCTCTCTTTTCTTACTTGTTACTATGAGCTGGAAGTTACATTTCTATAGTTATTTTAAATATATTTATACCATGTCTTATCTAATTGAAAGGTGTAGATACTTTTTCCTTGAGATAAGGCTAATTATTGTTTGTCTCTTAAGATAGTGTTAAGGCCCTTAACCAGTTGGATAAGTTATACTGAGTCCTCCAAGAATTGGATATTAGTTATGTCGAGTCCTCCAAGACATACCATTAACTTTATAATTTGTGGTTCACACCTGATAATTTTACTTGGTCGTCAACTTTACTTCCTTTCGGTTAAGATGTTTTTCTGGAGTTATTTTGTGTCTTGATCATGTCTGAGGAAACTTTGATGTTGTAACGATGTTTCAGCATTATCTCTAATTTTTGAAAATTTTGCAGGCCGGGCATGGGTCGAGGAGGAGGCTCTGGTTTATCAAATCGTGGAGGTACAAGGTATGGTGTTAATACAGAGGCTCCTTTAAGTTTCGCTAACTAGTCCCGAACGTATTGTCTTTAGTTCTAAGGTTTTGGGCGCAGTCACTGAGTCTTTCCCATAATCTCATCACAATTATTATTGTGAAGATTAGGACCCTTCCAAATGCCAATAAATGTTTGTTTTTTTTCTTCTGATTTGTAACTTTTGACTGTATTAATTTTATTTCAAGTAATGCAGCATTGGTGACAATTGCCTGTTCTTTGCATTTTCTGCTTGTAGGAACAACCGTGGTGGTGCTCAACGTGGTCGTGGTGGAGTTAAAAGCCGTGGTGGTGGTGGCCGTGGACGAGGTGGCGGTCGTGGAAAGACTAAACCAACTGTTAAGTCTGCTGGCGAGCTTGATGCTGAACTAGAGAGTTATCATGCTGAAGCTATGCAATCTTAGTAAATATTTGCAGCTAACTAGTCGATTACAAGGAGTGACTCTACTGTATAAAAACCATCCTCCTGTGGTAGCTTCTTTTGAATCTTTTGCTTTGGGATACTTGCTTTTCTTTTGTCCTCAGGCAAGTTTGTTACTCATCTTTGCAGTTTGTCAATCGAGTATGCTTTTTCTTTTAGCAGCAATATCATGATGTGCATGGTCTCAAAATGATTTTTGCACTTTTGGTGGTTACCAACTTTGAGGAAAATCAAGAATACAAAAAACTACATACCCTTTAATATTGCAATCCAAAACTGACTCTCTTACCCAGCCCTAGAGGTAAAAGAACAAATGTAAAGAACACGCACACAATGGTGGTTTATGAAATACAGAATTTACTGTTCTATCTTGATATCTTCCTTAAGAGCTAGTTCTCCTGAATCGCTTTTACTGAACAGTTTCTCAACTATGTCACTCCAGTTGGTTCTTTTCCTTTCGGACTTCGATTTCTTGTCTTCTGTTTGTGTGTCCTGATATTCTGAAGCACCTGATGCTTCTTCCTCACCTGATGTGGTGAGTGGAGGTGGTTGCTCTTCCTCTGTTGTGGCATGAGGCACATTCAAGCTAACAGCTCTCTCCAATGCATCCTTGTGCTCTTTCTGAAGCGTCTGTAACCTTTCAAGCTTCTGAACCATAGGGGCAGTTGTTACCACTTCCTCACTGCTTTCTTTCATCCGCTGCAGAAAGTATGCAACAAGCTGTGAGAAAGTTTCAAAAAAAAGGAACTACTCTGTAATAAACAGTACCAAATGTGGCACTTCTGCTGAGAGAAACTTCAACAAATTATTCCAGGTTAAATTTCTCCATTCCACAATAAAACAAAAACCGGTCAATTCCAACAACCACTTGGCACATTGCACTTGGCGCATTGAGGTGTTGTTTTTTACCAAAATAAGTTCCCACCAATCACTAATTATATCTCAAAGAAAGAGTGTAAGTTATAGCTAAAAACAAGCAAAAGATGAAAAACACTTCGTACTCACTTCCAAAGCTTTTCGTGCTTCTCTTTCAATCCAAATGATAGCATGATCTGATGTTGCATTGCTTGACAGCACAATATGTTCAAATCTTTCTTCAACTGGAATGGCAGTTCTGACCTCAGGAGGATATCTCCCACATCTGCGTTTATTCAGATTCAGCAGCAACAAGCAACTCAGATTCATCACAACAACCAGAAATAGTTTCTGCGGAATTAAACTAGTGTAATTACCCTTCATTCATTTTTCCGATAAAAAGTTCTCAAGACTGCTGGGAATGAAGTTGCACAAAGATTATGTAACCGTGACTCATTGGTTTTTACGAAATTTTAATTTCCTCGTAAGGACACGTATTGCCCCTAGTACCCGTACTGGACTGACGTGGAAGCAGCAACAGCTTTGGTAGACTTAAATTCTAACATTTTTGCATCCTAGTTCTATAAAGCACGAAATAATACAAAGAATGAAAGATATGAGACACTCTAAGGATATAGATGGTAACATGTTATTTGATCAAAATATAACTCATGTATAGTTAAGACTATACATAATTGATATGGTGATGGCGTGCCCCCGTTTTCCTTGTTTTTTTTTTTTTTTTCCTTCGGTCGTGTTGAAGAGGCCGTACCAATAGTCGTACCAGTACCATTGTTACCCAGCTAAGATTCTAAATGGGATATTATCATTAGCAGATATTCTACGTGTTTATGTCTTTAATTTGACAAATCATCAAGAATGTCAAAAATGACCACAAAACCAAAACAAATGAAACTTCCGTAATCATTCCCAAGAAGCTGAAACAAAAGAAAATTCAAAACACAACTAAGAGGGTACCTGCAAAACTTCCTTTCTACAATATGATACATTCTTCCAGGAGCATAAAGCCTTCTTGGATCTCTAAGCTTTCTACCTTCGGGTATGAAGGTGTCTCTCATGCAAACCAAAAATAATAGGCAAGGCAAGCTGTCCAAAGCATTAAGACCTGGTTTAAGAAATACTCACTTAAATGCTGAAAAAGAAATTGGTGGTTTTCTAACCTAAATTGTTAAAGTGGACTAAGAAAACAAACAAAGAAAAAATAGACATGATTATAGAACCAACAACAAAAATGTAAAAGGATGAAAACAAGATCTAAAAAGAAAGGGAAAACACAGTTGTCGTATGACGAACCAGAAGATTGATTTGAAAACATCTTCCAGAGGTGTCGGTGTTCTAGGTAAGAAGTCATCCTGAAAGAGAAGATAACAAGTATCACCCATCAGTGTCTAGAGGTGAAAAAGAAGAAGAGGCACATCAAACTAATCTAGATAGAGAGAGAATATATTTAACTAGAAAGAGAAACCGCATTAAGGAAATTCACAGTGATCAGTTACAACTATGCACCATGAGTATGGTATTACGGGTTATATCGTAACATTAATACCATATACCCACATTGCAATGTTTCTGGCACAGAAGGTGAGAAGACTAAAACTTTCGCAAATCAATTTCCGCAAAACCTATATAAGGATCATTAGATAAATGTGGTGATGAAACTGAATTATGAACCGAGTGACTCACGAAGGCATTGCACTAGCCATCGATTCTCCTTTTTCTAGCTAAGTCTATCAACCCATCTTGAGTTCCTCCTAGTACTAAGGAGCTAAAACAACATATATCAGTGACAGTTCAAATCACCACAAATGATACATAATTAAGAACCTCCTCTTACGGATTCAGCTTGCGTAGATTATGAAAGATTCAATGAGCTTGATTTAATCAAAAAGTTAAACTTAAGCATCAGACTTACTTGCAATATAACAGAGTTGATAACATCTGCATACTTGACAGCTAAATTCAAAGACATACATCTAGCTGGAGCAATAGCATAACACTTCACATTACTCCTCGGAATCCCCCCTAACTGATTCCGATGATTCACCACCACAATTGTTAACAATGCCGCCACCCCCGACCCCAACGAATGCCCAGCAAATATCATCTTATACCTAAATCAACACAAAAACATCATTAAAAGACCCAAAAACAAAAAATGGAAAAAAATGGAGAAAAAAAAATATGACCCCCAATTGAGTTATACCTAGATCCATTATCAAGCCACAAACCCTTCAAAGTATCAGACTCTTGATTCAACAACCAAATAGCAGATTTTAACAAACCATGATGAACATAACCACCATCAAACATTTGCATACCTAATCGATTATCTAATAATAGTTTATAATCACTTTGACTAACTAAATTCAAACCCCGTATAGCTAAAACAATTTCTTGATTTGTATGATCAATATAAATCAAATAAGGTGGTGCTCGACCATTATTCTGTTCATATGTCACTCTTTTAATTACCCAATCTGGATTCATACCGTAACCACAATCAGGCCCAAACCTTGGGTTCCTTAAATCATCTTCATAAACAGCTAAAATTGCTCTACAAATTCTTGGTATTGGTTCAAAATCTTCTGGGGTTGATAATGGCCATGTTGCACTATCATCTGAACCAACATATGTACATCTTTTCCATATCCATCTTGTTACTCCTAGACATAGTACACATTCAACTCCGCATGTAAGGGACATTTTTCTTTTTTGGGGGTGTTTTTTTTGGGCTGGATTTTCTTGAATCGGGACTGGTTTTGGGTTTGTATTTTTTTCTTCAGAGAGAGAAGGGAAGAAAGAGTGTCTGAATAGTTGAGAAAGGAATAAGTAAAAAGGACATCTAGATGGATTTCGAGTGACGACAACTAAAAACACCTGTACTGCTTTATTATAATTACTACCAAACCATTATAGTTTAGTGGAAAAAATTCATTGATATTCCTCCTTCACACTGGGGGAGCCAACTTGGTTTTGTATTTTTAAATGGCATTTGAGTACAACCATCGTAGAGACTCCGTTGGTTTTTGGTCTGTTCCTGCAATTCTACAATTCTAGCGACGGTGGATGGTACCAGTTCAATTGTATAAGTAAGTTCTCTTGTAGGTTCTTAATTTCCACTTTTTTTTGTTTGTTTGTTTTGTGAATAAGGTATTTCATTAACTAACAACTAAGACTCAAAAGGAGTCTACATTACGATGAAAGTAGAGTCATCCAATATCGATCATTGGGAGATCTCTTGATATTAAATTTATCTACTGTTAGATGATGCTGAATACAGGGTGCGGGTAGTCCCCTAATTTAAAGTTGAATTTAAGTTCCTTACAAATTTCGCTAAAGTATCCGCTACCAGATTTCCTAATCTAGGAACAAAATGAAAACCCAAAAAATTACTACATAAGTTTGATGTCTTAACTGCCTCATCAAGACAGGCTTTAGCATGCCAAGAAATGTCTGAATTATTTCCATGAAAGTAATTGAAAAGGCTTCTTAACAATCTCCTTCAATGCTGAAATTCTGGATTCCCTTCTCCTTTGACCAAATAGTTTCCTGCAACACTCCTATAGCTTCTGCTTCTTGAGGGTCTGTACTTGCTGACTGTCCTGCTCTTCCTCCTTCTGAAGTTCCGGTGTTTCCTCCATACTGATCAATTTTTACAAAATTCCCATCCACAGATGGAATGGAGCATAAATTATCTGAAGAAGAAGATGATAGGAAATCTGAAATTGAAAATTTGAAAGTTGATTTTAGATGCGTAGTTGGAGTTTTAAAAGATAATGCAATGCAATTATGATTAGCAGATTGCGGCGGGGATAATATAGGAGCAATAAGAGGCGAAGCAGATAAGATGGAAAAAGGGGATTCGAATGAATCCCTAGCATTCTCATAAGATGAGAACGATAGTCTCCTGCTAGATAAGGGAGATGAAACATTTAAACCCGGTTGCATCAGATTCAGAATGTCACGGAGAAGCCCAGAACCATTCGGTTCCGATTCAGAGACTCTCGCAGATTCAATGATTTTGTAAGTTTCCTAGTTAGTAGATCGGAAGAACTCGAGAATCAGACTCGGCCAAAGGTATAAAATTTTCTGGCGAATTAAATGGGAAGGTTCTCTTCCCTAAGACAGAAAAAGATGTCAGAGGCATGTCTTCATCTATGATCACAGGTCTTAGGACTTCATAGGATTGAAGGTTAACATGAAATGAACTTTCCTCTTGAACATAAGATCTAAAAATGTCGTTAAAAGTTTCAAGTACTTCTGGCTGGCTGAGGTAGGATTCTACTGGTACAGACTCTCCATGACAGTCAAAGTTATCCTTGGGGTTCCATATTTGTACTTTCATATCATTCAACCAGTAGATGTCATCACCTGGGTAAGGGGAATCAACTGATATATCATATATATCTTCCAAATGCCTGCCATGCAGGATAGCACAACTGCTAACTGCTAGAGCACTGCTCGGTCTAACTCGCAAGAGTTGCTATCTCAAGCTTGTTTGTCAAATTTAGTTAATCAAAACTATATACTTGATTTTTAGTCTACTTATAACTATGTCTCGGATTAGGATATAAGTGTGTTGTAGTTGCGGGAAATCCCACACTACACCCCTCACTATATTTTGTAGATCTAAATCTTATGAATTATCTAAATTCCAAATATAAGTGCTAGAAATTTAAATAGACACATAAGATTTTTTACGTGGTTCGATCAATGTGATCTACATCCACGGTTCTTCACTATGATTGTTGAGGTTACATAAGAATTACATTGAGAATCTCCATTAATGGATATTTTCTAGAGCTCTAGATCTAATTATTTGGGGAAGAAGATGATAAAGAAAATAAATCTCTCTCTAAATCTCTCTCCTCCTAAAAGTGTCCTCCCAAAATTATTCCTCTCCCTTCTCTCTCCTGCTCTCCTCTTTATATAGTGTTTACATAGTGGATGACGGCTCACATACTGGCTCATACTCTCGAGAGCTCTTTGATAGTCTCGCGAGCTCTTGCTACCTCCTCTCGAGACATTCTATCGAGCCCTTTAATGATTTCGCAGGCTCTCGCTACCTCCTCTCGAGACGTTCTCTCGAGCCCTTTAATGATTTCGCGAGCTCTCGCTACCTCCTCTCGAGACACTCTCTCGAGTCTTGCTACCTTCTCTCGAGACACTCTCTCGAGTCTTGCTACCTTCTCTCGAGACACTCTCGCGAGTCTTGCTATCTCGCAAGCTCTTCTCGCGGAGTTAAGGAAATAATTGAATCTCGCACACTAAGAAAATATGTTGTGCGATATTTGAGTCCTACATCTTGCCTCTTTTTCCTTGAATATTGCTTGAAGAGCGATCTTTAAGGAAAAATCTGTTGTTGTAGTAATCTTTGGTCTTTGTTGATGAAGGAACGAGCGGAAGAATACTGGACTTGAAAAGTACGTACTTGCCTCTATTCTTTTGCGAAGTTCAAATATTAAGAAGTAACTAGAAGTATCATCTATTTGAAGTCGCGAAGTATGAATTATCCTTGAAGAAGTATAAGAAGTACTCAATCCTCGAAATATATAAGAAGTATGAAGTATCCTTTGAGAAGTATAAGAAGTACTTAATCTTCTAAATATAAGAAGTATTGTGAATCCATCATGCGAAACTCTCGCTCCATGTTCTTTGCCTCATGCTATGCTCTGTTCTTTCGCGAAGTTCTGAAACTTTGCGAAGTGGATAAGAAATATTAATCCTTGAAGTATAAGAAGTATTGCCTCTGTTCATGCGAAGTCATTATTCCATTTTTGGTGAGGATTCTTGTTGTTCATTGGTAAACATCTTCTTTGGAAATGATTCTTGCCGAGAAAATAAAGAACATAAAATGTTTTTTCGGTAATCCATTGTTGCCTCTGTTCTTTATCTACGAAGGTAGAATCGTTGAAAAAGTGTTGAATGAGTGAGTTATTTCTTCATTCTTATTTTTCCTCTATCTCCTGCGTTGCGCTCATGCGATAGTATAATCTCTTCATTGCTTTATGTTGAATTTTATCATTGCGACAAGATCGCGGGACGTCTTTACATTTTCATGCAATGACCCATTGACCTCGCCTTATCATTTTTGTGTGGTCTTCCAAGTTAGACCTCCTAATTAGAGGTCCTCCCCATACCTTTCATCGCGACAAAATCGCAGGGACGTCTTTACACTTGCATGTAAAGACCCATTGATCTTGCCTTATCATTTTCCAAGTATTTTTGCCTCTGCGGGATGTTTTAGTTGCGACAATATGACAGGCCTAGATATCCTTGCGAACATAAAGCCCCATGACATTGCCGTCGTGCGACGAAATCGCGGGACGTCCGTACACTTTCGTGTAAAGACCCATTGATCTCGTCTTACCCTCGCGTTAGTATTATTGCCTCTTCGGGATCATTGCACAAATATGACAAGCCTAAGTCTCCTTGCGAAAACAAAGCCTCATGACATTTGCGTCGTTTTGACACTCCCCCTATTGGAGAGCGTCGCCCTTATCATCTCCCGGTTGCCCCTTCAAGGAGGCGAAACATCGGCCATACAAGACTAGCTCCTCCCATCCGGTCTTAACAACAACCAGTTGTTTTCGCAGCCTCTTATCCCTTATACCTATATGGTTTATGGTTACGAGACTGCACCCTAAGTGGAGTTTTCTTCGGGCGAGTGCAACGCATGCCAAGACTTGCCAAGAATGGCCAGGGTAGGTTCATCCATCCCGGGCACTCTTGCTCAACCGTGTACCTCGGCGCCTTGTGCATACACAACGACTCCTTGGAAGAGACCCTCGGTCGCCCAACCAGGGTATAACCTACATATATAGTTGGGAATCCAAGGTATCTCCCCCGGATAGGCTTTCATGGGCCCCAAATCTGCATGACCCAGGTTTCAGGAGCGGTGTAACCTTCCACCTGAGCCATGTTAAGAGATACCCCCTTATATGACGCACTTTAGGTCTTACATTTGCCTCTTACGAAATGTTATTCGCGAACTAGGGTGTACGCCATAAAGGTTCGTCCCATTCACTCACTCAATCATTTTTGTCAATTCATTCAATCATTCATTTATGATTTTCTCTTCTCATTATCTTTGCGAAATTATCGCATGTCTTCATTCTTTCATTCATTCTTTCATTTCTGTCACTTCCTTTACTCATTCTTTCGTTTCTGTCATTTCATTCATTCATTCTCATAATATCATATCATTTGCGGTTTGCTGTTGTTGTTGTCTCTTGCGAAGTATATGATTTGCTTGCGAAGCTATCATCCTTGAAATGTATGGACGTCGCATAAAATATAAATATCTCGCAGCAAAAAGAATTGTGAGAAATGAGATTTGAACACCTGACCTGCCTCTTGCATATTCTCGCACCATACCAACTGTTCTAACCCTCATTTGCGAGATAATCATCAACTTTCTTCTTTGCGAGATAAGCAAAGTCTGTGCGAAATTTCGCATAACAAAAATAAATGTGCGAGAGCAAGAATTGATCCTGCGACCTACTTCTTGCATTCATGCCTCCTGACCAATTGTGCTAGCCACGCCTCTGCGAAGTGTTTTACTGCGAAATAATCACTTACTTTCTTCTTGCGAGATACATTGCGAAAAATCCATGTGAAAAATACACGTTCGTTGAGACTTGAACTCGCGACCATGAACTCATTAACTTCGCAGGTGACCAACTGTGCTGCCTCTTGCTTGCGAGATAACGAAACAACCTTGCGAGATTATACATTTTTTTTTTTTTTTTTTTTTTTTTTTTATTTTTTTTTTTTTTTTTTTTTTTTTTTTTTTTTTTTTTTTTTGCGAAGCCAAAAAATTCTTTGCGAGGAGGGAGGTTCGAACCCGCGACCTCTGGTTTATACTCTTCGCCAGTGACCAATTGTGCTAGCTGCTGTTTGTGAAAGAGTGGTGTTGTTCGCAACTTATTCTCATATTACCCTTCCTTTCCTCTTTGTGGCTTTATTCTCCAGTTTCTTACACATGTGCGTCTTTCTGATTTCTCAACTTCGTTTGTGCTGTAAACCTGTGTGGTACTCCCCTTTCCAAGGTTTTGTTGAGAACTCTTCGTATTGAGCTGCTTGAACTGGTTCATTTCTTAGAATTTTTTTTTTTTTTTTTTTTTTTTTTTTTTTTTTTTTGACCAGAGTTTGAGTTACTGCTTGGTCTATCCTTTACCCATTTGAGTTTCTTCGGTGAGTTGATTATTGATAGTTTACTGGATTTTCTTCATTGCTGGTCGTAGTTGGTGTTGTTGTCTTGTTGTTACTCTGCGAGATGATCTGCTTCATGCGAACCAAACTCTTCTTCCATGGTTGAGCTTCGCTGCATAGAGTTATTCGCCAACTTTGAAATTGCACTTCGCTGGAGCAACTTTGAGTATGTGAATTCCCTTTTCTTCTACAAACATGGCTGTTATGACCCACCTTCTTCATTAATTTCTTTCCCTTTGACCTGCTGGTGTTTCTCAATCATATATTGTCTTCCCTTCTTTATTAACTTTTCCTTTCGCAGAGCTAGTTGGATTTATTGACTATGTGGCGAAGTAATATTGTTGTCTGCGAGATTCACTTGCTTTCTCATATTGTTGATTACTGACACGAACTTGTCATTTGTTGATGCTTTAATGAAGTTAACTCATGGGTTCCTCTCAAGACAATTTGTGTTCGCTGGCGCTATTTGAATAATTCACTTTCCATCAAACTTCGTCATTGGTTCTATATTTTTCTGATCGCCACGAGTTGATTATTTTTGTCTTCGCAAGTTGGTTGTTTCATCTTCTTCGCTCATGGTCCTTTTAACTCGAGATTACTACTCCCAACTGATTTGCTGCAAACCATAACAATTTAAGATTGGCAATTAACTCCATTCAAATGTCTCTTCGCAATTACCAAATTTTCTTCCACAAGAAGTTAACACGTCTTCTTCATTCGTTGTTAACAATTTGTCTTTGGGAAACACGTTCATCCATACATTACTCTAACACTTGAAGATCCAATGTATCCAAACTTCAGTGGAACTCTCTTAAATCAACAAAATCAAATAGTTCATCCCTTTTCCTTGTCTACATCGTTCTTTTCTTTGTCTGGAGCTCTTCCTTCTCTTTTTTCCCTTAAAGTTTATAGATCCCGTTGAATTCATCACCAACAGTAGCCGATTTTTCTAAATTTTCTTGAACCAACAAGATTAGGTCCCTGTTTCTAGCGCATATGTAGTAGCGGGATTTCCCACACTACACCCCTCACTATATTTTGTAGATCTAAATCTTATGAATTATCTAAATTCCAAATATAAGTGCTAGAAATTTAAATAGACACATAAGATTTTTTACGTGGTTCGATCAATGTGATCTACATCCACGGTTCTTCACTATGATTGTTGAGGTTACATAAGAATTACATTGAGAATCTCCATTAATGGATATTTTCTAGAGCTCTAGATCTAATTATTTGGGGAAGAAGATGATAAAGAAAATAAATCTCTCTCTAAATCTCTCTCCTCCTAAAAGTGTCCTCCCAAAATTATTCCTCTCCCTTCTCTCCTGCTCTCCTCTTTATATAGTGTTTACATAGTGGATGACAGCTCACATACAGCTCATACTCTCGAGAGCTCTTTGATAGTCTCGCAGGCTCTTGCTACCTCCTCTCGAGACATTCTATCGAGCCCTTTAATGATTTCGCAGGCTCTCGCTACCTCCTCTCGAGACGTTCTCTCGAGCCCTTTAATGATTTCGCAGGCTCTCGCTACCTCCTCTCGAGACACTCTCTCGAGTCTTGCTACCTTCTCTCGAGACACTCTCTCGAGTCTTGCTACCTTCTCTCGAGACACTCTCGCGAGTCTTGCTATCTCGCAAGCTCTTCTCGCGGGTTAAGGAAATAATTGAATCTCGCACACTAAGAAAATATGTTGTGCGATATTTGAGTCCTACATGTGTAGTTAGGAATTAGACTTCACGACGTTCACCAATTGAAGAAGAGGATCTACTGAAGAGCTTGGAGGAACTTCAGCAACAAAAGGTATATGGAGACTAAAACTTATCTATCACTCATAAGTCTATTTTATTCTATCTTCTAATGAGACTAAGTCGTATAACTATATACACTTTTACATTATACACATTGATATTTCGAGCTGAGTTTATCTCGCTTATTTATTTCTCGAAATATATGTTGGAAGCTTTTAACTTTAGCTAAGTTCATCGTATTCTTGACGAGTTTAGTTGGAGAAAATTTATTTGTTGTAAAACTAAATATTAACTCAAAGATGATCATGTGAAAATTACCTTAAACATCTTACATGATTTGTGTGAGACAATCATTTGATGTCAACTTGGGAAGTTTCGTATAGATTTAATCACTTGAAAATTACTTGAAGCTAATGGTATATGTAAGATTACCATTGTTGCCTTCCAAGGATGTTTAAATGATTAAATGAGAGTTTTAGAATGACTACCATGACTGGATATAATACAGGTTGTATACTTTGTATACTAACTGTGTAAGTTTAGTTCAAGTCTGTAACTATTGTTTGCGAACTGGTTTTCCTGAAAAGGTCCGGAGCTGTTGTTCGCGTACCCTATTTGCGAACGGCTAGACAAGGTCAAGTCCGGAGCTGGTGTTCGTTACCTTGTTTGCAAACGGCTGGACAAAGCCAAAGTCCGGAACTCCTGTTTGCGTACTCAGTTTGCGAACATGGTGGTCAGGTTCTAAAATCGACAAGTATGGATTTTCATACTCATGAAGTCAGTTTTGTTTGCGAACTAAAGTCCCTAGAACTTTAATATAATAAGGTATGTGAAATAGTTTTACAAACCGTGGTATTATGTTCATGAATTGGTTCTTGTATAGGTACTTTGTACAATTACAAACCAAACCGATTTTCTTTCAAATGTTTCATGTACATATTTCTATAAGATGATGAACATTTGAATGACTCTCTTAAAACACACTTAGATTCATTTGATTATCTATCATGATTGATTGATCATCATATTTGATCTAGAAGTGTTAGATGAATATGGCTAAGTTATAAGTGTTAATAACTATTATTGAGACAACAAGGTATACATGTTTGGGTACGGTTCATCCATATCTAAATATATGTATATTTCATTTGTGTGTATCAAGATAATACCATCTAACGGTGGAGATTGATTGCTTAGTTTTTAAACAGACTTAGCTTGAATCTTGATAGACGCATTTATGTGTCTATTTTGATCTCAGTTAGGTGTATTTGTACAACTATCCTGGAACAACTCCTACTTATGTTGCAAAATTTGTTTTTACAATTATTGTGGTGAGTAGTAAATGTTTTTAACACAACACTTATTAGTATTGTGATTATGACAGTTAGTACACTTGTTGGAATTGTAAAACTACCATGATACAACTATACTATGTGTAGTAGAAATTTTGTAACACCACTCTTACTAGTATTGTATGACTATCTTGGACAACACAAGTAAGGTATCTTAGAAACATATAAAACAACAGTTATTATTATTATGAATAAGATTTGCACGACAGTTGTATGAGCTGTGGAACTATCTTAGACAACACATAGTTATGTTATAAATAAGCTATTTCACAATATCTGGGTTGTGTAGTGTAAATCTCTAACACAACTGTCTATATGTCAATAAGGCCCTACATATATCACTTTTGGCACTTTGTTTATGTTGTGAAATGTGAAGAAACAACAACTAGATTAAACTGAAACATAAAATGGCTCTGAAGATGAAAGATTCATTGAAATTAAACCAAACCCAGTGTAACAACATTCACATACCCATGTAATATAGACAAAAGATACAAAAATGTAGCAGTGATGATGTTTGTTACCAAAAGTTAAGTCTCAAAGATGATTTAAGAAATCTACCTGGTAGGAAATTCTATCCTTGGGCCATGTGATAAAATTTGAAACAATAATCCAACATATTTGACTTCTTACTGTCATGCCTTCTGTATGACATGAGCATCCTCCACATAAGCAACCTTCACACATCGGTGTAGGCTCCAAGACCTATTGGCATTCCATGTATCGCCTTACTTGGATCTGTTTGACAATTTCAACCTCCGCAACCACCTCGCCCTCCTTGTACCCACTTAACGACACCAAGCTTGGAATCTCTTTGGCACTTGGACCTCATTTGGTCTCACGACGGGACTTGGAGTGGTATGAGTTGAGTCTCTTTCATTGCAGAGAACAATCCTGCTAGTGCTAGCCTCCTGGTTGTTGCTGGCTTTTGGAGTTGACCTGCGAGAGGGTGAGACTCCATTGCAAACACATCTTGAGTTCCTTTCCTATATTAAGACCGGATCAGCAAAGATGAGGTTCACAATCAAGTTTGAATTCATCAATAAAATGAGAACTAATAGAGCACAAGTTAAATTCTCACCTCTAACTGCACCAGCCGATCATTCAGTGCTCTATAGGATTCCTGACACTCTGTAATCATCAATTTATAGTGGGATTGGGCAGCAATCTTTTTACGTGTCGCTCCAAAACCAATTCCTTTAACTCTCCCTGTAGTTTTTTCCTCGCCAAAGGCCTTTGCAAGAATATCATCTGTCACGGATGATCCACCATCAGCACCATGCTCGTCTTGACTTTTTCAAGTTTCTCCTGTTTAAGTGTGTAAAACATCAGATATTTTCGCATTTTTGAAGCACCCACATAAACCACACAAAGGAAGAGGAGAAGATTTCTTACAAAAGCTTCTACAACACCAGGATTTGGAATCTTTCCTTTGCGCTGTCTATGACCACGTTTCCATAAACTGGCTGCATCAATCTCCTTGGTTGTGTTTAGTTCTTTTTGCTGCCAAATAAATGTATCAATACATGACAATCATCAAGAATAGCATAACAACATGGTATTAAAGTCATGATACATGCTAAGAAGAAACTTGGTCGATTTTTAAGATCCAACCATGTAAAATAAACAGTTAACACATTAACAAAACAAAAGACTGCATAAAAGAGAAGTATCTGTATTAGCTCTAGCTAATACAGTTAAGCCATCATTTGGGCAATCAAAACCATCACCTCATTATCTGGAATGCTTATAACCAAAATGAAGGAAAACAATAACAAAGAAACAAAGAAGAGATTCATTCAGGGCATCATATCTCCAGGGTGTTAAATCAAATGAATATTTAAGTATGCATACTTCATATGGCGGCACGAGAGAATCTAAGACCTAAACCAATGCCGCTCTCAAAGACTCCGTTGAAAATGTAGCTAACACACGGGGTAGTTCTCATCCGATCTAGAATGAGATTTAATTATCGACTCGAGGTGTTTCGTACCAAGGCAACATCAGAAAAACATGCTCTATCCATAACATACAACTTCCAGTGCACACACTCTTTCTAATCCATAAGATGCTTATCGGATCCAACTCGTGATGGATAATGTATAACAATAATATAGTGTATACATAAATAAAAATGAATAGATTATACATCCATGTTACCTTTTTGGGGTTAGCATGACAAAGATTACCTGGATAACTACTCATCTTTTCCTTGGAACCTAGTGTTAGTAGAGGTTTGTGTATAAGCATGCATGTAAGTAAGTGTTTGTAGCACTTGGTTCCAATTGATATGAACTCCCAAACATTCATATAGATGAGAGATAAACGCATGAGTAAACCAAAGGACAATATTACAAATATCTTCATGTGAGAGCACAAGACAACCAAATTCTCTGTGTGACTCATGGAATTTCACATATTACAGCTATGTCAAATTATGTATGCTAGTCTATACCACGGGTCGTGATCTGAATTATGAAATGATCCATCATAAACAACTTTACAATCCACAACCAGTTAAAAGGCCAGAGATCAACCTATACGAAATAACATAAGCATCTAAATGTTTGCAATTGCATAAATAATGTCACAATAACCAAACAACCAAGCAATTATATTTTTAACAACTCAATAGATTTCACGTGGTGCACATACCAAGGCCTCCTCCAATCGCGCGAAACCTTGTCGACTTATGGTATGTGGGGTGGTGTGTTTTGAACGCTTTTCTTGCATTATTAGTCTTTTGACACGAAAAGAAAAATAGAGACATCATTTGACAGACTTTTTAAAGTTTTTAATACAAATATAAAGTCATTCGTTATAATAGAAAAACTTACTCAAATCAGCAGAGGTTACATGTTTCACAAATTCTTCCCACTCCCTAACTGTCATGGTCTTGGGCATTAGCTTTTCCAAATCGTTTCTCTCTTTCTTCCCCTGAGCCGATCAAAAGCATCGAGCACCAAACCAAACTTTTCTTGACCTTGCTTCTCTAAGATAAGCTCCCATTTTTTGAAATAGTAATCTTTGTAACACTCGTGCACAATGAATCGGTTCTACAAATAAAAGTAAATAAATTGAATTAGAATACGCTATGTATTAAATAATTATTGACTAAACGAAAATAGATAAAGAGTTATGAATTACAGTACCATTACTATCTTCCATATGTTTTCTTTGGCTTGAACAGGGACAAGTCTCCAATCAGGAAAGTTAACTAAGTTTCCGAACAAGCACCCCTAGCACAACGGCCGCTTGAATGGATGGATCGCCAATCGGCTGTTCATTAGTGTTGAAGGAAACTGGTCTCTTCTACTCAAGAGAATCTAACTTCAATGCGTGCATCTGGGTTGGGCCACGTGGAACATACTTTCTTTTCTTCACTTCTTTTCCTTCTTCACCTTCCTCATTATCAGATCTATTACCATTCTCCAAATCCTTATCCACATCATTTGGATTTTCCTCTTCCTCTTGTTCTTCGTCTTCTTCTTCTTCCTCTTCCTCTTCCTCTTCCTCTTGCAAATCTGCAAGCGAGTCATTTGGATCCTCAAAGAACATTCTTGGACATGGGCCTCGTGTCTTTGCAGTGTCCAGCCCGATTTACTTTCTTTTGGATCGACTTCAGAATTTTCCGTATCTCCTTTATAGAGATTAGAATGAGACTCTGTGGTTGCTGACTTTGCAGGTGGAGCACTTTCAGATTGGTTTAACACCTTCTTCTTCTGTGTTGCTTGTGTCTTTGTAGCTAGTGATGACAGAGTATCCAATTCGTGTTGTCGCCGCTTTAGAGTTGTTGCAGCATCATGTTCTGGTAACTTCTTGTACCTTGGTGAAGTTCGCCTACTTACAAGAAGGCGATGGTTCCGATCACCGGTGATGACAGTTTAGCACTTTGCGTCTGTCGACGACGCTTTGGATTCGCTGTTGGCAATTCAGTTGGAGAAATTACAGCAGTTGGTTCTGTAACTTGCTTTGTCCTTGGTGATCGCCTTACTTGAATAATATTAGAAGATGGTTCGGCATTACACGTTTGGGACTTGTTATTTATCAGAGATGCTTCATCAGTGTTTGCTTTGTTTTTCATCTGCAACAACCATAGCTTAGTTAAAATGAGAATCTATATGGAAATTTGTTTACACTGCAATTGAGATGACAAGTCTTAACCTTTATTGCCAACCGCTTGACCGGCTTTTTCTTTACTGCTTCCTTGCTAGTCTTCATTATTGTAGTTATGCCTTGCAAAAACAGAATTCAATTATCAATATGGCTCAAAAGCTAACACAAAACCATCATTTCATATCCAGAGCATGAACTCTTGTGCATATCGATGAGTCGTCCCAGACTCAAAGAAACACATCCCAATTGCCAATATTTGAACATATACTCTTAAAAAGCAATGATGACACTTAAAGACATTGTCCACAAGTGTTATTAACCAATATCACTAAAGAAAGATGGTGTTGGACAAGAAGTGTTGGACCTTAAAACGGTACTCATTATGGGTATTTACAACAATATAAGAAAATCAACAACAAGTCACTTGATAATAAAGACACACTCAAGTTGATTTGTGCATCCTTATCATTTCAAATAATTATCATCAACCAAAGAAAAAAAATTGAGTTGATTTGTGCATACTTATTATCAATCAAAGCATGTTAAAAAATGAGTTGATTTGCATAAATGACCCAACTGAACCCAATAGCTATCTATCATGTTAAAGAAGCTATCTTGACCTAAAAAAGAAGCTATACAGAACATAATGACCTAGCATATCAATTCCCTAGAATCATCATAAAAATCACATCTATACAGAACATATTGACAAACTAACATATCAAATCCTATTAACAATCAAATCCTACTATCATTTCAAATACTAAATAAAGCATGTGAATAAATCAAAATCATTTGATACACACAATTTGAGTTGACACACTCTAGCAAGGAAAGAACCTGAGTTGATAATTATTGACACACATACTTATTATCATTTCAAATACTTATATATCATCAACCAAACATATTAAACATACCAAACCTCAAGTATACAGAACATATTAAAATCAAATCAAGTGTAACACATGACAAAGAAAAAAATCTCTACAGAACATACCAAACCTCATTCATCATAAACAACTAGTACTATTAACAGAAAGTACTAGAACATGAGCTATAGGGACAATCATCATATCATAAAGACCAAATACTAGAACATGAGCTACAGAGACAAAATCTTCAAAAAGACCAAAATTAAAGACCTAAAATCAAAAATCCCCAAAATTAAACAGGACCCAATTTAAATTTCATCATAGAAACAAGAAAACTTAAGTTGCATGTTAAGACCTAAAATTTCTGAGAGGAAAAAAACTACCCTAAATTAATAAATCACTAAAACAAAAACTATAACAAAAATTACTCTTAAGATTTGATAGTATGAGAGATTCTTACCCCTTGGTGAGATCTCGATTGAGTTCGAGAAATTAATCCTTTGAGTTTCTGCTGAATAGATTGAGAGATTGCTTCGAGTTAGGTTTTTTGATTATGGGTTATCTTATGAGAGATTTAGAGATCGAGATATTGCTTCCGAGTTAGGGTTTTCGATTATGGGTTATCTTTTGAGAGATTTAGAGATCGAGAGATTGCTTCGAGTTGCAGGGTGAGAGAGTTATTTTTTCTTTTTTTGGTGAAGAGGGTTTTCGTTTTTTGTGAAGAGGGATTTCTTTCAAGTGATTTTGGGGAAAATTTGGATGTCTTTAGAAATTTGGGCGCGTCTAGAATTTGGCTGAAAAATTAGGGGGAATAAACTACGGAGAAGACACGTTGTGTTAGAATATTGTCCGAAAATTCCTCGATCTGACACGTGACCAAAATTGGGCGGGCTTTTTTAAGGAGAGACACAATTTTGTGATTGGAGAGAACAAAAGCATACTTGATTGGTAAAGAAACACAAACCAAAAGGCTTCCCACCGTTAGATATTAGTTATTTTTGCACCCCTCATTTTGGTACGTTAGATTAGAGAAAATTCCCAAAAAAACAACCATAAACAAATTCATTGATTGGTCTAAGGAAAAGCATACGGATTGACAAAGAAACACACTTTAAGAATTCTCAGAAACCTTAAACGAACACGAATTCGTCAAGTTTGAGAAAGAAACTGGCTCCGAGATCGAAACCTGGCCACGAGAGGATCACTATAAATCTGAGAATTCGTAAGAACGATGAATCACACCATTTATTGGTAAGATTTGAACTTCAAATGTGGTATAACGACATACAAACTATGAACCGAGAAGTTGCGGGAGGGGTTCAGACTTCAATCAAACTATGATATAATACATAATCTAAATCAATAAATATGAAGCTCGAGGGTTTCGATTCGAACTTCAAATGTGATATAATGGCATACAAACTATGAACCGAGAAGCTCCGGGAGGAGTTCAGACTTCAAACTCATCATAATACATAATCTAAATCAATAAATATGAAGCTCGGTGTCGATTCGAACTTCAAATGTGATATAATGGCATACAAACCATGAACCTAAGCTCCTGGAGGAGTTCAGACTTCAAACTCAACATAATTCATAATCTAAATCAATAAATATGAAGCTCAGTGTCGATTCGAACTTCAAATGTGATATAATGGCATACAAACTATGAACCGAGAAGCTCCTAAGGAGTTCAGACTTCAAACTCGTCATAATACATAATCTAAATCAATAAATATGAAGCTCGATTGTCGATTCGAACTTCAAATGTGATATAATGGCATACAAACTATGAACCGAGAAGCTCCTGGAGGAGTTCGACTTCAAACTCAACATAATTCATAATCTAAATCAATAAATATGAAGCTCAGTTGATTCGAACTTCAAATGTGGTATAACGACATACAAACTATGAATTGAGAAGTTACAGGAGGGGTTCGGACTTCAAACTCATCATAATACATAATCTAAATCAATAAATATGAAGCCTTGTCGATTCGAACTTCAAATGTGATATAATGGCATACAAACTATGAACCGAGAAGCTCCCGAAGGAGTTCGGACTTCAAACTCAACATAATTCATAATCTAAATCAATAAATACTGAAGCTCGTGTCGATTCGAACTTCAAATGTGATATAATGGCATACAAACTATGAACCGAGAAGCTCCAGGAGGAGTTCGGACTTGAAACTCATCATAATACATAATCTAAATCAATAAATATGAAGCTCAGTGCTGATTCGAACTTCAAATGTGATATAATGGCATACAAACTATGAACCGAGAAGCTCCAGGAGGAGTTCAGACTTCAAACTCATCATAATACATAATCTAAATCAATAAATATGAAGCTCGGTGTCGATTCGAACTTCAAATGTGATATAATGGCATACAAACTATGAACCGAGAAGCTCCGGGAGGAGTTCAGACTTCAAACTCAACATAATTCATAATCTAAATCAATAAATATGAAGCTCCGTGTCGATTCGAACTTCAAATGTGATATAATGGCATACAAACTATGAACCGAGAAGCTCCGGAAGGAGTTCAGACTTCAAACTCAACATAATTCATAATCTAAATCAATAAATATGAAGCTCAGTGTCGATTCGAACTTCAAATGTGATATAATGGCGTACAAACTATGAACCGAGAAGCTCCAGGAGGAGTTCAGACTTCAAACTCATCATAATACATAATCTAAATCAATAAATATGAAGCTCAGTGTCGATTCGAACTTCAAATGTGATATAATGGCATACAAACTATGAACCGAGAAGCTCCGGAAGGAGTTCAGACTTCAAACTCAACATAATTCATAATCTAAATCAATAAATATGAAGCTCAGTGTTGATTCGAACTTCAAATGTGGTATAACGACATACAAACTATGAATTGAGAAGTTGCAGGAGGGGTTCAGACTTCAAACTCATCATAATACATAATCTAAATCAACAAATATGAAGCTCGGTGTCGATTCGAACTTCAAATGTGATATAATGGCATACAAACTATGAACCGAGAAGCTCCGGGAGGAGTTCAGACTTCAAACTATGATATAATACATAATCTAAATCAATAAATATGAAGCTCAGTGCCGATTCGAACTTCAAATGTGATATAATGGCATACAAACTATGAACCGAGAAGCTCCAGGAGGAGTTCAGACTTCAAACTCATCATAATACATAATCTAAATCAATAAATATGAAGCTCGGTGTCGATTCGAACTTCAAATGTGATATAATGGCATACAAACTATGAACCGAGAAGCTCCGGGAGAGGTTCAGACTTCAAATTCAACATAATACATAATCTAAATCTGTCATGTTTGGACTTTCTGACTTCAATTATCACTGGAGTTAAACCCGAGTCTCTGGTTAGGATGAACCGGAGACGAATTCTCTCATGTTTGGACATTCTTCCTTCAATTATCATTGGAGTTAGAACTGAGTCTCTCGTTAGGATGAACTGGAGACGAAATCTATCGTATTTGGGCATTATGACAAAATCTATCATATTTGGGGATTTCTTCACCAACTTCCTCATCACCACACAAAGTTGAAGATTACCTCCACCAATTTCCCAAAGGTATGTTATGCAGTTCGATCTGTAACCCATATCTAATTTTAGGATATTTTTTTTGATTTTTTTTTAGTTGTATTAAAATCTGTTTTTTGAACTACAGTTGCATTAAATTCTAATCATTTTTATTTGAGATTTTTTTATTTATATTTAATTCATTTGCATTCAACCCAAAATAGTTTTTTAAAACTGGACACCAAAATGTTTTTTTTTTTTTTTTTTTGGAATTGAAAATATTTTTGCGAATCGAAACTCCAAAATAATTTTTTGCGAGAGGTGAATTTTTTTAAAGGCATGAGAAAATTTTCGCAAAAGGAAATTTTTTTATCATATCCCTACGACGATGTTTCTTAAGAGTTGTAGAAAAATTTCATCATAACCATCCATTTCCATCTACAACCGTCCATTAATTTATTCTTTTTCTTTAATTTTTTTTTTTTTTTTTTTTTACTAATTGTTTCATCTATTTTATTTAATAAATTTCTCAACAAAGTGTTACATGTTAATTTCTCGTTCCTTATAATAATCCAATTTTTAATATAACCATGATAGCATCATGACCATCCATTCATTTATTCTTTAATAATTTCTAATAATCTTTTTCATCTACAACCGTTCATTCCTTTGTTTTTTTTTTCTTTTCCCCTCGATATCCATTCCTTTTTTCCCCTTAATTTCTTTATCTTTTTTTTTCTCCCCCTACATCGTCTTCAACAGAGGAGCAGCTTCATCTCCCCCTCCAACCACCCGGAAACTTCATCGTCTCCAACCGCATCACTAGCACAACTTGATCACCCAAACCACCTGGCAACTCCATCGTCTCCAACTCCAACCGCTCAGTCCGTTATTTACCATCGTCTTCAACTAGGTAGATCGATCTCGGCTTCATCGTCACCAACTCCATCATCACCACATAGTTGAAGACTTACCACCTCCACCGATATCTTAAAGGTTCCATTAGGTACATCGATCCGTAACCAAAATCTGATTTTAGGGTCTTTTTTTTTTTTTTTTTTTTTTGAACCTATATATTTTTTTTTTTTTTTTTGCATTCTAAGACTCAAGCATTGGTTTTTCTGAATGAGTATATGCCTCCCTGTCTCATACAATACACTTCAATAGGTTTTTTGGATTCAACTTTACGAACCTTTGGTTTAATTAGGATTAATTTAGTCGTAATTTGTAATTTGAGAAAATCAATGGCAAGATATGTCCGATATGGATACCCAGTTTGGAAATACACACTTTTACTTGTGTTTTAGCCAACTCGAAAGTTTGAATAAGAAACTCAGATATGCGCCTTGACCGCAAATCACTTAAATTTGGACATGTGGTCGGACCAGACTAATTGATTTCAAGTTTCAAATCACTTAAAATTTGGACAGACCCCAATGCCTTACCTAATTTTGTGTTTTATTTCTGCAAGGGGTTTTACGAAAGGTTACCAAGGGTCCATTTTGTTATTGCAGGTGACAAATCATGCTTTCCTCTTTCAAATATCGTGCGTAGCTATTTCAATTGCGTTTAGTCTTTGTAAGCCAGAATCGCATTCCTACTTATCATATGTTTGGTTTGGAATATGGATTTGTATTTAGTTCGCATTTTGCCTTTTTTTTGCAGCTCGGGCAGAAGTAAGTGGCCACTATAAATATTAACATGTGTTTGGCTCGGATCTCGTAATTAGCTTGTTCTCTAGTTGGCCGCTCAACCGTGTTGAAGCTATTAACATATGTTGTTTGTAGTTGGCATGTTGCTCTAGTGTTGAATCTTTAGAACGCTTCGATAGGTGTAGAATACACCGTATTTAATATCTAGTATTTATGCTTTCTTTGCAGAAGTTTTCTTGTAAATTATGTATCTTATGTGTGCTTTTGAGTTTATTAGGTGCAATGGAGTCATTTGGAGCAAAAAGACCAATTGGAACTCGTTCAAATACAAGATTTCTACTTTTCATTGTGTAGAGGACGAGAAGATTTTAAGACAATGGCGAAAGAACGGAGTCATTCGAGTTCGTATGAAGAAGTTATGAGCAAAACAAGAATTTGGAGGACTAAGGACAAAATTGTCATTTCATCAAGGGCGAAGACTATTTGGAGTCCGTGAGGTGGTTAAGGGGCTCTCATTCAGTGGTACCCTTATCACTCAAGAGAGGGTGTTACTAACACCGGTAGCCCTTATCCGCAGGATGGTTATCCGGATAACACCCAATTGGGTCGGTCCTATCCATGGCCCGCATCCCATCCGACCCACTTCACAACCCTACCCTAAATCGAGAATACCTTACTCTCTCATTCATTTCAAATCATTTTCACCTCCGAAATTGAATTCGAGAAAAGAAAGGAGAGATCGAGATGGATTCGAAGCAAGATTTAGTCATTGCTCATCAAGTTCATTGGAGCTTAAGCTCGATTCGAGTTTGTTTGAGCCGCCATTGAGGAGCTAGGTTTGTTTTTAACGATAGAGATTGAGCAGCCATTGATTCCATCCGATAAAGAAAGAGGTTGTTGCTCGAGATGAAGTGAGGAGAATAAGGATTGATTTGAAGGTTGGGTTGGCTGTGATAGAGAAATTAAGGGTTGTTGTCGAACTGGTGGTGAAATTGAAGTCACAGAGAGGATTTTACCGATTGAGAGGAACTCATCCGAGAAGAATGGGTATTATTTGTGTTGGTGGTTACAGAAGAGCAAGACAAGGAGTCAGTGTGATGGTTAAGGGAGCTTGGACCAAGTGAGATAGTGATGATGGAATTGCGGAATAGATAGCAAAGCGGGACTCGTTGTTGAATGGGTCTTTTACAGAGTGAATGAATAAGCCACCAGAAGTGATGGCCTTTAGTCTTTGTAAAGTTTTTGTCGTTGTTGTTGACAGTGGTGTTGATGAAATTGGTGGAAGAATATTGCAGTGATGGACGGAGGGCTGAATTGCGGGTTGCGTGATTGCCACCGGGTTGAGTAGTGTGACTCGAGAATGGTGTTATGTGTTGGCCGGGTTTGAAATAGAAGTAAAGGAGCTGCAAGGCACTTGTGTTGGGGGTCTGTCACTATAGCCGGTATTGCATGGTTTGTGCTCTCGTCTTTGGTAAAAGTTTTGCGACGATTGTGGAGTTATGCCGAGAGAGATTGTCTTTATTGGTGAGATGTTGTTGATGGGTGTTTAAGGAATGGTTTGAGCTGGAGGAAGTAATAGTGATGCTGCCAGGGTTGGATTAGGTTTGTGAACCTGTATGAAGGCAGAGAAACTGTGAAGCTGCTGTGACTGAGTTATAGCATCAGTTGCAGGTGAAGCATTGGCTGAGGAGGAAGTGATATTGCTGCCCATGAATATTGCAGCTGGAAGAACATCAGAAATTTGAATATGATATGCTGAAGTGAAGGGGAATGTGATTGGAAGTGGCAATGAAATTCAAATAGGTTGTGCTGGGAGATGGGTTTAATGTTGGATTGAAGTTGCTTATGAATGAGGAAATGGCAAGCAGGTTTGGAGCCACGTATGTGAAGTATGGAGCTCGGCCAGAAGTTGAGAAGTTGTGCAGGCATGAAGCACAATGATAGTGCAGCTGCAGTTGGAGATTGGAAGTTATGCACTGAAATGGCTTGGCTGAACAGCACCCCGACTCACCTGGAGAATGTCCGACCGCTCGACTCAACCCCAGCGGCACTCGACTCAATGATCTAACCTCGGGCTGACTCAGCCGATCCGGACCGAGTTGACCGGTTGACCCGACCGACCCGACCCGTTGACCGGTGACCGGTTTGACTTTTGCCTGTCACCGAGACATTTTCCGGCGACGATTCCGGCGGGATTAAAGCCATAATCCCGCTTTTCCCGTGAGCGTTTTTGGGACAATTTTTACACGGGTTTCTCTCCATGGTGGGCCGGGTGAATTTCCAACTAATGGACTTGAAGACAAAACCTAATTTTGGAAGGAGTATCCTTTATGGAAATTGAGGAATATATAAAAGAGAGGACTTCTATCTTTTTGAGGGATCTTACAACGTTATTATTATCTCTTCTATTTTTATTCTAGGGTTTACACCATGAAGTCTTTTCTCTTTCTTCTTGTTATGAACTCCATGAATATGAACTAAGTTTTTATTATTGGTTAAAGACGTAGTTGGATTTTGCAACCAAGTTATGATTTTTATGAATTAGTTTTCTCTCAATATTATCGTTCACTTTCTACGGGTTATAATAATTGCATGATTGATGGATTGCAATATGATTGAATGTTTGTTTAGTCGAGTCTAGAATTGATTGAACTCACATCCATATCTATAGCTATTTTAGGGTTTTCATCGAGCGATAACCTTGAATACGAGTAGCATGATATGATTCTAGGTTGTAGTGATACATCCTTATAATCATATGTAGAAATTGACCTTTGTTCGAATTGTTTGCGTTAATGTATTTCAATTGCATTGATTAGCCTATTTCGAAACTTAATGCTCCTAGGAATTGAACTTGATTAGCGCAAGGCGTTAGGTTATTCTTTAGGTAGATTTCACATGCGAACCTAATGTGTGTGTTGATAACTTTGGAAATTTATGGAGTATTCTTGCAATAAGGTATTCTATGGCTTTTGATGATAACGAGATTAAATACGAATTCTATTCATATATTCATAAACTTGTTTACAATTGAAGATGAAACCTTTATCCAATATTTTCCCATCCTTGATTTGCGTACTTTATTTGCTTTTTGTTTATTTTTACTTACACAATCGTAAATTCTTCCGGTGTTTTATATAGGAAACCATAACAATTTGACAACCTAGACCTCTCGTGGGATCGATCCTTTCTTGCCCTTGCTATATTTATATTTTGAGTAGTAAGAAAGTGTAATTATATTTGTGTCGCTTCGACAAATGATCACTTTTTTGCGCTCGTTCTTGGGAGGCATTGATTGTTAATTGTTTTTGGTTTCTTATTTTGTTTTTAGTCTTTTTTTATTCTTTGGTTCTTAACCGAGTTTTGAGAATCTCGTTTGAGTACCAATTGCTATGGACGGAGCTTATTGGAGCAATCAATACGACTTTCAACCTCAACAACATGAAAACTATCACCCTTATGGGGAGTATAATCAAAACCAATCCTTTGTCTATGATCAATACTCCACGTACCCTATGAGTTATTCTCATACATATCAACCTTCTTATGGTGGTTATGTAAGTGAGCAACCACAAGGAGGGGAGAATAGTTGTTTTCCTTATAATTTTTCCTCTAGTTTGGTAGATGAAATGCAACAATTTATGGACAGCATGGAGTCAATTTGTAGACAACCAAGCATGGAACAACTTTCATCGACCGAATGTGTTAATAATGGTATGTTTGGCCCAATTTCTGATCGTAGTTATGATCATTCACCCATTCAAAGGGAAGAGTCATGGGAAAGAGAACATATTGTAGTCAATGGTGGTAAGCGTGTGAACGTCGATGGAAACTTACGTTGCTTAAAATTATACAAGTTGGAAGATGATGGAGCCTCGGAAGAGCTAGTCGATGAAATTAGTAGGACTATTCATATGGAACTTAAACGACGTCGTGATAAGGGTTGGGAAACCGACGTGACGATTCTTATTATGGTGAGTCTCGAAGATGAAGACGAGGATGAATGTGTTAAAAAGGACCGACCTTTGGAGATATTTGATGACATTAGTGTAGTTAACTCAATTATTGATCTTTATAATGATCAACCACCTATTCAAAAGGTAATTGAGTATGATGAAACTAGTGTGTTACACAACTTCTTTGCAACAAGGTGTGAGTCTAATAAAGAGGAGTATGTTGAGAATGAGACCAAGTTATGACCAATATTATGGAAGACCCAATTGAACTTGTGCATGATTGTAATGATAATGTTTATGTCGAGACTTTGGTTAAGGCGAAACGGACGAAGAATGGTTGCAAGGTTTAATAGAGGACCATGATATACAAGAGGTGAATAATTCACTTGAGTTTTTCAAGGATGAAGAGGATTCATGATACAAGAGATTGTGCAAGGTTTATCTAACCCTTTGCCTATTGTTTCTTCTCCTTTACCTCTTATTGGTTTGAATGTTTGTGCTTCAAAAATATTGTTGAATGATTTTATATCTCGATATCCGCCATTAGAGATACTTGATTCTCATACTTTGCAGGTTTTGGAACAAGAAACCGTGGAAGTACCCGACTCCTATATTCTTTATGCACTTCCATGTGTGGACAAGAATAAGTGTGGGGGAAACTTTTACCGGTTCATAGCTTCACTTTTGTTTTATATTACTAATATTTGTGTGAAGTTAATGTTTGCAAAACAGGTGCTATGGGTGGATCCCCAACTTTTCCGATTATTGGTGTATGGGGAATGAATTTTACAAGAAGCTAGGTCGGGCCGTCGACTTTAAAACAAGCGCTTAGTGGGAGGCAACCCACCGGTTTTGTATTTCTTATCCTTTTGCTTTTTATTTTTGTTTCGTTTATTTATATTTTTACTGTTTTTATATCATATTTGAATCCCCATGTTTAATTTCATTGAGTCCGTAATCTATCTTAGAAGAGAATTATGCCGAATACCTTTTCGTCAGAAAATTTCAGACTGCGCGTAGTTCAGTCCAGAGACCATAACTGTCAGACCGTTTATCAAAACACTGTGAAATTTTGACACTGTGTAGAAAACACGTAGATGAACAACTTTTTGTGAAATGGAGTTTTTCCAAATTCCTTACCAATTTGCACAGTTTTTGCGTTTTATCTGCTGTTACGTCAGAATTCAGAACTTTCGGTTTTACACATTGAGGACAATGTGAAGTTTAAGTGTGGGGGAGCATTTATATGTTTGTTTTTGACACCATTAGTGGATGGAACCATTTTGAATGCAGGAGTTGAGGAACCAATTAACTAAAAGGGAAGAATATAGCTCAGAAATCACAAATTAACATGATAGTTGTTACCATATCTCTAATATCACCATATCGCATTCTATTTTTATTTTTCCATATTTATCTATTGTTCTCTAAGTGCTTTGGTGGGTCACTAAACATCGACGTGTTATTACTGCTAGGATGAAATAGAGTGGTTGAGTTACTAGAAAACAAACAAAAAAAAAAAGAAAAAAAAATGAAAAAATTTTTGAAAAAAGAAAAAAAAAAAAGGACCGATCAATTAGACCAAAACGGAATAAAAAGACACTTGGGAATAGCAGTATGTGTGAAACGTAGTCCCTGTCTCCGTCGCCAAACAAGCGTGGAATGCGGATCCAAGGCAACTATCATGTACTTGCTGACAAGAAGCATGCGCTTGGATCCAAAAGATCTAATCATGCCGTCTAAAAAAAAAAAGAGAAATTGGATCCCGGTTTGATCCAATCATATAAAAAAAAAAAAGAGAAAAAAATTATTATTAATGTGTTGAATAAAGTCACTCTTGGTTCCCTTGTATATGCCAATTGATTTGATGTAGCATTCAGCACGAAGTAGCTCAATCCAATAGGATTAGGTTCATCTTAGCAGTGACCTTGATGACGGATATGGGAAACATCGAACACTTGTGAATATTCGCCAACATCTACATCTTTATCCATCTTCTTAATCTTTTCATTGTGATTGTGGTTTGTTAGTTTTAAGTATCGTGGCTTGTTCGACTATCTAATTAGAGTTTATTTACTAATAATTGAATTGAATTTGCAAGGTACCTCTTCCTGTAGTCATTTTGGATTCATTCATTGATTTGTCACAAATAGACGGAGTTTGAAATATAGGTTTTGTAGGTAGACCTCTTGTAAACCTTCACGAGACTATAACTCGTCCACTAGGGACACCTAGGGGTTTAAAGGCTTGTTATTTATGCTAAAATTAACCGTAGCCTCGACGACACGGAGTTGTTGTATTTTATTGTTTTGTTTGATTTGCTCGAGGACTAGCAAAGTCTAAGTGTGGGGGAATTTGATAGGTGTAGAATACACCGTATTTAATATCTAGTATTTATGCTTTCTTTGCGAGTTTTCTTGTAAATTATGTATCTTATGTGTGCTTTTGAGTTTATTAGGTGCAATGGAGTCATTTGGAGCAAAAAGACCAATTGGAACTCGTTCAAGTACAAGATTTCTACTTTTCATTGTGTAGAGGACGAGAAGACGAAGGCAATGGCGAAAGAACGGAGTCATTCTGAGTTCGTATGAAGAAGTTATGAGCAAAACAAGAATTTGGAGGACTAAGGACAAAATTGTCATTTCATCAAGGGCGAAGACTATTTGGAGTCCAGAGGTGGTTAAGGGGCTCTCATTCAGGGTACCCCCTTATCACTCGGCGGTGGGTGTTACTAACACCTGGTAGCCCTTATCCGAGAGGATGGTTATCTTGGATAACACCCAATTGGGTGGCCCTATCCATGGCCCGGATCCGGATCCGGACCCACTTCACAACCCTACCCTAAATCGAGAATACCTTACTCTCTCATTCATTTGGTCATTTTCACCGAAATTGAATTCGGAAGAAAAAAAGGAGAGATCGAGATGGATTCGAAGCAAGATTTAGGCTGCTGTTCATTGAAGCTTAAGCTCGATTCGAGTTTGCTGTCGCAATTAGGAGCTAGGGTTTCGACAGAGATTGGAGCTGCCATTGATTCCAGGATAAAGAGGGTTGTTGCTCGAGATGAAGTGAGGAGAATAAGGATTGATTTGAAGGTTGGGTTGGCTGTGATAGAGAAATTAAGGGTTGTTGTCGAATCTGGTGGTGAAATTGAAGTCCGAGAGGATTTACTGATTGAGAGGAACTCATCTGAGAAGAATGGGTATTATTTACTGTGTTGGTGGTTACAGGAAGAGCAGTACAAGGAGCTGGTGATGGTTCGAGGGAGCTTGGACTGAAGTGAGATAGCTGATGATGGAATTGGCAGAATAGATAGCAAAGGCAGGACTGTTGTTGAATGGGTCTTTTGCAGAGTGAATGAATAAGCCAGCCAGGAAGTGATGGCCTTGAGTCTTTAGTAAGTTTTTGTCGGTGTGTTGTTGACAGGGTGTTGATGAAATTGGTGGAAGAATATTGCAGCTGATGGACAGAGCTGGAATTGCAGGTTGCGTGATTGCCACTGGGTTGAGTAGTGTGACTCTGAGAATGGTGTTATGTGTTGGCTGGGTTTGAAATAGAAGTAAAGGAGCTGCAAGGCACTTGTGTTGGGGGCTGTCACTATAGCTGGTATTGCAGGTGGTTTGTGCTCAGTCTTTGGGTAAAATGTGTTTTTGCGGCCCGATTGTGGAGTTATGCCAGAGAGATTGTCTTTATTGGTGAGATGTTGTTGATGGGTGTTTAAGGAATGGTTTGAGCTGGAGGAAGTAATAGTGATGCTGCCAGGGTTGGATGAGGTTTGTGAACCTGTATGAAGGCAGAGAAACTGTGAAGCTGCTGTGACTGAGTTATAGCATCAGTTGCAGGTGAAGCATTGGCTGAGGAGGAAGTGATATTGCTGCCCATGAATATTGCAGCTGGAAGAACATCAGAAATTTGAATATGATATGCTGAAGTGAAGGGGAATGTGATTGGAAGTGGCAATGAAATTCAAATAGGTTGTGCTGGGAGATGGGTTTAATGTTGGATTGAAGTTGCTTATGAATGAGGAAATGGCAGCAGGGTTTGGAGCCACAGATGTGAAGTATGGAGCTGCTGTTGAAGTTGAGAAGTTGTGCAGGCATGAAGCACAATGATAGTGCAGCTGCAGTTGGAGATTGGAAGTTATGCACTGAAATGGCTTGGCCAGAACAGACCCTGACTCACCCAGAGAATGTCTGACTGCCTGACTCAACCCTGACAGACCCTGACTCAATGATCTAACTCGGTTTGACTCAGTGATCTGGACTGAGTTGACCGGGTTGACCCGACCGACCCGACCCGTGACCGGTGACCGGTTTGACTTTGCTGGTCACCCGAGACATTTTCCCGACGATTCCTATGGGATTCCGCCATAATCCCGATTTTCCGGCGAGCGTTTTGGGACAATTTTTACACGGTTTCTCTCCATGGTGGGCGGGTGAATTTCCAACTAATGGACTTGAAGACAAAACCTAATTTTGGAAGGAGTATCCTTTATGGAAATTGAGGAATATATAAAAGAGAGGACTTCTATCTTTTTGAGGGATCTTACAACGTTATTATTATCTCTTCTATTTTTATTCTAGGGTTTACACCATGAAGTCTTTTCTCTTTCTTCTTGTTATGAACTCCATGAATATGAACTAAGTTTTTATTATTGGTTAAAGACGTAGTTGGATTTTGCAACCAAGTTATGATTTTTATGAATTAGTTTTCTCTCAATATTATCGTTCACTTTCTACGGGTTATAATAATTGCATGATTGATGGATTGCAATATGATTGAATGTTTGTTTAGTCGAGTCTAGAATTGATTGAACTCACATCCATATCTATAGCTATTTTAGGGTTTTCATCGAGCGATAACCTTGAATACGAGTAGCATGATATGATTCTAGGTTGTAGTGATACATCCTTATAATCATATGTAGAAATTGACCTTTGTTGGTTGTTTGCGCAATGTATTTCAATTGCATTGATTAGCCTATTTACGAAACTTAATGCTCCTAGGAATTGAACTTGATTAGCGCAAGGCGTTAGGTTATTCTTTAGGTAGATTTCACATGCGCAGCCCTAATGTGTGTGTTGATAACTTTGGAAATTTATGGAGTATTCTTGCAATAAGGTATTCTATGGCTTTTGATGATAACGAGATTAAATACGAATTCTATTCATATATTCATAAACTTGTTTACAATTGAAGATGAAACCTTTATCCAATATTTTCCCATCCTTGATTTGCGTACTTTATTTGCTTTTTGTTTATTTTTACTTACACAATCAGAAATTCTTCCGGGTGTTTTATATAGGAAACCATAACAATTTGACAACCTAGACCTCTCTGTGGGATCGATCCTTTCTTGCCCTTGCTATATTTATATTTTGAGTAGTAAGAAAGTGTAATTATATTTGTGTCGCTTACGACAGCGATCAAGGTTCGCTTACAAGATGTAATTCCCTGAATGCATTAAGATTTATGAATTTAGGTTTAGTACTAGTAGTTAAACTCGGTTCGCTTGGTTCACTTTGTAGCGTTGTTTCTACACACAATTGCTCCACGGAATCCCTCCGCAAGGTCTCGTGTTTTCTACTTGTGTAAAGTGTCGAGAACGATTACGTATTCCCTAACTTATACTAGATATAGATCAATTAACAAATCAATTTAGCGTGCACTCCAAACAATCTATCAATCAATCATGAATGAATAAACACTCCTATTAGTAAAAACAATCGATAATCATGTGAAAAATCTCAAGATAGAATTGAAACAAAACTCAAATCATGAATTAAGAACTAGGAATTCATCCTCAATGTAATGATTGAACTACAATGGCTGTTCAGTAATTACTCTAGTTAAGGGAATTTTATAAGGATAAGAAGAGAGAGTTCATGAGAAAAGAGAATCTGAAGAAGAAGAGAGGAGCTAGAGGAGAGAGATGAAAGGAAGAAACAATTTCAAAATAAAGTTGATACTCTTCTCACATCCAACCAGAAAGATAAGAACAACATTAGCCAGGCCAGCGTGTGACCGACACGCTCACAACGGCCGTACTTGTGACACTCACACTATTTACTAAGGGCACCTTACTGAAATGGCTAGCCCATAACTATGCAAGACAAGGGACATGACAAATACCCTCTACTCCACAACATCCTTGTCCTCAAGGATGAATTTTGGAAATTGTGTCTTCATAAGATGGCTGTCCTCCCATGTAGCTTCAGATTCAGTTAAACCCTTCCATTTCACTAAGACTTGGGATATAGCCTGCTGGTTCTTTTGAATAGTTCTGGTAGCTAAAACCTTCTCAGGTGACATCTGAAGTTGGCCATTGTTGTCAATAGAAGGCAGCTGAGTTTGTGGTACCATTCCCACACCAATCTTAGGCTTCAGTTGCGACACATGAAAAGTAGGATGAATTCTAGAGCCGGCTGGTAATTTCAGTTGGTAAGCAACATCACCCACCTTGGCGAGTACCTGGTATGGGCCAAAGAATTTGGCAGCTAGCTTCAAATTTCTCCTTAATTGGACAGTGGATTGTCTGTATGGTTGCAATCTTAAGTAGACCCAATCACCCACATTGAATGACCTCTCCGATCTCTTCTTATCTGCCTGTTGCTTGATCCTGTGTTGTGCAGCTATCAAGGCTTCTTTGAGAACTTGCCCCATTTCTTGTCTCTGTTGTAAATAATCTTCAACCGTGGCATGAATTCCTGCCTGAGAAGAAAGAACGCCAAATTGTGGTGGGGGATAGCCATACAGAGCTTCAAATGGAGTTAACTTCAAGCTGGTATGATATGATGTATTAAACCACCACTCGACCTAATGACAACCATGAGACCCATCTAGTAGGCCTGGAGCTAGTCATACATCTCAAATAAGATTCCAAAATGGCATTTACTCTTTCACCGCCCATCCGCAGTGGATGGTAAGCGGGGTGAGATGTAGGAAGTACCAACCTTAGCAAATAATACTTGCCGAAATTACCGATGAAGATATCATCTCGTCGAAACAATTGACTTGGGCATGCCATGTAACTTGAAGATGGTATCTATGAACTGGTAGCAACCGAGGCAGCTGTGTAAGGGTGACTTAATGCAATGAAATGGCTATACTTTGTTAACCTGTCCACCACCACCATGATAACTTCCCTCCCTTCATGCTTGGGTAGCCCTGTGATAAAATCCATACTAATATGCTCCCATGCTTGGTTTGGAATGGGTAATGGTGTAGTAAACCACCGGTGAGGTGTTGAATCCCTTGTCTTTGCCGGCAAACATCACACTCTTTGACAAAGGTAAGAATGTGTTCCTTCATTCCCTTCCAATGGAAGTATAATTTGGCTTTATGGTAAGTTGCTTGTCCTCCAGTGTCCCCCAATTGGTGAAGAATGTAAGGCAGCCATAATGGTTTTTCTCGATTCACCCGATCGACCAATGTATAATCTTTGTTTGTACCTCAAAACCCCATTCAAGTAACTAAACCCATATACCTCTTGTTTTTTTATTGTCAGGAGTGGAATCCATTTTTCAGCAGTAGAGTCTTTATGGTAGCTGTCTTGAACATCTTGGAGCCATGTTGGCTGAATGTGAGTGATAGCTGACATGATATTTCTTCTCCATACTTGACTCTTGACAAGGCATCAACAACTTGTTATCAGCTCCCTTCCTGTATTTTATCTCATAATCATAGTCCAAGAGTTTAGAAAGCCATTTCTGTTGTAGCATGGAGTGAATCCTTTGATCCATAAAGTATTTTATGCTTTGGTGATCAGTGTAAATTGTGAACTTATTGCCTAGCAAGTAGGTCCTCCATTTAGAAACTGCTAATACCACAGCCATCATCTCATTCTCATAAGTGGATAGAGCAAGAAATCTGTTTCCCATACCTTTGCCAAGAAAGCTATTGGTCTCTTTTCTTGCATCAATGCAAACTCCTACCCCCACATCACAGGCATCGTGGCCACCTCAAATGGTTTCTTGAAAATCTGCAAGGCCAATACGAGGAGTAGTGGTTCTTGCTTTCTTTAATAGTTGAAAGGCCACTTGTCTTTGCTTCATTCCATTGGAATTTGTTCTTTTTAAGTATCTCTGTTAAGGGCTTACAGATGAGTCCATAATCTCTAACAAACTTCCTGTAGTAGCTACCAAGCCTAAGAACCCCCTGAGGTCTTTCAAAGTGGATGGTACTGGCCACTTATCCATGCAAGCCACCTTCTCAGGATCAGCAGCAACACCTTCACCAGAAATGATGTGTCCCAGATAGTCAATTTGTGACTGCCCAAATGAGCACTTGTTGAGCTTGGCAAAGAGGGAATGCTTTCTGAGTAACTCTAGAGTGGTTGTTAAATGTTGAATGTGAGTTTCCATATCTGGACTGTATACCAGGATGTCATCAAAGAATACTAAAATGAACTTTCTCAAGTAAGGCTGAAATATATCATTCATGAGAGCTTGGAAGCTTGCTGGTGCATTAGTAAGCCCAAATGTCATTACTAGGAATTCATAATGGCCCTGGTGAGTCTTAAAAGCTGTCTTGTGAACATCCCTGGGGTGAACTCTTATTTGGTGATACCCTGCCCTTAAATCAATTTTGGAAAATACCTTAGCACCCTTTAATTCATCTAGCAGCTCATCAATGATAGGTATTGGGTACTTGTTCTTAACAGTTATTTCATTTAACCTTCTATAGTCTACACAAAACCTCCAACTACCATCCTTCTTCTTAACAAGTAGAACTGGAGATGAGAAGGGACTATGGCTTGGTCTGATAACCCCAGAAGCTAGCATTTATTTCACCAGCTGTTCCACCACCTCTTTTTGAATGTAGGGTATTCTGTAGGGTCTTTGGTTTGGAGGGGATGAGAGTGGCTGCAATGGTATGTGATGATCATGGTTTCTGGTAGGTGGAAGGGTAGTGGGTTCATGAAATATGGTTTGGAAGGATTGCAAGAGTGGTTGTAGGGTAGGGGGTGTTAGAGTTTGTTTTTCTTCACCAGTGAGGGAGTACAAATGCCCCACTAGTCCATGCTTATGTTTCTTCATGTATTTCTCACATTCCCTTCCAGTCATGAGAGAAATACTGGCACTCTCAGTAATGCCTTGTAACACCACCTTCTTTCCCATCATATTAAATGTAACAGTCAATCTTTTGAAATCAAACTGAACTGGGCTGATTCCCTTCATCCAATCTACCCCTAAGACCATGTCACACCCTCCAAGTGCTAAGACTCTCAAATCATAATGAAACTTATGACCCTGCATTTCCCACTGAAACTTGGGGCATTTGGAGGAGCTTACCAGTTTATTCCCATCTGCCACAGCTACTTGAAATGTTGCAGTTGGCTCCATCAAGCATCCACTCAGCTTGGCTAACTCAGGATCTATAAAACTATGGGTACTGCCACTATCTATTAATATAGTGATGAATTGCTTGTTTAAAGTCTTACCCTGTATCTTAATGGTGCTGGGAGATGTGTTTCCTGCCAGGGCATGGACTGAGATTTCTACTTCTTCTTCTACCCCGTCTGGTGTTGGAGTGCTAGATTCTTCTTCAGAGTAAGGCTGGTCTTCTTCATCTGCCACTAACATGAATAACTGTTGCTTGAGGCACTTATGACCATATTTGAACTCCTCATCACAATTATAACACAACCCCTTCGCCTTCCTGGCCTTCATTTCTGCATACGTAAGTCTTCTGACATGAGGCAATGTTGGACTGGTGGTTGCAGATTGTCTTGGGGAAGGAGATGTGGATTTCGGGCTAGTTATTGCACCTTTGTGACCTTGCGGAATGGATAGTGGTGGCATCCTGTTATATCTAGTCTTCCTTGCAGTACTCTCTATCAATGTTTCCTGCATTCTTGCTAGATATATAGCCTTCTCCAGGGTAGTAGGAGAGAACATTAACAATGCAATTCGGAGTTCTTCTTTTAAGCCACTGATAAAACTGGATGTGAAGTACTCCTCTGTGAGGTGCCTATTCTTGGCCAACATTAGGGCCTTCAACTCCTCAAATATCTCCTGGTACTCCAACACTGTACCAGACTGACTCAATTTGTTAAATTATCCAACTATGTCATCATGGCCTAGCTCTTGGAAGCGCGAACAAATGTCTCTCATGAATACCTTCCAGTAAATAATATTTTTACCCACTTGGTAATCTTGAAACCAAATATCAGCCTTCCCTTCTAAATACATAGAGGCAACATGTACTTTTTGCTCTTCATTTATTTGATGCAGTTGAAAATATTTAGAGCATTTCCTAACCCATGATCTGGGATTAACCCCATCAAATTTAGGAAAATATACCTTAAGCTTGTGTGTTTGAGCAAAATTAGAACTCTCACCAGAAAAGTTGCTCCCACCTCCGAGGATCGATTGTTGTGGTTGTTACAGATCGGGGTTTCCAAAGATCCATCTCCGATTTTAGGTTGTCTGTTCACTCAGTATTCGTCCAACAACTTCCTCGATTCAACCTTGAATAAATCCATCATCGTGTTCAGCATCAGCTGAGAGGGTGAGTCTTGTTTAGTTTTAATTTCCAATACCTCTTTGGCTAGATTTTCATTAGCTTGTAGAATAGATGATATCTGTTTGGTTAAAGCATCAAACTCGGCTTTGCTCACCATGGTTTCCGGCCACTCAGAACCGAGGGCTCTGATACCACTTGTAGTGATTGAACTACAATGGCTGTTCAGTAATTACTCTAGTTAAGGGAATTTTAGAAGGATAAGAAGAGAGAGTTCATGAGAAAAGAGAATCTGAAGAAGAAGAGAGGAGCTAGAGGAGAGAGATGAAAGGAAGAAACAATTTCAAAATAAAGTTGATACTCTTCTCACATCCAACCAGAAAGATAAGAACAACATTAGCCAGGCCAGCGTGTGACCGACACGCTCACAACGGCCGTACTTGTGACACTCACACTATTTACTAAGGGCACCTTACTGAAATGGCTAGCCCATAACGATGCAAGACAAGGGACATGACACTCAATCAATAAGAAAATTAGCTACTCATGCTTTTGAAATTCACACAAATAATTATTAAAAGGAGAATTTTCAAGTTCACACAAATAATTAAGAAGAAGAATCAAAAGCAAAAACACAAGTGTTGTGTGTGTAGAGAGGTGTGTAAAAGATGTAGAAAACTTCTCTATTTATAGGCTTCAATATTCTCCAAATCTTCCAAGGAATAGAATCCTTTTCCTTTAGCAATTCAATTTCCAAATCCAAGCCTTTCTCAACTCTTCCATCTTCTCTTTCCAAATTTGAGTCCAATTCTCCATCCAATTCCAAGCCCAAGTCTTCACACCCATGAGAGAAGTCCATAGAAAATTAAGGAATTTTTGGCTCGTGGAAAAGCGGTATTATGGCCTAATCAAACAGGAATAGTCACCGCCGGCCACCTGAAAAGTTCACCGTCAATGGTATATTCGACGGAATATTCCGTTAGTCCACCGTTAGAGATAACGGTCAAACGGGTCAACCGTTAGTCAACAGGGTCAAAGGGAGGTGGAGTCAGACACTGAATCAGCTATGAGTCAGCTCCCTAGGTGGCTGACTTGTCTTACTCGGCTGATCTGGATCGGCTGGATCACTGAGCTGGATCGGTTCATCGCCGGGTTGACTCGCCTGTAAGAAATTCAGGCAGAGTTTCGTTTGTTTCTGGGCGTTTCTCAGGCAAATTCCAGGCCGTTTCCTTCTTCCCTGTAACAATCCTACACATTCATCTAACAATTCGAACACCATTCCACAATTCCCTGTAACAGAAGCAGCATCAGTTTACTCAGCAGCATCACCTCCCTGCTTCAAACCCTGTCAATTCACCCATTCAAGTCCATTCTGCTAAAACTCATTCACAGCAATTATTGATTCTTCCCTGAACTCATCTTCGATTCTCCATCAGGTTCATCTTCTCCCTGTTCTCTTTGGTTGACGACAGAAGAAACCACCACCATCTGCACCTTTCATCAATCGAACCCTATTCATTTCTCAGCTTACCAAATCCTTGAATCAACCCCATACTCCATCTCTGAGATCAATACTAACAGCAGCTCGTTCTTCACAGACCCATCTCCAATTTCAGTTCATATACCAACTCCATTCTCTCGATCTCAGACCATCAACAACACCAACTCCCTCTATCGTTCACAGTGGATAGCAGACCTATCTCAATTTCTTCACTGTTCAACATGACCCAACAATTCTTCCTGAGCTTCAAGCCCTAATCTCTTCGAACTTTACCATCTTGAGATTCAACCACAAACCCTCATATCCATTACCCGATTCGATTACAGCCCATACTCATATCGAATTCATCTTCTTCTTTCGATTTCACAGATCTCATCTCATCAAGCTTCAACAACAAATCTCAGTTTTAATTCATCGTTTATTCTACTTCTCTTAGTCACCGACCCATCTTTATCTTTTACTCTCTCGATTTCTCTCGATCTACAGCAGCAGCCATGGCTGCTCTTCTTTCTCAGTTCAGGTGTGGAAAAAAACGAGTGAATGAAATTTTAATTCTTAGGGTTGTGTAATGATTTGGGATTAAGATGCCCAATGTAAGAACCACCCCTGATGGGTGCCTATATCAGATGGTCGCTTTGATAAGGGCTAGCCAAGTTTCCAGCCCCCTTAACCTTGACTGACCTGTCTGTAGTGATCCTCCCAAAAGAGTTTCCCCTTAACATTAACTGAGCTCCATATATCAATCGCCTGTAAAATGACATTTTTGCCCTTTTGGCTCAAATTGGGTGATTTCTTCCTCTTTTCCTCCGTGTGACTCCAAAGTAGCTACAAAACTCAAAACAAACGTAAAATACATAATTTACAAGAAAAATAGCAAAGAAAGCATAAACAATAGATAATAAATAGGATGTATTCTACACCCTATCAGAAATCCTTACTTCTACCTCTTTTCAAACATTACAACGTTTTAGGTTATATTGATGGATCTAAGAGATGTCCGAACAAGTTTGTATATGCACAGAGAAACACAGATTCAGCAGAAACTTTCAATCCAGCATGGATCAAATGGAATGAAGAGGATCAAACTCTCATCCTATGGATCCAATCAACAATTTCTGAGTCAGTAATCTCTTACGTAGCTGGTTCGACAACTTCATATGAGCTTTGGAAGTCTATTGAAGAAAGGTTTGCATCAATTTCATCTACACATGTTATTCAACTCAGAACTAAACTCTCTTCAATCAAACAAGGTAACTCTACTATGATTAACTATCTCAATGAAATTAAGAAAATCTCTGATTCTTTAACTGATGTTGGTTCACCTATCTGCGAGTCTGAAATGATTGTGAGTGTTCTCAATGGTCTTGGATCTGTTTTTGATGCCTTTGCTACATCGATTAGAATTCGTAATCCGCCTATTACTCTAGGTGAATTACATAATTTGTTGTTGAGTGAAGATATTGTTATAGCAGAAAGAGCAAGATCTGTTACTAATTCAGAAGAAATCAAAGCTTTTGCAGCTTTTAGAGCTAACATATCTTTTCAATACAACAATCTTAGACCTAACTTTCATTATCCATCTGTTTGAGAGTGAAAACAGTTTCTGCCGATTTCGGGTGTGTGGGTGAGAAACGAGTCTAAACCCTAAACAATGTACTGCACGGGAGTACTTTAGATTCGAGAGATCAATATGTACAAGTTCGGCCTAAACCAAGAAATGGTCGTTCCAGACTTGCTTCGGTCACAAAGTGAAGGAGAATGGGTTGGTTTTGGGGAGGGAAGCAAGGAAAGTAATGAGACCGCAATAGTTGATTTCTGGAAGAGTAGTTGTGTTACTACGACTTGTATCAGAAAAGTGGGAAGGCTAACAAATGGTAAGCTAGCAAGTATTTTCTGAGTGTTGTTTATTCCCGAATGAACTTGTTGTTTGGTGGAAATAGGTAAGACCTATTTATACAAGTCAAAGTGAAACGTACTCCGGTCTCATTAAGGAATGGAAAAATGGGTAAGAAAATGGGAGGAGGTGGTAACGCATGGAATTGATGTTCCATGAAACCATTAACGCATGGAATTGATGTAAAAAGAGTTTGACCATTAAATCCCTGTATTTACTAACCGCCTCACCCTTATGACACTTCCTTATGACGGGCGTAGTGTACGCCGCACGCTGTAAACCGCTGTTTGTAGGTGAAAATGGTTTCTGCTGATTTCGGTAATTTTGGGTGTACGGGTGAGAAACAATTTAAACCCTAAACAATGTACTGCAAGGGAGTACTTTAGATTCGAGAGATCAATCTGTACAAGTCCGGCCTAAACCAAAAAATGGTCGTTCCAGACTTGCTTCGGTCACAAAGTGAGGGAGAATGGGTTGGTTTTGGGGAGGGAAGCAAGGAAAGTGATGAGACCAGAATAGTTGGTTCTGGAAGAGTAGTTGTGTTACTACGACTTGTATCAGAAAAGTGGGAAGGCTAACAAATGGTAAGCTAGCAAGTATTTTCTGAGTGTTATGTATTCCCGAATGAATTTGTTGTTCGGTGGAAATAGGTAAGATCTATTTATACAAGTCAAAGTGAAACGTACTCTGGTCTCATTAAGGAATGGAAAAATGGGTAAGTAAATAGAGGAGGTGGTAATGCATGGAATTGATGTTCCATAAAACCGTTAACGCATGGAATTGATGTTCCATGAAACCGTTAATGCATGGAATTGATGTAAAAAGAGTTCCATCATTAACTCCCTGTATTTACTAACCGCCTCACCCTTATGACACTTCCTTATGACGGGCGTAGTGTACGCCGCACGCTGTAAACCGCCAAACCAATACCCAAAGAGGATCCCCCAGTTTGTGATATGTGGTTATGTCTCGAATGTTTTTGTGGAAAACATGTAGCATATTGTTCTTGCCTGGCAAGTCGTACTTGGGAGACTTGCTAGCTTGGTGACCTTCGACGGTCGAGATTTTGCATCTCAAGAGGAAAGATAGCCGTTGATCGTTGCACGCTTTCGTTTTGGTACCCGTGTAGGGAAGGCCAGCATGGTGGCGCGGCTAGGTTGGCATGCCGTTGGCATGGCATGGTTTGGCGTGGCCAAACAAAGGTTACCATGCGTTTTCTGGTAACCTTGGATGGCTAGGATTTGCTCCTGGGATTGAAGGGCAACCGTTGATTGTTGCACGCCTTCGCTTGGGTAGCAGTGTAGGGAAGGCCAGCATGGTGGCGCGGCTATGTTGGCTAGGGCCAAGGCAGGGCCAATGGTTTGCCATGGGCACATGGTGCGGCTAGCTTGGCTAGGTGCGGTTTGGCTTGGCATGTGGGGCCTAGGGTTTTCCATGGGCGAATGGTGTGGCTAGCTTGGATAGGTGCGGTTTGGCTTCGCATGTGGGGCCAAGGGTTTGCCATGGGCGCATGGCGTGGCTAGCTTGGATAGGTGCGGTTTGGCTTGGCATGTGGGGCCAAGGGTTTGTCATGGGCGCATGGTGCGGCTAGCTTGGCTAGGGGAGGTTTGGCTTGGCATGTGGGGCCAAGGGTTTGCCATGGGCACATGGTGCGGCTAGCTTGGCTAGGTGCGGTTTGGCTTGGCATGTGGGGCCAAGGGTTTGCCATGGGCGCATGGTGTGGCTAGCTTGGCTAGGTGCGGTTTGGCTTGGCATGTGGAGCCAAGGGTTTGCCATGGGCGCATGGCGTGTCTAGCTTAGCTAGGTGCGGTTTGTCTTGGCATGTGGGGCCAAGGGTTTGCCATGGGCGCATGGCGTGGCTAGCTTGGCTAGGTGCGGTTTGGCTTGGCATGTGGGGCCAAGGTTTGGCGAGACCAAGTGATGAGTGCCAAATATTGCATATTTCTACATCTATTTATTGGCATTTAACTCATCTTTTGTGCTCATAAATCAGATATTATCCCAGATTCTGTATTTTCTTTGTTTTCAAGAATAAATATTTGTACTAATTAATTTTGTGTTTTTAGGTAGTAAATAAAGCTTGGAGAAATTGAGGAGCCAAAAGAGCAGAAGATTAGAGACGAGCATCTATGAAGCAGAAAGCCAAAGCCCGCGCGCGCATCAGTTGCAACCCAACAAGTAGCAACCCATTTACAAGACATGGGCTAGAGCAATCCAAGACCCGGCCCATAACCCGAGTCCACAGCCCGTTTCGCCCTGAGCCATTGAGATCTCCATCTTATGCATCCAATGGTCGCTCCACCCTACACATCATCTCTTGATGCTCCCGCTTCACAACAAAGTCGCCTAAGCCTACACCCATCAAACCAAACACGCCCTCCCCCATTTCTCATCTTCATCTTCTCTTTCTTCTCCCTCGACACAAACCAGAAACCCATTCTCTTCCCCTTCCTTCACCCATACCATGGCAGAGCCACCACCTCACCACCTCCATCATCTCCTTACCCTGACAACAACACCAGCAACCACCTGCTCCGCCTCTCTATCTCTAGTAATCTCCACCATAGCTTCTCCTTACCCTAGAAGCTAGGTTAGAGATAATTGGAGCTAGGGTTTCTCTAACATCAAATCAATGAAGTCAGAGACGAATTGACAGAGGAGACAACAAATTCAGGGAGTGATGGTGAGTGGGTTTGCATTTAATTTCCAAGTTTGAGTGTTAGAGGAGAACTATGTATAAATAGGGTTTATCTTTGGATGTTAGAGGGCATGCCTGGATTAGCCAGTGCACCAAGCTAGAATTAATTTGTGTTTTACTTACTTTGTTGATGTTCTAATTCAATAACTGGAGTTGGGATGAAACCCTTGATTACATGCTAAGTTAGTCACTATCTTTTTATTGTTCTTGTTATGCTTCATTGTTTTAGAAAGATTGAATTAGCTATTTGAGCACATGAACCTGTGATTAGGTGTACTGTAAGAAGACATCTAATACTAGGGGGGAGTGTGTGAGAGTAGCCAATACATTTTCCATGGTATTCTTCCCTGGAATGAATCAAGAATATAATTTGACTAGGAATTTCCTTAGCATAGGATCAGGTGGTGGATTCACTGCCCTAGTGCTCTTCACTTCTGTTCACAATCTCATTTGTTGCCTTAGTTTACAACAACAATTCCAGTTAGTCGTATCGACAAAACCACAACTGTGTTACTTCTCTAGAAATCAGTTAGGAAGCCTTGAGATCAACTTACACACACTCCATTTCCCTGTGGATCGACCTATACTTGCCACGCCTCCAATAGGCGCTGTGCACTTGCAGTTTACACGTAGGAAAACATCTTTTCATAGCCTACCAAGTTTTTGGCGCCGTTGCCGGGGATTTGGTAGTGTTCTGTGTTGATTACTAGTTTACCTCACTGATTTTCAGTTAACACTGTATATATGTGTTAGATTCTCTTGTTTTCCCGCTATTGTAGTCATTGCCGACTTGTCTTATTGCATAGTAGCCGTAGTTTGAAACTCACCGCCTCATATGTAAATTTCACTTTTGATTCTTAGTTACCTTACATAACTGCATATTAGTTAGTTATAATTTCAAGCATGTCATTTGCATCTGCTCGTTCCGTTACATAATCTGTTGCTAGTGTAACTTAGCTTAACTCCGTACATCTCTGCATCTGTTATTCTTTGGTTTTCTTTTGTGCTTCTTCTAGCTCATTGTTTCTTAGCTTGTAACTTTGTTTTTCTCTCAGTTTGTGCATGATATAGCTTAGAGAGTAAGCCTGCTAGTTTGCACCTGTCAACACCTGTTGCTTACTCAGCACTAGAGTATAACACTATCATCGGCTCAATACATTGTAACATTCATCCTGAGCACACTCATTTGTAGCTTGCACTCACTCTGCATCCTAGCAGTTGTTGTTTCGGCTCCATAACATCACTGAACCTTGTTGTCAGTTATTGTTATCCTTTGTCTCAATTTGTACCTTAGGTATAGCTCTGAATTTTGCCATAGCATTAGTGCCCTCTTGCTTTAAGCAGGCAATTTTGGGAACTGAGATTGTTTTGCTGAGCTAGCAGGTACCTGCAACATCTGCTGTGCAACCAAGGAAGAAGAAAAGAAAAAGGAGCAGGGCAGTGTGGAATTGCCTAAACCCGATTTTTATCGGTGGTATCGCTTTCTAACTTTGCTCTGTGTGGTGAATGTATATGTGATACTCCATTGATGCATGAGAAATTAGAGACTTGCAAAACCCTGAGACCCTGCAATTGTTGGTGTGCATCTGAATGATCCATATATCACCTTAAATCTGTAGCACAATGTCAAAACTAGTCTTTAAATCATGAGCTATTATTGCCTGACAAACTATCCAATGAGCTGTGATTTTGAGGATTAGCCAAACTCAGAATCGACACGTGCATTCTTGAAAAGCTCTTTGAGCATCTGTGTATGTACATCTGTAGGTCTTGTTCACCTGATAAGCTGAGTACCTCTAAATATTTGCATGTTAACAACTTTGCATGATGAAACCTCTAGCTAGCTACCTTGCTAGGTATTGCTCACACCTGAAATCCTTGTGCTTGTGTGTTCTGTGACCTTACCTTACATTGCCCTGTGCTCAGCTCCAGCCCCCTGAAGCTGTGAGTTTGAGATACAACTTGGAAAGCCAAGTTAGCTGAAAACCCTAGTGGAAGTCAACTGAGTGAGTTGATACCACAAACCCTGTTGAGCCAAGTGTTGACAGACCCCCTGCATACCCTGAGCATAACCCATCTCGACCAAGTTCTTTGCTTTGCCTTGGCCGATTGCCGTGGTGCTCAACCACGAACCGGTGCTAAATCATACAACCCCTGACACCCCCGCCACCACTTTGCCTCATCCCAGTACCCTGTTGCATCCATTGCATGTGTGCATCTGTGACCACACAACCCTGTGGAGATCTGCATACTTTGTGCATAATCCCTGAATTTTGAGCTCAACTGACCTTGCCGAGCAGGCTGTAAAGTGCTAGCATTGATTATTTGCTGATTCATTTGCTCCATCTGTGAAGTTATACTTACCCTGAGCTGATCTGTTATCTTGTTGATGCTGTGAATGATCTGCTATCTGTGAAGTTTATATACACTGCAACTCTTGAATTGTGCGTCTCTCGTGCTTACATCTGTACACCAGCATCTATAAATTGTGTATGCGCCTTGGGTGCTTGAATGAGTTTTAACTTGTTTTTCAAACACACAACCCAGCACATGTTTCACCTTGAGTGAGCACAACCATTGCCCTGTGCACCTCACAAAATTTTTGCTTTTCTTGTGCTCCTGCCAACAACTGGGCTGAGCATAAGCTGTGTTTTACTTAATCTCTACCTGACCTAAGCTGTGCTGAGTATGCCAGCATAACCAATGCTGTGTACTCTCCAACAACAACTACCAGCACTTCGGTGTGCTTAGAATCAGGTGTCATTTTCTTTTGTGAGTTGTATCTCTCTGGGCTATGTACAAACTTATTCTATGCATGAGCTGTTTGCATAAATCGGATGTAAACTCCTTAAATCACCGAACCCGGTTCACCGGGCTTTGCATAGCCAACTGGCTGTGCGATTTACACATAAACTGGGCTGTTCATAGGCTGAAGCCCACGTAAACTGGGCTTTGCATTACCACTGGGCTGTGCATGTGCACACGAACTGGGCTCTGCACAAACTGAAGCCCACACAACCTGTCTCGCACATTACCACAAAGCCGCACATTTTGAACAACACCAAGCACTCTGTGTGCTTAAATCTAAAAATTGGGTTCCATTTTCTTGTATCATTTTTTCTCTCTGTGTTGATATGATTGGATGTATGTGTTATACATGCTTGATGTGTGCTAGGCTATGGTTGTTTCTTTTTGAGTTCAAATTGAGTTGCTAGATCATGTCAGGATTTTGGTCTGCAACTGGGGATGAAAATAAATCCATCAGAGAGCTTGCTTACGGGCATGCTTCATGTTATGAGCCTCCCATAGACCATGATGTCACTAGTTATAGGGATTGTTATGGACCTTCTCAGGGTCTCGAGCATCAATACATAGACCCTAATAACTATTCACACATGTATCATTCACCACAGTGGGGAGTTGAACAATTTTATACTCCCCCGACCTCTTGTATGCAATCAGAGGAAGAAAATCTTATCGAACAAAACAATGCTAGGTTTGAATTACAAGCACTGCATGATCATCCATATAGCAACATGTCTGAATTCCCCTTTGCTAGTGACCCTTGTGCACAACCATGCAGTGAATATCCATATGAGGCATGCATACCCACTAGTGAAAACTCTCCTTCAATTGAACATTTCACTATGATTCTTCAAATGAACCCGATTCGATTACAAAATGAAGAATGGAAGGAATCTCATGATAAGATGTTTGTTGTCCCTAATAAAGTAAATTTTGAAAATAGTGTTCTTACTCATGCAAATGACACTGAATATGAACCTAATCTAGAGGTAAATGAGTGCACTAGAAATGCTATAATTTTGAATAGAGAAATGCATTTTTGTTATGATGATGATGATGATGAATATGATATGTTAGAAGAGCATGTGTAAGCTGAAAATATGGTGGAATCTTTGGGTTCAGAGACATTCTTCTCTACTCTGAACCTTATGAATGATGCTTCTTCTAATATTCAATCCATACATACATGTGATGTTTGAATTGGGGTTTGAACAATTGTTCGCAAAATGAGCATGCTACACAACTTGTTTGTGACTTAAGAAAGGATGAATCTTCCGTTGACACTAATGTTCTTATGGATCATGATATTATTTTTGTGTCGATTCCCTGCCCATGTCACAATATGTTGCCTCCTCTCGATTTGCCTATGCATGACACAAAGCTTTTGGATAATGATGATTATGACATGGAGATTGATGAATTGTTCTATGCAAGTGAGCATGATTTACCTTTGTCTGACTTTAGGAAAGTGTGTAATGGTGCAAATGATCTTATACATGAAAATAACTTAGATGTACCTAATATCTTTCCTAAGGCACAGATTGAAACTCCTCCACCAAACCTAGGTGTAGTTTGTAACAAAATTGTAGTGAATTAAGATCACCAAGAGCTTCCTTGACTTCATTACCACACTCTACACCATTATCTATGGATGTAGTTAACACGGTTTCCAAAGCATCATCACCGGTTAATTCAAACATTTGTTGTGCCAATGTATCCATCACATCAATGGAGAAACAAGAATGGACATCGCTAGGATATCTCATAGTCTCGAAAATGTTGAAATGTATTATTTCTCCATCAAACTCCATAGTTAGCGTTCCCTTATCCACATCAATTATGGTTTTCGCCGTTTTCATGAAGGGACGCCCAAGAAGCAATGGAAGAGACGAGTCCGGTGAACCTCCATCCATCTCTAACACACAAAAGTCCGCACGAAATACAAGTTGATTAACCTGCACAAGAACATCCTCAACAATACCCATTGGGTAAACATTAGAGCGATCGGCTAATTGCAATACAATTTCAGCCTTTTTAAGAGGACCAAGACCAAGTGAATTATACATTGACGCAGGCATAACATTAACTAAGCACCTAAGTCCAACATAGCTTTGTTAAAAGTTGTGTTACCAATTGTGACGGGAATGTCAAAACTACCCGGATCCTTGCACTTAAGTGGGAATTTGTGTTGTAAGATTGCCGAGGCATTCTCCCCCACACTAAGCACTTCATTACCTTTGAGCCTTTGTTTGTTGGTACACAAGTCCTTCAACACCTTTGCATACTTTGGAACTTGCTTGATAGCATCAATGAGTGGTATGTTCACATGGATCTTTTTAAGAACGTCTAAAATCTCCTTTTCTAGTTCCGTCTTCTTAGAACTTGCAAATCTGCGAGGAAAAGGTAGAGGAGGAACATAAGTAGAAACCGGAGTTTTAGAGTTAGGAATAGGTACCTCAAAAGTTTGGGGAGAATCCTCGACTTTCTCCTCCAAAACAGGTTCCTTTGGTGTCTCCACCTTGCCCGAATCAGCAACTTCGGGTTGCACAAGTTGTGTACCGCTTCTCAACGTAATAGCATTGACACCCTCTTTTGGGTTAATAGGTTGAGAAGGGAGTTTCCCACTATTTTGCGCCTTCAATTGGTTCAACTCAATAGCCATGGAGCCCATTTGTGTTTGCAACTCCTTAATAGCACTCTTTGTTTCTAATTGACTTTCTTTGAACATGGTGGAAATACCTTGCATCATTGTTTGAAGCTTTGAATCAATATCAACACCTTGAGTTTGCATTGATTGTTGTGCTTGAGGTTGCTTAAATTGTTGTTGTTGTGGTTGAAATCCACTCGGACGGTTAAAAGTAGGTTGTTGAACGGCACCTTGCTTGTTGGCATAGCTAAAATTGGGGTGATCTCTCCATCCCGGATTGTAAGTGTTGGAGCAGGGATCATACCGTCTTGGTTGATTTGGAAAGATCGCATTAGCTTGCTCGTCTTCATAAGATTGAGGAGAAGTTGGTATAACCGCGGATGCAACTTGTTGCAACATTGCTGTCATGTTACCCATTTGTTGACGAAGTTCCTCCACCTCGCTCACTTCACTCACCCTTCTTAGAATCACATCCGAACCACGACTTAAGAATTGTTGCGAGTTCGCTGCCATGTTTTCAATCAACTCTCTAGCTTGTGCCACCGTCTTGTTCACTAGTGCACCACCACCCGCGGCGTCAAGAAGATTCCTATCACTTGATTGGAGCCCTTCATAGAAGTATTGGATAATCACCGCATCACTAAATTGGTGGTGAGGACAGCTCCCAACCAATCTCTTGTATCGTTCCCAACATTCATATAAGGATTCTCCCACGTTTTGCTTCATCCCGCAAATCTCCTTGCGAATTTGAGTAGCCTTGGATGCAGGAAAATATCTCTCCAAAAAGAGTTTCTTCAGCGCATTCCATGTTGTGACACTTCCGGGAGGTAGATAATATAACCAATCCTTAGCACTATCCATCAAAGAGAAACGGAAAACTTTCAACATTGCACCATCCGCCTCTACATCCGCTGAAAGCATAGCCATGACAGTGGTGTGGAAGTCCAATAGATGCTTGTTTGGGTCCTCATTCACCATGCCATGGAACTTTGGTAATTCTCTAAGCAACCCCGGCTTAATCTCAAAAGTAGAGTTCGTTTGAATACACCCCTGTTGGGTATCAAGCTTATGAGAAGCCAAGTCCTTGAGTGTACGATTTGCATCACCCATTGCTACTTCAACTTGTGGTACGTCTACGATTGGAACCTCTTGCTCTCCTTCTAAGTGTAACTCTTCGTCCACTTCTAACTCGTGCTCGTCCGTTGCGCCTTGACTTGGTTGGAGTATTGTGCCTCTTCGAGTAGCTATCCCGCACCTTGGATAATTCCAATCTTTAGTAGCCAGAGATTGATACCTGAAAACAATTCTAGCAACCAAGTGAGAACCAAGACGACAAACAAAAAGCAAAAAGAAAAGCAGAAATTGTAAAAAGAAACTAAAAACTCAATAACAAGCCGTGTGCCTCCCCGGCAACGTCGCCAAAATTTGGTCGGTTGTCAATCCGTCAAATATAATTTCACTTTCTCAATCAACTAGATATAAATATAGTATGCGATAAGAAAGAGTTCGTATCCACAGGGAGGCGTTTGTTGTTATAAACTTTCAGTTTCTAGAGTAACCCAAGGTATGTTTGTTGTATTTAAGCAAATAAAAGTAATTAAAAGCAAAATAAACAATTGGAATTATCAATAAGGAGAAGATATTGGTCACGGGATAGTATCATTCACAAACATGTATTTTCATCAATGATTAGAATTGGTATTTAATCTCGTATTTATTAAAAGTCCTAGGATATCTTGATCGCAAGTATAACCCGTTAATTCCTGTTTTCATCACAACCACATTAAAAGATGCATATGTGAATTCTTCGTAGAAAGCAACCTAAAGTGTAAAAGCACAATTAAGTTTAACTCCCTAAAAGCATTAAGTTTTATGGAATAAGACTCATCAATGCAAACGAATGTGTAAAAGCACTAAACGTTTTAACAAAAGTTATGATTCACTTGTGACTAATAGGATATATCACTATAAGCACTAACCACAATTATGCTACTTAGAATCGGGGATAAACAACGTTTTGTATTGAAAACCCTAATATAGCTCTAGAGATGAACACAAATCGGATTGATTCGGACTCAACCTAACAAGTTTTCAAATCTTATAACACTATTAATTGTGAATCACAAACAATAATTACTGAGACAAAACTAATTCATTGAATCAAAAGCATGTTGAGAAATCAACTTTTATCCCATAACCAATAAGATGTTTAGCTACACATAGCTATGGAGTTTATCATCATCAATATTCAATAATAAAACAAGGAAGAAGAAGAACAAAACCAAACCCTAGAAGCGTAAACAAAAGTGGCTCTCCAAAATTCCAAGAAAAAGATATATCCCATATGTTGTAGAAGACCTTCCCTTTTATAGCTTTCTCCAACTTCTAAAACTAGGTCTAGTCTTCAAAGTCCATTAGGTGAGAATCCACCAAGCCCATAAGAAGGAGAAACTCGTGTAGAAAATACGCCCCAAAAGTGGTCGCAAGAAGTCTGGTATTGTGGCCGGAAATCGGCCGGAAAAGTGCCCGGAAAACGGCTCCGGTGACCGGCAAAGTCCGCCCGGTCACCGGTCAACCGGGTCAGAACGGTCGGGTCAACTCTGAGTCGGATCGGGTCAGGCACTGAGTCAGAACCGAGTCAGCTAGCTAACTCGGCTGACTGGTCCTAGCCAGGCTACTTGCCCAGGCCAAATTTGTTGCAGTTGTGCAGTTTTCTGTGCACAGCCCAGATGGCTGTATCCTTCCCTGTAACCATTCAATTCTGCCAACACCAGTCTCATGCTCTCAATCTCCAATTCTTCTTTGGTTCACAAGCCATCTTCCATGAATTGCAGCTTCTTTTGAAACTAAACCACAACAATGCATCACCACCTGAAACTCATGTTACCACCATCACCACCAAGCTGCAGTTGCAAACACCAGTAGTGCATCACTAGCACCAATATCTACCAAATTAGCTCCACACTGCAGCACTCCCTCACTGCCAGAATCACTCTGGCCAACAACCTGCACTGCCTTCCCACCTGCTTCAACTCCATCTGCTACTTGACCCAGCACTTGCACAATTGCACAGCTCCACAGTCCACCAAATAACTCTCTCAAATGTCATCATATCACCCCCGGCTTCAAACATTTCTCAATCCCATTTGCTCAAATGCCAAAATAGCTACCAACCTTCCCCGTAATTTCCCGACATCCATCACTCCATTCACCAACCTCGGCTGCTTCTTACACACATCAGATCTGTAATGCATCTTCCCCTGCTCAATGACCACAGCTTCTTCTCATCTTTGTAACTCCATCTGGCTTCAAATACCAGCAGCACCAAGCCTGTCTAGCTGCTTCTCCATCTCAGCTCCCTTGTTCTGCAACACCACATGATGTTCAATGGAAACCCATTTTCTTTGGCTCAAACACTGCAAAGACCAACAGCTGCATCTGTCTCTCATCTTGCATTCACAGGCCTGCTACACCTACACATGGCAACACACAGAACCACCCTCAGTTCATCACTACATTTCCCACTGCTACATCTTCAATTCCTTTTGCCATTCCTCATCAGTTCAGACCACCAATGCCTCCATACTTCTGTAGCTTCAGTGCAACTTCATTGTCTTCCCTGCAAGATAGCTGTATGTTGCATAGGCCTGACTTTGCTGCTGCACAATCCTTGTGCTGCAACAATGCACCCAGCCATGATGGCCTGCACTCATTACCACTTGTTTCTCACCATTTCCTGCTCTTACTTTCACAGCTGAGTACTATACTACACAGACCCAGGCCATCTCTTCCCAGTAACCATTGCCTGTTCCATCTCGAATTGCAGAACCAGCATCTAATTCCTCAGCCAACAACTCACTACCTCCAACTTGCACTGAGCCACTATTTCACTATATAGGTGTGGAACCTGAGCTGCACAACCTGCAATCCTAGCTGCAACTGATTCTTGCCAATTCCATCACCTGCTCTGCAATACACAGCACACCCAGCACTGCTTTCAATCTCTTACACCTTGCAGTCCAACCTCAACTCCTTATTCCCTGTAATCAACATAATCTCCTTCTCAGTCATACCCAGACCCTTATACCACCAGCACTGATTTACCCATTCTAGATTCAAACCCAGCTTTATATTCACAGCATCAACAATTCCTTCTCGGTTCACTCGAGCCCTAAATTCTTCAAGAACAAAATAACCTAGAACTCATCAATTCAACAACTTCCAGATCCCCTTTCTTCATATTTGATTTCTCAACTCTTTTTCATCTCTCGATTTTCAGCTCATAGAACCCTAATTCCAGTTGAGTTATTAATCTCTTCTCCGTTAATCGATTTGGTTCAAGCCCCATTTCTTCAAATCAAGCTCAATCAATCTTCTAATTCTCCCACAATTTGCTTCCAGGTTCTGATCTCCACCATTACTCAAATTCTCGATCTCTCTGTGTTTATCAATCCAAGACAATTCTCATTCCTCCCTGTCCTCTCTGCTCTCGATTTCATGATCACAGCACCTCTAACTCTAGCCGCCTCTCAAGTGCCTCCATTTTCTCTCGATTTCAGGTCGAATAATGAGAAATGATTTCTCACTGAAATTTTGGTTTTGTTGTAAGAGATACAAGAGATATAGCCACTCAGGTGAAGTGGATAAGGGGTATCAAGATAACTTAAGACACCCCAAGAATAGGATAAGGGCCAACCAAATGGCAGCCCCTATGTCGATTCTCATGTCACTCGCCTGCGCTTTGATCTTTCCATTCCTTTTCGCTTTAAATGGGTGATTTCTTCTCCTTTTGTTCTCGGTGACTCCATTGCACCTATAAAACTCAAAAGCACGCGTAAAGTACATAATTCACAAGAAAAATAGCAAAGAAAGCATAAACTCTATATAGTAAATACGGTGTATTCTACACCTATCACCTGCTCCGCCTCTCTATCTCTAGTAATCTCCACCATAGCTTCTCCTTACCCTAGAAGCTAGGTTAGAGATAATTGGAGCTAGGGTTTCTGTAACATCAAATCAATGAAGTCAGAGACGAATTGACAGAGGAGACAACAAATTCAGGGAGTGATGGTGAGTGGGTTTGCATTTAATTTCCAAGTTTGAGTGTTAGAGGAGAACTATGTATAAATAGGGTTTATCTTTGGATGTTAGAGGGCATGCCTGGATTAGCCAGTGCACCAAGCTAGAATTAATTTGTGTTTTACTTACTTTGTTGATGCTCTAATTCAATAACTGGGGTTGGGATGAAACCCTTGATTACATGCTAAGTTAGTCAATATCTTTTTATTGTTCTTGTTATGCTTCATTATTTTAGAAAGATTGAATTAGCTATTTGAGCACATGAACCTGTGATTAGGTGTACTGTAAGAAGACATCTAATACTAGGGGGAGTGTGTGAGAGTAGCCAATACATTTTCCATGGTATTCTTCCCTGGAATGAATGAAGAATATAATTTGACTAGGAATTTCCTTAGCATAGGATCAGGTGGTGGATTCACTGCCCTAGTGCTCTTTAATTCTGTTCACAATCTCATTTGTTGCCTTAGTTTACAACAACAATTCCAGTTAGTCGTATCGACAAAACCACAACTGTGTTACTTCTCTAGAAATCAGTTAGGAAGCCTTGAGATCAACTTACACACACTCCATTTCCCTGTGGATCGACCTGTACTTGCCACGCCTCTAACAGGCGCTGTGCACTTGCAGTTTACACGTAGGAAAACATCTTTTCATAGCCTACCACCAAGCTAGGTTCATGACCAAGCTAGGGTTTTGGGCCAAATATCGTTTGGTAACCTCGAACGGTTAGGATTTGCTCATGGGATTAAGGGCGACCGTTGATTGTCGCACGCCTTCGTTTTGGTAGCCGCGTAGGGAAGGCCAGTAAGGTGGCGCGACTAGGTTGGCATGGGGCCATGACAAGGTGCGTTTGGCATGGCGCAGTAGGTGTGGCTGGCATGGTTTGCCATTGGCACATGGGTGCGGCTAGCATGGTTGGCATGCCTTGGCGCGATAAGTGTGGCTGGCATGGTTTTCCATTGGCACTGGGGTGCGGCTAGCATGGTTGGCATGCCTTGGCGCGGTAAGTGTGGCTGGCATGGTTTGCCATTGGCACTGGGGTGCGGCTAGCATGGTTGGCATGCCTTGGCGCGGTAGGTGTGGCTGACATGGTTTGCCATTGGAACTGGGTGCGGCTAGCATGGTTGGCATGCCTTGGCGCGGTAGGTGTGGATGGCATGGTTTGCCATTGGCACAGGGGTGCGGCTAGCATGGTTGGCATGCCTTGGAACGATAGGTGTGGTCGGCATGGTTTGCCATTGGCACTGGGGTGCGGCTAGCATGGTTGGCATGCCTTGGGGCGGTAGGTATGGCTGGCATGGTTTGCCATTGGCACAGGGGTGCGAAAAGCATGGTTGGCATGCCTTGGCGCGATAGGTGTGGCTGGCATGGTTAGCCATTGGCACATGCAGTGTGAGAATTAGGGTTTTGGCATGTCGAAACCCTAATTAGCATTAAAAAAGGTACCCTGGTAATTTTCTCATGAGACAAATTAAAGGGTTCAATAAATGTGCTTGGTTTGGACATTATTACTCAAGTTCTGCGGACGTTATTGTCCGACTAGGGTTTTACGATTTTACCCTAAGCTAAAAACCACCATCAACATTAAGTCCCCCGCTTAGCTCGAACAATGTGCCTTGTTGCGAGGTAAGCATATGATGGTGACAGACAAGGACGGAATCAAGATGTAAATTATTGCAAAGATGGTCAGGAAAATCCGACTAAACTTTTTGAGGGGTGAAGAGAGTATTGCTTCCCGTGTTGGCGGCCCTACATAAGTTGTACTGGGGATGCAGACCGTGGAGTGGTGAGACGAAAGTTTCCGGCTTGGTCTGGCCGTACATCACCGAGGCAAAGCGGGCGCGGTCTTGGAAGGCAAAGCATAGTGGACGACTTGGCACGTGGGGCCAAGAGGTGGCGTGGTCTTAGGAAAATTTGTTGGTATTGGCAGGTTCACGGTACGAACAGCTTGGAGAGGCAAAGCGCGCGTGGATGACTTGGCATATAGGGCCGCGATAATGGAGTGGGCAGCCTGGCATGGTGCGGCCATGGCAAGGCTAGGCGTACACGGACGGCTAGGCGTGGTGGGGCCGCGGCAAATAGAGCAGAGCAGAAGAAGACGAGCGATCTTAAGAAAGTCCCTTGTGCTCATGGTACTACAGGTTTGGCTGGAACAGAGCCACTAGTGTAGATTTGGTGTGAAGGGAAGCTGCTAGCACTGGTCGGCTTGGACTTGGAGTCGTTAACACTGGATCGTCTTGGAATGGGAGACGCAGGTATCGTGCGGCTTGGAAAGGAGCCGTTGGCACTGGATCGTTTTTGAATGGGAGCCTCTAGCGTAAATTTGGCGCGGGCGCTGATCCGTTGGCCTGGCATGGCGTGAGCGTTGGCTTCGGGAAGACAACAACTTGCTTCAGTTCCGTGGGAAGGTGACGACTTTTTCGAGAGGTAAGGAGAGTTCATGATCCCCGTGTTTGGAATCCTTGCATAGGTTTTATTTGTGGTGTAGACCGTGAGGCGGTGAGATGATGATCGTCAGCTTAGTATGGCTATGCATCATCTTGGTAGGGTTAGGGAACATCATGACGCTGGCTCGGCGAGTTGTTGGTGTTGGCGCATTAGCATGAAAGGCGCGGATCGTTGGAAAAACTGAACGTGGAGCGCTGGCAAGACTGGCACTGGCAAGGAAAGCGCGGATGTCTTGGGAGTGGCAAGGCTTGCTCTTGTGGGACCGATTACCTTTCTTCATGCGCGGCTTTAACAATGAATTCTTTCCTTATTCAAAAATATGGAAGCGTTACACCCATAAGAGAGCGTTACTTCTCCTTTCCCCTTTTTAGGGTTTGTGCAATACATATATTGCTGGTGAAATTGTATCATCTTCCTCTTTCCAGTTGTTCGTTGGTGAAGGTAGGGTAAAGCTCGTTCCTCCTCCTGGTTTGGTATTGTGATGGAATCTCCTAGCAACAATCGTACCTCCTTTTTCCGAGAGGTAAGTAGAATCCGCGATCCTTGCGCCTTGCAGCTTTGCGTAAATCCTGGTATGGTTGTGCGTCTTCAGGGCTAGGCTTTTGGAACACAAGGCGGAGCTGCTAGCATAGACTTGGCATGAAAGGGACCCATTAGCACTGATTTGGATTGGAATGGGCGTGGGCTGCTTGACAAAGCGTTGCCCAAGCATGGCATTGGCGAAGCAAAGGTGCGGACTGTTTACATGGTGGTGGCTTGTCTTCGCGGCACCGATTGCCTTTCCTCCTTACTTAGCCAGAATAGGAAATCCTTTCCTTATCCAAATTCCGAGAGTGTTATGCTTTCGGATGGAAACTTTGCTACCCGAGAGATTGCTGGGGAAAGTGCTTGAAGAAGCTCTGACAGAGGTGTTGGAAACTCGCGCATCCGCTTTCTATGACCAGTTTCCCCTTTTTGCTGTTTTTTCTTTGTTGTATAGACGTCTTGGTGCTTTTGTAGATTTATTGTTATCTTCTTGGTATTCATGGCGAAGTTAGGTTTTCGCCAATTAGCATCCCGCTTGCGGTTTCACATCTTTGAATAAAACTTCTTATTTGAAAGACTTCAATCTTCCATTAGAATATGTTGTTCGATCTTCCATTCCCTTCAGAGCTCCTGAGTAATTGAATAAGGCACTTCCTGTACGTTTTAGCTTTGCGTTCGTACTGGTGATTTTGTTACTTCTTCCATATGAAACTAAAATATGGAGGAGTACGGGTTCCCTTCGTAGTGATTGCTGATGCGGTAAAGCTCTGGATGGTATCAAAAAATGAGCGGCAACAGTTCTTGGTAGCAGATGTAATCAGAAGAGACTACATTTTCGTGGGAACAAATTAGGTTGGCTAGAATCATATGGGCATCCATGGAAGTAAAAGGGTTGGCTGGATGCGTAAGCGAGCAAACTGTCCATGGTCACGAGTTTTGGCGGTATGGTTCAAAAGGTGGCCATGACTACGAAGATTGGATGGCTGCGATCATGATCCTTGACGTGGGCAGCGTGGTGGCACGACACTTTGCAAGAAGGAGTGGTGTTGAAGCGGCTTCGGCTCTTGGAGTGGACGTTGAAACTTAAGGAGACAAATGATGCAGCTTATGGAGATAACGCCGAAGCGGAGCGGCTGTTGGAGCGAATGTTAAAGTAGAGTGGTTGCTGAAGCGAACGTTGAAGCGGAGCCGCTGCTGGAGAGCGTCGAAGTGGAGCCACTTCTGGAGAGAACGTCAAAACGGCGCCTTGAAACTCTCAAAGCCTTGACGGTTACAATACATTGGTTAGGAGTCCCCAGTTCCATTTATCGATCGTGCTTTCCAGGAGAGGTTGAGGTTTGGGAACGGCTTCCCTGGCTGGAAAAAGCTGCTTTCCTGATGCAGTGCGGTTGAGGGATGCAAATATGTCTTGACGCTACGCCTTGGAGAAATATAGAATCTCACATAACTTTGCCTCGATTTTGGAGAAGTCGTTCCCGATCTTTACGTGTGATGAAATTGGATTGCTGATTCCCTTCTATTGGGCATTCAAGAGCAACGCGAGCCTCTTCATCAATAAACGCACGTCTTGCTGAAGTGCCTTTTGTCTTTTCATCAAATCAACAGTGGTAAAAGGAGGTCGGCTTCTTCCGGCTCTTCCAGTATCTTGCCTTGATGGTGGAGTAGCGTCTCTGGTGACGGTTGGAGCTATCATGCTTGAAGAAACGTTGGGGTGGCGGAAGCGTCTCTGGTTTTGGTGATCGTAAGTGTATCGCGCAGAGATGGCACAGTTTTGATCACGGAGTGCTGGAGACATGGCACTGTTTCGAAGGGTGAGGATGGCGCAGTGTAGTCAAAATCGCTCTCCAAGGCCGATTACTCACCGAGTAATCGCTACAAGCTCTATGACCGAGGCGATTTCCGATTCCAAGGTCTCTCCGATTTTTAGCAATTAAGGCGGCCGATTTGGACTGATTTTTTAGCAAAACGAGTTAACGATTTTTCTGAGTTGGCCTTGCATGCACTTAAATCAGAAAATAAAATATTCATAACCCTTAGATGAGAGTTATAAAATAGAAAAAACTCTAAATACATGATAAATACGTTCAATATAACAATATTACACACTTAATTACATCATAATGTTAAAATTTTAATTTTAATTAGGTACAAATCATGACTTATGAGCAGCAATATATGAATTATTAATAAATAGATTCCAAGTATTAGACCGAGTTTTGGCGATTTCCAAGTCCGAACTTATTGCTCCTCTCTCCAAGCTCCCCAACCGAGTAGTACCGAGGAACGATTTCAATTACTTTGGGATGGCGCTGCTTTGGCTGGTTGTGGAGCGGATAAGATTGTGCTGGAAGGGTGCAAGATGTTAGCGCTGGAAGGATGCAAGCCATTAGCGCAGGGTGTGGTATTGTGGCTGGCATGCGCGTGTGGCATGTGTGCCTGGCATATGCATCTGGTAAGCGCGTCTGGTATGCGCATCTGGTAAACGCGTCTGGTAAGCGCATCTGGCAAGCGCGTCTGGCAAGCGCGTCTGGTAAGCGCGTCTGGCATGCGCGTCTGGTAAGCGCGTCTGGTATGCGCGTCTGGTAAGCGGGTGGAGGAAGCTTTGTCTTCGATTGACGATATGTGCAACGTGACTGGTCATACAGTTTCTGAGGATGTAATCTCAAGCTGGAGGTTCCATCGTGTCATGTGTGTAAACTTTGAATTCAACGTTCTTTGGTTCGTTGAAGGTTTCTCTGAGGTCGAGAAGTTTCTGGTCGAAACATTCGAAGGTCCTTCCGCAGACATGGTGAAGAAGCAGGAAGCGGAATTCAAAAAAAAAAAAATTGTGCAGGCAGCTGAAGTTGAAAAGGGCGGCTCTCCGGAGCACAAGGGAGGCCTTTGCTAAGAGGAGCAAGCCGTTGTTGGAAAACTTTCCTTGAATACATTTCTGTCTTTTGAACTTCTTATTTTTAGGGTATTTTTTTTTGAAAGGCAAATGGAAATGCCTGGTTTATGGTTTTGATTTTCTAGATTTTTGGGGTTGACAGATAAATGTTACCTTGATGGTTTTGGATTATTCTTTTGGAATGAATGGTTTAGGAATGAATTGTTAATGAATTGTATTTGGAAATGATGTTGTCTTGGTTATGATTGAAAGTGTTGCAAGCATCCCAGGAAAACCATGGAACCATGCGTTTGGTAGATGACATGGGGTGAAACATAACATGGCTATTGGTTTTATCATTCCCGTGAAAACTTGAAAGAGCGAACCATGTATCTTGTCTAGGTAGGACTTACTTGGTTTTTTAGGTCTCCTGATGAAAAGGAAACCTTCCGGGTGCACAACCGAGTTTTATGGGAAGCACCGCCGTGATTGTGGAAAGTCCCCAGCCGTTACTGAGTTGCCTGATAACCGAGTCACTGATTCTCGGGCGGATCGTTTGCTTCAATTTTCTGGGAAGTCCCAGTCATCCCTTGTCGTGTCATGACTGATAATCGAGTCGTCTGGTAACTGAGTCGTCGATCCTTGAGCAGATTGCCTGCTTCTACCATCTTGATGTCTGGGTCGAATGAGATCGATGGTGGAAGATTAACATTGTAACCGAAAGATCAATCTCCCACTGTGGTCGCCAATTGTTTGTAGGTGAAAATGGTTTCTGCTGATTTCGGTAATTTTGGGTGTACGAGTGAGAAACAATTTAAACCCTAAACAATGTACTGCAAGGGAGTACTTTAGATTCGAAAGATCAATCTGTACAAGTCCGGCCTAAACCAAGAAATGGTCGTTCCAGACTTGCTTCGGTCACAAACTGAAAGAGAATGGGTTGGTTTTGGGGAGGGAAGCAAGGAAAGTGATGAGACCCGAAATAGTTGATTACGGAAGAGTAGTTGTGTTACTACGACTTGTATCAGAAAAGTGGGAAGGCTAACAAATGGTAAGCTAGCAAGTATTTTCTGAGTGTTATGTATTCCCGAATGAACTTGTTGTTCGGTGGAAATAGGTAAGACCTATTTATACAAGTCGAAGTGAAACGTACTCTGGTCTCATTAAGGAATGGAAAAATGGGTAAGTAAATGGGAGGAGGTGGTAACGCATGGAATTGATGTTCCATAAAACCGTTAACGCATGGAATTGATGTTCCATGAAACCGTTAACGCATGAAATTGATGTAAAAAGCGTTTCACCATTAACTCCCTGTATTTACTAACCGCCTCACCCTTATGACACTTCCTTATGACGGGCGTACTTTAATAAACAAATTTGTATCACACAGAAAAGTCTACAGAATAGATAAATCCGCCTCCCACGAATATACCTACGAGTTTTTGTTCAGTCTTTTGATAAATCAAGGTGAACAGGAACCAATTGATAATCCGGACTTATATTCCCGAAGAACAACCTAGTATTATCAATCACCTCACAATAATCTTAATCGACGCAGCGAAAAAAGATATTGTAGAATCACAAACGATGAGACGAAGTGTTTGTGATTTCTTTTCTATCTTGCCTATCGGAGATATAAATCTCAAGCCAATTATTCCAATTGTACTGCATTTGATAGAAACACCAAGATCAGATCACACAACTACAAGAAAGTAGTATCGGTCTGGCTTCACAATCCCAATAAAGCCTTTAAGTCGTTAACCTGGTTTAGAAGAAGAAACCAAAGGTTAAAGGAGAATTGACTCTAGCTTAGCACAACTAGTATCACACAGAATGTGTGGGGATTAGGTTTCCCAGTTGCTAGAGTTCTCCCTTATATAGTCTTTCAAATCAGGGTTTGCAATCAATGTTAATTAGCTTAGTAACAAAGCATTCAATATTCACCGTTAGATGAAAACCCTGATTAGATTCAAGCTAATATTTCTCAACCGTTGGATCGAAACCTTAGCTTGTTACACACAAATGAAATGTCCAATTTTGCGTTTATGTAACCGTTCCCAAACATAACATTTGTTGGTTCAACAATAGTTAACCAAATGGTTAGCCATATGATTACTTTCATATCAACCATATTCTTCTTCACCATAACTAGTTCAAATGACTCAAATGAACTAGTTAGAGAGTTGTTCAATTGCTTAGATCTTATGTAACTACACAAGACACAATCGAAGCAAAAACGATTTGATTCACTCGAATCGGTTCATGAACTTTATAGCCACGGTTTGCAAAAGCATTCCTTTGTTTATATAAACATGAGTTCAAGAACAACCGATTTTAGATATAACCTAATCAAGTTCGCGGACTGGGTTCGCGGACTTAAGCTCACGGAAGGAGTTCACAAGCTCCAGCAGAAATTCTCGGGTCGAGAACTTACGCCGATTCCACACTACTTGGCTTACGCCACATTCCGTTTCTCTTGATCAACAAAGTTCGCAAACTTTGGTTCAAGGAATAAGGACTTATACATATATGTGTTTCCATAACAATGCTTATATCCTACCAATGGTTATGTAATCTAAACTCTCATTTCAATCATTTGAAACATTCTCAGAGAACGTCATATAACTGTTATTCACAGACTATTTTTCGTCAGAGCAATTTTCAAAGTGATTGAAACATAACATGACATTCGTCACTAGGTAAAGATGAATTTGGATAAAGCGAAAGCTTACCAACACATATTTCGAGAAATAGATAGGCGAGTTAAACTCGGCTCGAAATAGCAAATGTGTATAATGAAAGTCTATATATCAAAACGACTTTTGTCTCAAGAGTAGGAGATAGAGTAAATAGACTTTTGAGTTACATATAAGTTCAAGTCTCCACATACCTTTTAGTCGATGAAGTTCCACCAGTTCCTTGAGTAGTCCTTCGTCTTGTATGATGATTGCCATGGAGTCTTGAGCTCAACTATACTTTCTATCCTAGTCCGAGACCTTTAGCTAAAATAGGCTAGAAATCAAGACTTATAGTTTTGATCACTAACATTGACAAACATGCTTGATATAGCAATGCATGCGAGTTCGACCGAGCAATGCTTTAACAATCTAAAATATTTACCTCATCGTCGCCATCTTCCAAAGTTGGCATAGGGATATCACGGCACTGAAAATCCCATTCAAGTCTCTCATTTGCATTCAATATCCTCTTATACTCACAATTCCAGCTCCCATTGACAATCATATCAGCAATTGAAGCTTCCTTATCTCTTGTTGCTTTGTAAACAACCGGAAAATTATCTTGCAAATGACCCCTTTGCATCCATTTATCCTTCCAAAAACGAATACCCCTACCGTTCCTCACCGTGAAAACAACCATGTCATGAATACATGGAACCAAATTAACCACATTCTTCCACTAGCTTTGATATTGAGGATTGTTATCAGTATCCGGCATTAAAAAATTGTAACTCCTTTTGAATTTTTGATTAACAATTTTCCTCCAGAGGCTATACTTGTTCCTTGAGAATCTCCAAATCCACTTCACTAGTAAAGATTTATTGGTTGTCCTCAGGTTTTACACCTAAACCTCCATTCTCAATAGGCAAACTAACCTTTTTCTAAGATTCCCAAACAAGCTTTCTTCTTCCCTCCACTGCACCCCATAAAAAATTCCGCATAATCTTTACCATTCGCTTTTCCACACTCACCGGCAAGTGAAAAAGAGACAAGTAATAAATAGGTAAAATTGTGAGACAACTTTTAATTAGGACAAGTCTACCTGCTTTGTTTAAATTTCTTTTCTTCCAAGCTGCCAACCTCTGCTCCATCCTAATCAAAACGTGCTCCCAAACAGTAGTGCTACGCCAATGTTCACCAATTGGCATTCCTAGATATTTTAAAGGCAACTTCTCTGTCTTACAACCTATCTCTTTTAATAACACCTCAATCACCGCATCAGCTCCCACACTAATCATAGTGCTTTTATCCAAGGTAAGCTTCATTCCCGTGATGGATTCGAAAACCGCCAAGATGATAAAAATTCCTCTCACTTTATCTACACTTGCGTCAAAGAAAATAAGTGTATCATCCGCGAATTGGAGGTGCGAAATAATTGTACCACTCTCCACCACTTGAAATCCAGTAAGTTGACCTCGTTCAACCGCATCATTGATCAACTTTGAAAGAATCTCCACCACTAATAAAAACAGATAAGGTGATAAAGAATCATCTTGCCTAAGTCCTTTACTTGGCTTGAATTTCTATGTAGAACTTCCGTTAACTAACACAGAAAGGTGAGAAGAAGTTACGCACGATTTGATCCAAGCAATCCATTTAACACCAAAGTCGTGTTTATGAAGAATTGTAAACAAAGATTGCCAATTTATGTTGTCGAAATCCTTCTCCTTACCAATCTTACAAAGAATACCAGGTTTCTTGGCCTTCAATCTACTGTCAACACACTCTTTGGTGATTAGAACTCCATCCATAATTTGTTTATCATGAATAAAAGCACATTGAAAATCCGATATTAAATCCGGCATTACCTTCTTCAACCTGACATCAAGCAACTTGGATAAGATCTTGTAAACGCTACCAATGAGACTAAGTGGACGAAAGTCTTTTGGGGTACAAGAGTCTTATTTCTTTATAATTAAAGTGATGAATGAACAATTATGACGCCAATCTATGGATCCAAACCGATGAAAATCCTTAATAAGATTCATGAAGTCTTCTTTGATCACGCTCCAACATTTCTTGAAAAATTCTGCCGTGAACCTGTCCAGGCCTGGAGCCTTATTACAACCCATTTTTCTTATGACATCCCAAACCTCTGTCTCTGTAAATTTTCGCTCAAGCCAAGCTTTATCTTCCTCTTTTATCTTTGGGAAGCTGATATTCTCCATACAAGAATTGACCTCGTCTTGTTGAGTAAAGAGGTCAATATAAAAACTTCGTAATTCTTCCCTAATAACATTTTGATCAAAACAATCATTCCCTCCTACTTAAAGTTTAGCAATTGTATTAAGTTTTCTTCTTGCAGTAGCAATGCGATAAAAATATCTAGTGTTTGAGTCTCCCCATTTGAATTCATTTTGCTTAGCCCTCAACTGCCACTTCCTCGCCTCCATATTTTTTATACCTCTCAACTTCACCTTACATTGAGTTCTTTCTTATAACTGTTTCCTCGACAGAGCTCTGTAGATACCCGAAAAATACCAAGGAAGAAGTATGGCCTCCCCGTATCCAAAAGGAAGTACGGCATAGCGTCCCATGCTAAAGAGGATACCAGGTTTCCCCATATCTTAGAGAGGATACTACCAGGAGTTCCCTCTTCGTCAGCATTCAAGTGCACGTGCAGGGAAGTCACAAGGGAGAAGTCATCTAGAAGAATTTAAAGTACAGTTGTACAGTCAAGGTGGGCAGTAGCAAGATAAGGAAAGATAGGAAAGGACAGATGCATGAAATCCCCCCATTTTGGGAAATAACTATAAATATGGGTCTTTCCCAATGAAAGGACTCAGTGATATCATTGTGGGAAATTGTGTTCTACTTCCTAGAGCTAGTCTTTACACCCTACTTCTATATGTACCCTGGAAATACTCTACTGTGTACATTTTGGCGACCACAGTGGGAGACTAGGTCACAGGATTAGCGCATAATTCATCACATGGACGCTGACAGATTCGCGTGCTAGTCTCAGCCGCGCGTGTATGGACCACTAAATGAATTGGAACAAATGTTATTTGATATAGAGGAGAACGACCGCCAGCGCCAAACGCTTCTAGCCAGACTAGCAGCCATCGACCCATCGCCCGAAGGAAATCAAGCTGACGGGTCAGACTCCCTGGAGGCGGATTCGATCAAGACCAAGGGTTTCGAACTCCTCAAGGGCGATCGCAAGCCAATCAATCCGCCAATCAACAGCTGGCTGAAGAACAGGCCCGAATCGCCTTGACTGATGGGAAATTCACGAAGCTGCTCGAAGAAAAAAATGGTCTTGAAACGCAGGCAAGCTGATCGTTGTCGTATGCATCAAAAATAAATTACTTTCTCAATACTCAAAATATAAAAATATAGCAAGGGTAAGAAAGGATCGTTCCCACAGAGAGGTCTTGGATTGTCAATATGTTATGGTTTCCTATAAGTAATAAGGGGGGGATTTTCTGATTTTTATAGAAATATACTAAAATAAAAGCAAAGCAAAGAAATAAATCACGCAAATCAAGGATGTGAAATATTGGGTAAAGGTTTCATCTTCAATTATAAACAAGTTTTCGAATATATGATTAGAATTCGTATTTAATCTCGCTATCATCAAAAGCCCTAGAATACCTTATTGCAAGAATAGTCCGTAAATTTCCTAAGTCATCAACACACACATTAGAGCTGCGTATGTGAATTCTACCTAAAGAATAACCTAATGCCTTGCGCTAATTAAGTTCAATTCCTAGGAGCATTAAGTTTCAGAAATAGGCTAATCAATGCAATTGTCATACATTGCGCATGACAATTCGGACAAAGGTCAAACTCTACATATGATTACAAGAGTGTATCACTACAAACCGTAATCATATCATGCTACTCATATTCAAGGTTATCGCTTGATGATAAACCCTAAAATAGCTATAGATATAGATGTATGTTCAATCAATTCTAGACTCAACCAAACAAACATTCAATCATATTGCAATAAATCAATCATGCAATTATTATAAACCGTAGAAAGTGAGCGATAATATTGAGAGAAAACTAATTCATAAAATCCATAACTTGTTTTCAAAATCCAACTACATCTTTAACCAATAATAAAAACTTAGTTACTTGTGTTCTTGGAAATCATCATAGAAAGCAAAGAAGAACTATCATGTGAAACCCTAGAACAAAAGTAGGAGCAAAAGATATGATCTCCCCCTTATATTATAGAATCAACCCCTTTTATATACTTTCTCTTCAAATCCTGTGTTTAGGTCATGGCCCACCTTGCTGGTTGTTCTCTCGATCAGATTTAGTCCAAATACAGCTCAAAACTCTTCTCAAACTGGTCCACAAGAAGTTAGGCCTAGAGCCCATTAACTTGATATACTTTTTCAACAGTTAGTTCTCTGGAACTGACAGTGCATCTATCCTTCAATCCACCTCCAGGCCACGACAATTTTAACCAACTCATTCCCTGCTGCTGCTTCAACTAACAACCATTGCAACACATCCTGCACTTCAGTGCATACAGTTTCTATTTCATGGCTCATGCCATATCTTGACAATTCATGCCACTTCTTTTTGTTCAGCTGCACTATTATCTCCTAGCCAATGAACCATTCAAGTCCTCAACAACTGCACCCCTTGTTAGCCATATAGCAGCAACAAATTGCAGCTTCACTATCATTATTTCCATTTCAGCACCAGAGACCCGGTTAATTCAATCCTGCAAACAATTCAGCCTCAACTCCACCTGCAAATTCTTAACATACATCTGTATTCTTCATTCCCATTCATTTTTTTACCAGGCCTAGGCTTCACTTCATGCGTACGAACCATGGCAGCAACACCATTCTGCTCATACCCAATCTATCCCTTCACAGCTGCAGACTTGAATCATTTCCCTTTGCATTCTCAGCTCACTACCACAAGCTCATTCTGCACTTCCCTGCACAGTTCTGGATCCCATACATTCATTTAATCCACTCAAACCACGTCCGCAACATCATAAATAGCCACCAGTTAGCTTTGCTTGCTTCTAGCAGTCATTGGAAGCAACAATTCAACACCTGCATTCTCATTCCACTCCTTCTCTTTACTTCCAAGACCACCTCACTGAACTGCAGCTGCAATCAGCATTCAATACCACAAGTAGCTCATACCACAGACTCCTATTGCGCAGCCATAGTTCAGCTTAAATAACCTCCAGGCCTTCAATACCAGTAGCAGAACAATCCTATTCCATCCAGCACCACCAAACACCAGAACCAGCATCTCCTCTCACCTGACTGATCCACCAGACTTCCAAGTTTTAACTGCAACAACCCATTTTTGAGCCAAACACGCAGCACTACCAGATTCACTGCATTATCAATTTCAGTACCACCTCAATATCCATGTGAACTCAGAGACAAGCTTCTAATTCCTCCATTTTCTTCTCCCTGCCTGCACTTGTAATTCTCAGTACCACCTATAACTGCAGCTGCTCTTGTTGTAAAAACAACTCATTCAGGTAGCTAAACAAGCACCCTGTGTGCAGTGTGTATCCATCTGAATCATTTAAACCCATCTTCAAATCTCGGTTCAAACTTAATCCGAGTTGAACCCATCTTCTCTTAATCATTCTGAAACTGATTTTCTTCTCCATAACCTCCGTTAATTCACAGGCAACATCATCAATTATTAAACTCAAAACCCCCTCTTCACCTGAATCCAGTTTTTCTCTCGGTTGAACAGAAAAGTAGCCATCCCAATTTTATCTTCGATTTTCCCTCTCTCATCAATTCGAGCAATAATAACTCGATTTCCTTCCTAATCTCTCTCAATCTGAAGGCCGCCTCCATTTACGTCTCTGATTTTAGATGAAGTGTGTAATAAAACGAGAAACAAAGTATCTTCATTTTAGGGCTATGTACCGAGTGAAGTTTATATTGGAACCCCGCACGTTAGGATAAGGGGCACCCAGCTGAAACACTAATTTCCTTCAATTGTCGTTCCTGCGAGACCGATAGTACAATTTTCATGATTCTTGTTCTGTCAGGTCTAAGGGACTGACAAGCTTCATTAATTTTGCTCGTGACTTTCTCATACTGCGTCGAAATGACCTCGTTCTTTTGCCATTGACCTTATATTTTCGGGCACTTCAATATGATCAGAAGGAATCCAAGATTTAGGCGAGTTCCACTTCTTTTTGCTCCAAATGACTCCAAAACACCTATAAAACTCAAAATCACACATAAGATACATATTTTACACGACAATAGCAAAGAAAGCATAAATACTAGATATAAAATTAGGTGTTTTAGACACGACAAAAATTCTAAAACATACATACAACTCCGTGTCGTCGAGGTTACGGTCACACTTAGCACGTATAACAAGCCTTTAAACCCCTAGGTGTCCCTAGTGGACGAGTTATAGTTTCGTGAGGGCTTACTAGAGATATACCCACAAAACCTACTTTACCAACTTACTAGTTCTCCGAAATGATAGCATCCAACGTGCTAATAAGACATAAAGATTCTGCACACTAGTAATAAGAAGTTAGACAAATAAATGAACACTATCTCATCCTTAAAAGTTGATAGAGAAATAACCATCCCTTATCGAAAGAAATTCGGGTTCGAAGTGATCAAAAGTCTCGACTCTGCCTCACAAGAAAGGGTTTTATGAAGTTGCTCTCAATAATAAACAGTTTTTTTACGGGTCACCCATGTGTCCAGGTACGAGTGAAGAGAGAAATCCTGCGACACTTTGAATGGTAGGAAGGCAAAACCCTCCGAATTGTTTTTAAGAACCCACATCTTTTATCATTTTGAAAACCCATTTTTCTGACGATCTCTAAGAAAAGAAATCAACCACTTAACGAAGGTGGGAATATGCTTACTTACCTCGTTATCCGTTCGAGGTGCAGTTAGCACCACTCTCACAGCATCCATAGAAATGTCTTCGGTCTTCAATCCTTGTCTTCATCTTTGTCTTCGGTCTTCAACTGTCGATGATAAATCTTGAACTTCGTAGAATCTCAACAATGTGATTCTTTACTCAAATTCCTTGTTGCTTGAAACTTCATTATAGATATTCCTTCTTCCATTGGCTTTATTGAAAGAATACAAAACTAAAAACGAACTATACAAACCCAAAATATGATACAATGAATTTTTCTTGTCTTTTTTTTTTTTTTCCCTTTTTTTTCTTTTTTTTTTTATTTTTTTTTTAATTTTTTTATGAGACAAGAAAAATAAAACAAATATAAAATGAAAACAAAACGAAACAAAACAATAAAACTAGTAATGAACCTAAAGAAATTTTCTTTTGTTTTTCTCTTCTTTTTTTTTCTTCAATTTTTTTTTTTTTTTTTGTGACAAGAGAAAATAAAATACAAATAAGATAAAATAAAATAAAAATATAAGTACAAAGGCCATGGTGTAAGTACTTTACCGCTTGATTCTTCACAATTTGTATGTATTTATATCATAAACTTTCATCTTGATAATCTTCACTCTTGTGCATAAAGTCTTCAACTTGTAAAAATTCTGCTCCTTATCTTGTTGCTTTACTTGAATCTAAAATCTTCCCATTTCTGTACCGTTGCTTGTAAACCTTGAACGTCTTCAACTTTCCTTCGAATTTGTGATGCTCCTCTTGTTGATGATGATGGTGTTTCTATGGACCTGTTGGTGTAGAGAGAAATAAAGTGGATGGTGCTAACTTTGAACAAGACAAGTGGTATGTAAGTTAGCAATTCGATGTCACCATCATGATTGATAAAATAGCACTCAAAGATCAAAATAATGCTTCTATTGGTGGGAGGTTGGGTAGCTCACCATTCTACCCGGAGTTTACGTACGGTGACACACACTCTAAAAGCACATATTTAGACAGGTGTTTATGGGTGAAAACTACTCCTGCAGAATTTGGTAATTTGGGGGGTGGATGAGGAATGAATTTAAACCTTAAACAAATGCACTGCGCGGTGAGTGCTTGTAGATTCGAGAGATCAATTTGTGCAAGTCCAGCCTAAACCAAGAAATGGCCGTTCCAGACTTGTTTCGGTCACAAAGTGAAGGAGATGGGGTTGATCTTAGGGAGGGAAGCGAAGAAGGTGTTGAGATTGTGAAGGTGTTGGCTTGCTTATGACTTGTAATAGAAAAGTGAGCAGGCTTGTGATTGATGCAAGCAAGCTCTGGGTGTTGGAATACGTTCTGTACTAACACTTGGTTTTTCTATCTCGTCTGGACTTGCGTTGTTGTTTTGAAATAGGGCGGAGAACCTATTTATACAAGTCATTGAGCCTTATTCACGTCTCTCGTGGGAAGTGGAGGAAATGGAGTGATGGAGTAGTGGAGTTGTGCGTCGGTGCCACACGACCAGTCTTGCCCACTTTTCCTGTTCATCTCTAACCGTCCATGACTTCCTGACACGTTCTTGTGATGGCGCGTTGCACGCTGCACACTGTAAACCGCCAGACCAATACCCTAGTATGTATCCCCCCCAGTTTGTGACATGATTTATGTCTGGAATGTGTGGATCGTGGATCCACGAAAGATAGCATGTAATGCTGAATTGAATAACTGTGTTATTCAGAAAGTCGATACTTGTGAAATATCGTGTGTATTTTATGCAGTGCTTGCATTATGGTGTGGTAAAGTGATGGGTAATAACGCCTCACCGACCAAATAACTCTGACCAGGGTTGTATAACCAAGCTGGTGAAGTTAGACGGATGAGATGATCTTTGAGACACTCATCTGCGACCGTTAATGAATATTAGGGTTTTTTTTGAAGAGGTGCGCAAGCATTACTCTTGACTTGGTCGAAACCGAGCATGGAAAGGGATTTGGAGAGAACCGACCGGGCGTGCATGTAGATAGCATGCCAGTGTACACGTCCATGTCTCACTGTCCATGAAGGTGCGATCTAGGCCACTCAATTTGACCGACAAAGAGGAGTGGTTGAGATCAATTTTGCAATAGGAAATTGATGCCGCAAAAGGCTGCGTATCATGCTTTTTCCGGCGCGTGTTCCAAGACGACCTAATTTGGTCGGTCTTGGCCGATGGGTTTGACGTGAAGATGGCAGGCTGGTGTTCATGCCTATACCTGAATATCCCATGAAAACGTGATCTAAGCCACTCAAATCATCCGGTGAAGTTGAGCGGTTGAGATCGGGCCAGGTTTGGGAGGCGTGGCCATGCCGGTTTGGACGCACGTTTTGGATTAACCAGGTATGATATGCCTTGGCCGAACACATGAGGAGGTAGATGGGCCCACGGTGGTCATGCTGGTATGACCGGCACTTGCTTAATCTAATCTGTGACCCTCCATTCGTGCCGGAGAAGATGGACGCGCGTGATGGCTTGAAACCCTAATTTTGGCTTTCAAAACCGTGCGCCGTCTCTTGTTTGGATGACGATTTTGTCACGGCCAAACATTGTTGGTTTTGATCGATTGGTCAAGTGTGTAGGCGGTCTCACGGTGATCGTGTTGACATGCTCTGGGCCCTTTAAGTCTACATCTACACCCTCCATCTATACCTGCGAAGATGGATGGTTGAGATCGCTTTGCAACACATGTAATATGCCGCAAACCCTAATTTAGGGTTTTCCGTCCATAATGCTTGGTATGAACGGTTTCTTGGCAAGCTAGGCCAATGACCGACCATGCGGGTCGGCCGTGGGTATTCCATACCCGCTTGGGGTGATGGAATTGATCCGGGGTCATCCAATCATGCTTATGGAGTTGGATGATCTGCGATCGGATCATATCCCTATGCTCGATACGGTCAGTCCGGATGCTCAATCGGGCTAGTATAACACCCGAGAGGGGCTCAATCGGGCTAGTATAACACACCGAGAGTCACCTGTATACGGGTATTTCGTACATGGTTTCATTATAGTGTTTGGAGGTTCGTGTTACTCAGTAAGAGTAACACTCGGTCGTCATGCCACACCGATAATGAGTACTGAAATACAAGGCTGATATGAAATTCACATGAAGGGATTGTTGCCACATGCTCCAACCTCGGAGGAATTTCATGTATTCACAGAATGGGATTGTTGCTACATGCTCCATTCTTGGTGAATTAAGTGAGGGAGTATCCAACACTTATAAATGGCCTTATCTTTAACAAGATGTCAGTGCATGGTTTTTTTTCTGGTTTTTTACCAATTTAACCTTAAACGAAAATCCACCATCAACATTAAGTCCCCTGCCTAGCACATAATGGTTACACTATTGTGTGGTAGGCATGAGATGGTGACATACATATATACTGAAATGACCAGGCTAAAGTAGATACATATGTACCGGATAGTCAGGCATTGCCCTGGAACTGGTTGGTTCTGATTAAGGATGCGAAGGAAACAGGACTTGATCTGGTGAGTCGCTTTGGTTCCTCTTGTACATATTTGAGCTCGACCACTTCTTCAGGTGTACTTCCTTCATCATACACGGCTTTCCTCAGGTATATCTGATAAGCCTCGTCGATTGTTATCCCGAATTAGCAGCCTTCATAGGTGGCAAGTAAAGACTTCTTTTTTCTTCCGGTATTCTGTCGACTTGTGAGATTATAAAGAATCGTCTCACGTGGTAGTTTATTCTATATCTCAGGTATTGCTCTAATCTTCTGATTGACTGATCGATTGATTTGGTTTTTTGATTTTTTTTTGTGCGCTCATAACCTCCTCTCCTTTGCAGTTTATCATGGAAGCGGCTGACGATCATTCTGTTGCTTCCCCAGAAAGAAGTTTCGAAGTTGACAAGCCCGAAAACCGTGCACACGAAGATGTAATGGCTAAGATCGATCTTACGCTTCTCGAAGTCGGTCGTGCTATACAGGGGATGTCTATCTCCCACCTTCGTATTTCCAGAGGACGTATCTGTACACTTTCAGCTGCGATTGACATGGAGGAGCGGTGGAGGCGCGAGGAAACGCTGCAGACACTAGTAAGCGCAAGGGCAGAGAGATTTGCAGCGCGGTTGAAGAGGCGGAGAGTTGAGCATAAATGACCTCCGAGTGAAGACAAGTGTGATTACCCGATCCAGGACGGCGTGATAATTCTTGATTCTGATACAGACGAACCTGAACATGTGAAAGCAACTTGCGCGGCCCCTGATGTTGCTATGCCCTTTTGACGCCCCGCCGGTGATGTTGGGACGGAATGCGCTGCTGCTGCGGAGATGTCGATGAAGCAGCCGAGGTAGATTCGAATGGAGGAGCATCAACAGTGACGGCGGCGAGGCGTAACCCGACAAAGGGTGCAAAGCGATGTCGATCCTCTTAACGGCTAAAACCTCTTTTCTTCTTTCTTCTTTCTTCTTTCCAAGTATATTTTGTACGCTTGAACATCTTCCTTGTACTCGGTGGCAGCCGGGTTCAAGGTTTTTCCTCCATTTGATTGTTTGAATAAAGTTTTTCTTTTATAATCCTTTATCAAGAATACAACCGAACCTTGTCAGGCGCAAGGGTGCGCCTTCACACGTAATCCTTAGTGATAAAAGAAGTAATACTATAATGGAATATCCACGGACCTGTGCTCCTGATGCAAGATCTTCTTGGCTTTGCTGGGGCAGATGGCTCAAATCATTTTCCTTTTGTGCACACGTTCTATTTCCTTCTTCCCATGAGATGCTTGTTTAGGATTTCCTTTCTTGTTTAGTGTGTTGATTTAAGCCGACTCAGGGCTTTGTGTTTTTAGTGGTAGAGAGGTTCTCAGATGGAAATAATACTTCAATTAAATTGAGAATTGAAAATTGGAACCCTAACTATGTGAATGCAAGTATTGCAATTTTTTCGGAGGAATTACAAGTATGACATGAAACTCAGTAAAAGGAGACACGCTGGGAAAAATAACACACAGCGTTTTAAAGAGTGGAGGATGCTTTGGAAAGTGGTAGCACACAAGATCTTAAGTTCGGTAGGGTTTGAGCCATCGTGAGTGAATTGTTATGCCATCTAGTTTATCAGCGTTGATGAGTTTGCGGTAGAGTCGCCTAGGATAACATCTCGCTACTGTGTACGGTTCATCTTCTCTTTCGGTAGGCAAGTCAGGTGGAGTGGTCATCTTCACCGTCACGCTCCCAACATTGAACGTAGTCGCCTTCGTCACCAGGTCTCCAATTCCAAATGGGTTTGGTCGTGCAGATACTTGGACCTTGGCCTCATCGTCTTTGACCAAAACAGCTTCCACGCTCTTGATAAAACGCTTGAAAGGGCCGGCTTCCCATTCACATCTCTTAGCCGGGGTTGGTTCGTTGATTGGAGCCAGTCCCCAGGACTTATCAGAATGAGGGGCGGTAGGTTGCAAAGAGAGTTGTGTGGTGAGACTTACTTGACATCGGGACCTTTCAATGTATGCCGACAGGCTCTCCCTGGGAGGTTGTGTCACATCGGCATGTTGCTGGTACGACAGCAAATAATCATCAGGAGGTCCAGAAGGCGTGTTGGATATTCTTTCAGGTACCGAAACCGGTAGAGGACAGACTTCCAGTATGGCTTTGTTGTCCTGCATCCAAGAGCGCCCTAGGATCATGTCGTAGTTGGGATGGTCTTTGACTATGTAGAACTTTGCTTGCGTCGAGGAATTACCCAATTTGACTTCAAGATCAATGTATCCATATGCATCTCTAAGCTCTCCTGCTGAATCTTTAACTACAGTTGGGTGACGAGTAGCTTCCTGCTTCGAAATCTTTGCCGCTCTCATGGTCTTGACAGTAATGATGTTAAATTCGGAAGCCGTATCAATTAACACGCTATCGAATTCAACATTTCTCAAACGAGCGACGGTTAGGAGTCCCCAGTTTCCATTGCTCATGTCTTTCAGGAAAGACTGGGGTCCTGGACCGCTACTGGATGCAAACGCCTACCTGACACAACGTGGTTGAGGGCCGCAAATATGTCTTGACGCTGTCCTTTGGAGAAGTACAAGATTTCACATATGTGCTCCATCATAGATTGTACTGATCTTATGACAGTAATCCCCGAAATCATGCAGTTCCCGATAGGTAAAGGGTCTCTATGAACACCCTCGTTTCCAAGATGGAGTTCCCATGTCTCTACCTTTTCCCTGAATATTTGTTTCAACCTGTTGCAATCTTTGGTTGGATGATGGACGAACCTGTGGTAGCAACCGTATCTGGGATCTGCCATTTCTTCCTCGGTTGGAGGACGTCTGATAGGGGGCAGCTTTACGGCGTCATCTTGGATCCACGCTTCCAAGAGCTCTATCACTTCATTCATGGGAAAAGGAAAACCCGTGTCTTTAGTGTTTTGTGCAGGAGTTTTGTCTGCTCCTTATCGAGACGAAGTCTTGTGTGCCGGGGATGTCCGCTTGGTTTGTTGTTCCGTCAGTGGAGCTTTCCTTTTTCTCCTCCGCCCACTACACTCACAGAAGGACCGGTGTTGTATTGCTTGTTCGTGAGGCGCCTGCTCCCTCGACTTTCACGTAAATCTTCACTTCGAACAACTCTGGTTCTTTCTAGTAGTGTCGGTGCAGTTGTTGCTGAACGTTTTGCAGCATCGTGGAGTTCAGAGAACGTTTGAAAGCCCAGGTTCTCTAACAGAGCGCGGTATATGGGTATCATCCCGTTGATGCACAACTCCACCAATTGCCAGCCTCGTTCGGTGACGTTCGGGTCATGACAATCCAGCGGAGTTCGAATCTTTTATCGTTAGGATGCTCGTTGTTCCGCCGAAGAATTCTTCTAGATCCGAAAAGGTGATTTATTATGACACGAAGAAATACTTTGTTCTTGATCTTACATCTCGTTCGAGAAATGGCCACCATCTCGCTCCTCAAGAGTTGGATATCTTGTTAGGTGCGATGTTTTTGTACCAGTGTATGCCCTCCCGTAAGTGATTTCGAGAATTCTTTCAGATCGCGTAGAACATGATTGTATTCATGTTCCCCAAGGATTCAAGAATCGAGAGACATGTTCACGAGCATTACCCAGACGTCGTAGAGGGAGAACCGGGAGAGGTGTAACCTCTTGGAAGATGACAATCCAAAGACTTGAGTTCTCGAATCTTTTGACGAAGTCGTTAGGATGCTCGTTGTTCCGCCAAAATGAAGAATTCTTCCTAGATCCGAAAAGGTGATTTATTATGACACGAAGAAATACTTTCGACCATCTCGCTCCAAAGTGGTATGGAGGTTTTGGTGTTATGCCCTCCCGTAAGTGATTTCAGAATTCTTCCTGCCATGATTGTATTCATGTTCCCCAAGGATTCCAAGAATCGAGAGACATGTTCACGAGCATTACCAAGACTTTGAGGGTATGGAGGTTGGTGTTGGTGTGCATCCGTCAGATTTCCTTTGCCTCGGCTTTGAAGGAGTCGTTCTAGATACTCACGTGTGATGAAGTTGGGTGGCTGGTCCCTTTCCCTTGAACATTCAGGAGCAACACGAGCTTCTGTCCGAGTGGAAACGCCTGCTCCGGGTGAATTGAAGGCATCTCTTATTGGCTCCAAAGATTGAAGTGAATCATGCGGCAATCGTTCAGTCAAGGTCTTGAGGAAAGTGAGTACCTCCTTCTGAGTTGCGGCCATATCTGTTTGAGTCTTAGCAAGAACTTCCCGTTTCTCCATCAAGTCTCGCAACTGTAATAGACGGTGGTCCTCCTCTTGTGCCTCCTGGATCCTCGTCCCGATGGGGGAGTGAAAGTTGTTGCTCCGGTGACCACCGGAGGTGTTACACTTGAGGAGATGCCGGATTTGCGCCGCTCTGCGGCTCGGTGATGGGGGCGTTACACCTACCGGATGTCTCCTGCTCCGCTAGTGTTGGTGATAGAGGTAACGGCTCCTCGAGATGTGTTGGCTACGGTAGCTCCACCGACAGTGCCTTCGACACCAGGATTGGTACCCACACTAGCCCCATCAGAGTTGATTGCTGATCCAAACCTTAATTCCACCATCTTGAAATAAATTGATTCTAAGATCTACCCTTTTGAAATTGATAAAATTGAATCGGATTTCGAAGAAATTGACTTTACAACCGAGAGATTAATCTCCCACTGTGGTCGCCAATTTTTTATGGGTGAAAACTACTCCCGCAGAATTTGATAATTTGGGGGGTGGATGAGGAATGAATTTAAACCTTAAACAAATGCACCTTTGCGGTGAGTGCTTGTAGATTCGAGAGATCAATCTGTACAAGTCCGGCCTAAACCAAGAAATGGTCGTTCCAGACTTGTTTCGGTCACAAAGTGAAGGAGATGGGGTTGATCTTAGGGAGGGAAGCGAAGAAGGTGTTGAGATTGTGAAGGTGTTGGCTTGCTTATGACTTGTAACAGAAAAGTGAGAAGGCTTGTGATTGATGCAAGCAAGCTCTGGGTGTTGGAATACGTTCTGTACTAACACTTGGTTTTTCTTTCTCGTCTGGACTTGCGTTGTTGTTTTGAAATAGGGCGGAGAACCTATTTATACAAGTCATTGAGCCTTATTCACGTCTCTCGTGGGAAGTGGAGGAAATGGAGTGATGGAGTAGTGGAGTTGTGCGTCGGTGCCACACGACCGCCTTGCCCACTTTTCCCGTTCATCTCTAACCGTCCATGACTTCCCGACACGTTCTTGTGATGGCGCGTTGCACGCCGCACGCTGTAAACCGCCAGACCAATACCCCAGCATGTATCCCCCGTTGTGACATGATTGATGTTCGAATGTGTGGATCGTGGATCCACGAAAGATAGCATGTAATCTTTCAATTGAATAACCGTGTTATTCATAAAGTCGATACTTGTGAAATATCGTGTGTATTTTATGCAGTGCGCATTATGGTGTGGTAAAGTGATGGGTAATAACGCCTCACCGACCAAATAACTCCCCGACCAGGGTTGTATAACCAAGTCGGTGAAGTTGGACGGATGAGATGATCTTTGAGACACTCATCTGCGACCGTTAATGAATATTTGGGTTTTTTGAAGAGGTGCGCAAGCATTACTCTTCAGCTTGGTCGAAACCGAGCATGGAAAGGGATTTGGAGAGAACCGACCGGGCGTGCATGTAGATAGCATGCCGTGTACACGTCCATGTCTCACTGTCCCATGAAGGTGCGATCTAGGCCACTCAATTTGACCAGGCAAAGAGGAGTGGTTGAGATCAATTTTGCAATAGGAAATTGATGCCGCAAAAGGCCGCGTATCATGCTTTTTCCGCGCGCATTCCAAGACGACCTAATTTGGCCTGGTCTTAGCCGATGGGTTTGACTTGAAGATGGCAGGTGCTGGTGTTCATGCCTATACCTCGAATATCCCATGAAAACGTGATCTAAGCCACTCAAATCATCCGGTGAAGTTGAGCGGTCGAGATCAGTTTGTGGTTTGGGAGGCATGGCCATGCTAGTTTGGAAGCACGTTTTGGATTAACCAGGCATGATATGCCTTGGCCGAACACATGAGGAGGTAGATGGGCCCACGGTGGTCATGCTGGTATGACCGGCCCTTGCTTAATCTAATATGTGACCCTCCATTCGTGCCGGAGAAGATGGACGCGCGTGATGGCTTGAAACCCTAATTTTGGCTTTCAAAACCGTGCGCCGTCTCTTGTTTGGGTGACGATTTTGTCACGGCCAAACATTGTTGGTTTTGAACGATTGGTCAAGTGTGTAGGCGGTCTCACGGTGATCGTGTTGACATGCTCTGGGCCCTTTAAGTCTACATCTACACCCTCCATCTATACCTGCGAAGATGGATGGTTGAGACTGCTTTGCAACACATGTAATATGCCGCAAACCCTAATTTAGGGTTTTCCGTCCATAATGCTTGGTATGAACGGTTTCTTGGCAAGCTAGGCCAATGACCGACCATGCGGGGTCGGCCGTGGGTATTCCATACCGCTTGGGGTGATGGAATTGATCTGGGGTCATCCAATCATGCTTATGGAGTTGGATGATCGCGATCGAATCATATCCGGACCGATACTCTGGTCAGTCCGGATGCTCAATCGGGCTAGTATAACACATCGAGAGGGGCTCAATCGGGCTAGTATAACACACCGAGAGTCACCGCACGGGTATTTCGTACATGGTTTCATTATAGTGCTTGGAGGTTCGTGTTACTCGTAAGAGTAACACTCGGTCGTCATGCCACACTGATAATGTGTACTGGAAATACAAGGCTGATATGAAATTCACAGGAAGGGATTGTTGCCACATGCTCCAACCTGGAGGAATTTCACGTATTCACAGAATGGGATTGTTGCTAAATGCTCCATTCTTGGTGAATTAAGTGAGGGAGTATCCAACACTTATAAATGGCCTTATCTTTTACAAGATGTCAGCGCATGGTTTTTTTTTCTGGTTTTTTACAAATTTAACCTTAAACGAAAATCCACCATCAACAACAGGTACAAAGAATTGAAGGTCGGTGCCTCTCATGATGTAACATGGGTAGTCTCCACTATAGGTGACCACAACTCTAATATCGAATTCAGTCTGCACCTTATTTGCCACTGGGATGGTTAAATCCAACTTTAACTCTCAAACAAGTAAGAAACCCGATCACGTTCTCTATCATCTCTAAGTTCGACTCACTCTTATGAGAATTTCGATGTAATCTTAGCGACATGTATACTATGTGACTCTAAACTAACTACAAGTTGGAGTTTTTATTCACTAATTTACACAAAAGTTGAATATTTTGAAAATTTTACAATGCAAATGCTTAACCACTCCCTCACACTTAAACTTTACATTGTCCTCAATGTAAATTGAATCGTCTAAAGAAAGTGAAGGTGGGAAATCTTATAATGAAATGTGACAAGAAATCAGAAAAAGTAAATAGAAGACAAGAAAAAACTAAAAATAAGATAAGAAATACTCATCATATGGGTTGCCTCCCATGCGCAACGCTTGGTTTAAAGTCGTCAATCGAATTGCAAGTGGAATTCCCATACACCAATAATTTGAAAAGTTGAGGATCCTTCCATAGAACCTGTTTTTGCAAACACTAGCTTCACACAAATATTAGTAATATAAAATGGAAATGAAGCTATTAACCGATAAAAGCTTCCCCCACACTTATTCTTGTCCACACTTGGAAGTGTATGAAGAATATAGAAGTCGGGTACTTCCACGGTTTCTTGTTCCAAAACCTGCATAGTAAGAGAATCAAGTATAGCGGAAATCGAGAAACAAAGTCATTCAACAATACTGTCGAAGCACATACATTCAAACCAATAAGAGGTAAAGGAGAAGAAATAATATGCAAAGGGTTAGACAAACCTATCACAATCTCTTGTATCACGGAATCCTCTTCATCCTTGAAAAACTCAAGTGAATTATTCACCTCTTTCATATCGTGGTCCTCTATCAAACCTTGCAACCATTCTTCGTCCGTTTCTGCCTTAACCAAAGTCTTGACATCAACATCCTCATTACAATCATATGCAAGCTCAATTGGGTCTTCCACCATATTGGTCATACCGGTTTCATTCTCAACACAATCCTCTTCATTAGACTCACACCTTGTTGCAAGGAAATTCTGCAAAACACTAGTTTCATCATACTCATGTACCTTTTGAATAGGTGCTTGATCATTATAAAGATCAAGAGTTGAGTCAACTACACTAGTGTCATCAAATATCTCCAAAGGTTGGTACTTTTCAACATAATCATCTTCATTTTCAGACTCACCATAGTAAGAATCTGCATCGGTTTCATAACCTTTATCCCGACGTCGTTTAAGTTCCATATGAATGGTCCTACTAATTTCTGCGACAAGCTCTTCCGAGTCTCCATCATCTTCCAACTTGTATAATTTTTGTGCAAGTTTCCTGACGTTCACACGCTTACCACCATTGACTACAATTGGTTTTCTTTCCCATGACTCTTCCCTTTGAATGAGTGAATGATCATAACTACGATCGGGAGTCGGGTAAGAAAAAGTGTTGCAGAAATTGGTTTGTGCGACGTTCTTTCAATCACGGTCAAGTTGGTCTAGTCTTCGTTGCATGTCTTGTAATCCATTCAAAATCTCCATACAACTCGAATGAAGCCACTTAGAAGTAGAATCATCCCACCTTGGTGCTTGAGTTACATACCCACTACTAGGTTGTTGTTGGTATGTATGAAAATCACCATAAGGTTCTCTAGGATATGCATCATAGCCAATAAATTGGTTTTGATTGTATCCCATAGATGGTGGGCAATTGTCATAGTGTTGAGGTTGTTGAAAACCGTATCCATTGCTTCAATATGATCCGTCCATAGAAACTGGTACCTGAAACAAGAGTTCTCAAAACTTTGTCAAAACCAAAAAATAAGAAAAATTAAAAACAAAACTAAAAACAAAAAATAAGAAACCAAAAACAAGCGACAACCGCTGCCTCCCCAAATAGCGCCAAAATTTGATCATTTGTCGTATGCGTCAAAAATAAATTACTTTCTCACTACTCAAAATATAAAAATATAGCAAGGGTAAGAAAGGATCGTTCCCACAGAGAGGTCTTGGATTGTCAATATGTTATGGTTTCTTATAAGTAATAAGGGGGGATTTTCTGATTTGTATAGAAATATACTAAAATAAAAGCAAAGCAAAGAAATAAATCACGCAAATCAAGTTTGTGAAATATTTGGTAAAGGTTTCATCTTCAATTGTAAACAAGTTTTCGAATATATGATTAAAATTCGTATTTAATCTCGCTATCATCAAAAGCCCTAGAATACCTTATTGCAAGAATACTCCGTAAATTTCCTAAGTCATCAACACACACATTAGAGCTGTGTACGTGAATTCTACCTAAAGAATAACCTAACGCCTTGCGCGAATGAAGTTCAATTCCTAGGAGCATTAAGTTTCAGAAATAGACTAATCAATGCAATTGTCATACATTGCGCATGACAATTCGGACAAAGGTCAAAGTCTACATATGATTACAAGAGTGTATCACTACAAACCGTAATCATATCATGCTACTCGTATTCAAGGTTATCGCTTGATGATAAACCCTAAAATAGCAATAGATATAGATGTATAATCAGTCAATTCTAGACTCAACCAAACAAACATTCAATCATATTCCAATACATCAATCATGCAATTATTATAAACCGTAGAAAGTGAGCGATAATATTGAGAGAAAACTAATTCATAAAATCCATAACTTGTTTTCAAAATCCAACTACATCTTTAACCAATAATAAAAACTTAGTTACTTGTGTTCTTGGAAATCATCATAGAAAGCAAAGAAGAACTATCATGTGGAACCCTAGAACAAAAGTAGGAGCAAAAGATATGATCTCCCCCTTATATTATAGAATCAACCCCTTTTATATACTTTCTCTTCAAATCCTGTGTTTAGGCCATGGTCCACCTTGTCAAGTTGTTCTCTCGATCAGATTTAGTCCAAATACAGCTCAAAACTCTTCTCAAACTGGTCCACAAGAAGTTAGGCCCAGAACCCATTAACTTGACATACTTGTTCAACAGTTAGTTCAGTGCATCTATACTTCAATCCACCTCCAGGCCACGGCAATTTTAACCAACTCATTCCCTGCTGCTGCTTCAACTAACAACCATTGCAACACATCCTGCACTTCAGTTCATACAGTTTCTTTTCATAGCTCAGGCCATATCTTGACAAATCAGGCCACTTCTTTTTGTTTAGCTGCACTATTATCTCCTAGCCAATGAACCATTCAAGTCCTCAACAGCTGCACCCCTTGTTATCCATATAGCAGCAACAAATTGCAGCTTCACTATCATTATTTCCATTTCAGCACTATAGACCCAGTTAATTCAATCCTGCACACAATTCAGCCTCAACTCCACCTGCAAATTCTTAACATACATCTGTATTCTTCATTCCCGTTCATTTGTTTACCAGGCCTAAGCTTCACTTCATGTGTACGAACCATGGCAGCAACACCATTCTGCACATACCCAATCTATCCCTTCACAGCTGCAGACTTGAATCATTTCCCTTCGCATTCTCAGATCACTACCACAAGCTCATTCTGCACTTCCATGCACAGTTCTTGATCCCATACATTCATCTAATCCACTCAAACCACGTCTGCAGCATCATAAATAGCCACCAGTTAGCTTTGCTTGCTTCTAGCAGTCATTGGCAGCAACAATTCAGCACCTGCATTCTCATTCCACTCCTTCTCTTTACTTCCAAGACTACCTCACTGAACTGCAGCTGCAATCAGCATTCAATACCACAAGTAGCTCATACCACAGACTCCTATTGTGTAGCCATAGTTCAGCTCGAATAACCTGCAATACCAGTAGCAGAACAATCCCATTCCATCCAGCACCACCAAACACCAGAACCAGCATCTCCTCTCATCTGACTGATCCACCAGACTTCCCAGTTTTAACTGCAACAACCCATTTTTGAGCCAAACACGCAAAGACTACCAGCTTCACTGCATTATCAATTTCAGTACCACCTCAATATCCATGTGAACTCAGAGACAAGCTTCTAATTCCTCCATTTTCTTCTCCCTGCCTGCACTTGTAATTCTCAGTACCACCTATAACTGCAGCTGCTCTTGTTGTAAAAACAACTCATTCAGGTAGCTAAACAAGCACCCTGTGTGCAGTGTGTATCCATCTGAATCATTTAAACCCATCTTCAAATCTCAGTTCAAACTTAATCCGAGTTGAACCCATCTTCTCTTAATCATTACGTAACTGCATTTCTTCTCCATAACCTCAGTTAATTCACAGGCAACATCATCAATTATTAAACTCAAAACCCCCTCTTCACCTGAATCCAGTTTTTCTCTCGGTTGAACTGAAAAGTAGCCATCCCCATTTTATCTTCGATTTTCCCTCTCTCATCAATTCGAGCAATAATAACTCGATTTCCTTCCCAATCTCTCTCAATCTCAAGCCGCCTCCATTTTTGTCTCCGAATTTTTAGATGAAGTGTGTAATAAAACGAGAAACAAAGTATCTTCATTTTAGGGCTATGTACCGAGTGAAGTTTATATTGGCACCCCGCACGTTAGGATAAGGGGGAACCCAAATTGAAACACCAATTCCCTTCAATTGTCGTTCCTGCGAGACCGATAGTACAATTTTTATGATTCTTGTTCTGTCAGGTCTAAAGGACTGACAAGCTTCATTAATTTTGCTCGTGACTTTCTCATACGGCGTCGAAATGACCTCGTTCTTTTGCCATTGACCTTATATTTTCGTGCTCTTCAATATGATCAGAAGGAATCCAAGATTTAGGCGAGTTCCACTTTTTTTTGCTCCAAATGACTCCAAAACACCTATAAAACTCAAAGTCACACATAAGATACATAATTTACATGACAATAGCAAAGAAAGCATAAATACTAGATATAAAATTAGGTGTTTTAGACACCTATAAAATTCCCCCACACTTAGCCTTTGCTAGTCCTCGAGCAAATCAAACAAAACAATTCTAAAACATACATACAACTCTGTGTCGTCAAGGTTACGGTCACACTTAGCACGTATAACAAGCCTTTAAACCCCTAGGTGTCCCTAGTGGACGAGTTATAGTTTCGTGAGGGCTTACTAGAGATATACCCACAAAATCTACTTTACCAACTTACTAGTTCTCCGAAATGATAGCATCCAACGCGCTAAGAAGACATAAAGATTATGCACACTAGTAATAAGAAGTTAGACAAATAAATGAACACTATCTCATCCTTAAAAGTTGAGAGAGAAATAACCATCCCTTATCGAAAGAAATTCGGGTTCGAAGTGATCAAAAGTCTCGACTCTGCCTCACAAGAAAGGGTTTTATGAAGTTGCTCTAAATAATAAACAGTTTTTTTATGGGTCGCCCATGTGTCCAGGTACGAGTGAAGAGAGAAATCCTGCGACACTTTGAATGGCAGGAAGGCAAAACCCTCCGAATTGTTTTTAAGAACCCACATCTTTTATCATTTTGAAAACCCATTTTTCTGACGATCTCTAAGAAAAGAAATCAACCACTTAACGAAGGTGGGAATATGCTTACTTACCTCGTTATCCGTTCGAGGTGCGCTTAGCACCACTCTCACAAAGATCCATAGAAATGTCTTAGGCCTTCAATCCTTGTCTTCATCTTCGTCTTCGGTCTTCAACCTGCCGATGATAAATCTTGAACTTCGTAGAATCTCAACAATGTGATTCTTTCCTCAAATTCCTTGTTGCTTGAAACTTCATTATAGATATTCCTTCTTCCATTGGCTTTATTGAAAGAATACAAAACTAAAAACGAACTATACAAACCCAAAATATGATACAATGAATTTTTCTTGTCTCTTTTTTTCTTTTTTTCCCTTTTTTTTATTTGTTTTTTTAATTTTTTAATTTTTCTTTATGAGACAAGAAAAATAAAATAAATACAAAATGAAAACAAAACGAAACAAAACAATAAAACTAGTAATGAACCTAAAGAAATTTTCTCTTGTTTTTTTTTTTTCTTCAATTTTTTTTTTTGAGACAAGAGAAAATAAAATACAAATAAGATAAAATAAAATAAAAATATAAGTACAAAGGCCATGGTGTAAGTACTTTACCGCTTGATTCTTCACAATTTGTATGTATTGATATCATAAACTTTCATCTTGATAATCTTCGCTCTTGTGCATAAAGTCTTCAACTTGTAAAAATTATGCTCCTTATCTTGTTGCTTTACTTGAATCTAAAATCTGCCCATTTTTGTACCGTTGCTTGTAAACCTTGAACGTCTTCAACTTTCCTTCGAATTTGTGATGCTCCTCTTGTTGATGATGATGGTGTTTCTATGAACTTGTTGGTGTAGAGAGAGATAAAGTGGATGGTGCTAACTGTGATCAAGACAAGTGGTATGTAAGTTAGCAATTCGATGTCACCATCATGATTGATAAAATAGCACTCAAAGATCAAAATAATGCTTCTATTGGTGGGAGGTTGGGTAGCTCACCATTCTACCCGGAGTTTACGTACGGTGACACACACTCTAAAAGCACATATTTAGACAGGTACAAAGAATTGAAGGTCGGTGCCTCTCATGATGTAACATGGGTAGTCTCCACTATAGGTGACCACAACTCTAATACCGAATTCAGTCTGCACCTTATTTGCCACTGGGATGGTTAAATCCAACTTTAACTCTCAAACAAGTAAGAAATCCGATCACGTTCTCTGTCATCTCTAAGTTCAGTCACTCTTATGAGAATTTCGATGTAATCTTAGCGACATGTATACTATGTGACTCTAAACTAACTACAAGTTGGAGTTTTTATTCACTAATTTACACAAAAGTTGAATATTTTGAAAATTTTGCAATGCAAATGCTTAACCACTCCCTCACACTTGAACTTTACATTGTCCTCAATGTAAATTGAATCGTCTAAAGAAAGTGAAGGTGGGAAATCTTATAATGAAATGTGACAAGAAATCAGAAAAAGTAAATAGAAGACAAGAAAAAACTAAAAATAAGATAAGAAATACTCATCATATGGGTTTCCTCCCATGCAGCGCTTGGTTTAAAGTCGTCATCCCGACTTGCAAGTGGAATTCCCCATACACCAATAATTTGAAAAGTTGAGGATCCTTCCATAGAACCTGTTTTGCAAACACTAGCTTCACACAAATATTAGTAATATAAAACGGAAATGAAGCTATTAATCGATAAAAGCTTCCCCCACACTTATTCTTGTCCACACTTGGAAGTGTATAAAGAATATAGAAGTCGGGTACTTCCACGGTTTCTTGTTCCAAAACCTGCATAGTAAGAGAATCAAGTATAGCGGAAATCGAGAAACAAAGTCATTCAACAATACTGTCGAAGCACATACATTCAAACCAATAAGAGGTAAAGGAGAAGAAACAATATGCAAAGGGTTAGACAAACCTATCACAATCTCTTGTATCACGGAATCATCTTCTTCCTTGAAAACTCAAGTGAATTATTCACCTCTTTCATATCGTGGTCCTCTATCAAACCTTTCAACCATTCTTCGTCCGTTTACAGCCTTAACCAAAGTCTTGACATCAACATCCTCATTACAATCATATGCAAGCTCAATTGGGTCTTCCACCATATTGGTCATACCGGTTTCATTCTCAACACACTCCTCTTCATTAGACTCACACCTTGTTGCAAGGAAATTCTGCAAAACACTAGTTTCATCATACTCATGTACCTTTTGAATAGGTGCTTGATCATTATAAAGATCAAGAGTTGAGTCAACTACACTAGTGTCATCAAATATCTCCAAAGGTTGGTACTTTTCAACATAATCATCTTCATTTTCAGACTCACCATAGTAAGAATCTGCATCGGTTTCATAACCTTTATCCCGACGTCGTTTAAGTTCCATATGAATGGTACTACTAATTTCTGCGACAAGCTCTTCCGAGTCTCCATCATCTTCCAACTTGTATAATTTCTGTGCAAGTTTCCTGACGTTCACACGCTTACCACCATTGACTACAATAGGTTTTCTTTCCCATGACTCTTCCCTTTGAATGAGTGAATGATCATAACTACGATCGGGAGTCGGGTAAGAAAAAGTGTTGCAGAAATTGGTTTGTGCGACGTTCTTTCTATCACGGTCAAGTTGGTCTAGTCTTCGTTGCATGTCTTGTAATCCATTCAAAATCTCCATACAACTCGAATGAAGCCATTTAGAAGTAGAATCATCCCACATTGGTGCTTGAGTTACATACCCACTACTAGGTTGTTGTTGGTATGTATGAAAATCACCATAAGGTTCTCTAGGATATGCATCATAGCCAATAAATTGGTTTTGATTGTATCCCATAGATGGTGGGCAATTGTCATAGTGTTGAGGTTGTTGAAACCGTATCCATTGCTTCAATATGCTCCGTCCATAGAAACTGGTACCTGAAACAAGAGTTCTCAAAACTATGTCAAAACCAGAAAATAAGAAAAACTAAAAACAAAACTAAAAACAAAAAATAAGAAACCAAAAACAAGCGACAACCGCTGCCTCCCCGGCAGCGGCGCCAAAATTTGATCGCTGTCGAATGCGTCAAAAATAAATTACTTTCTCACTACTCAAAATATAAAAATATAGCAAGGGTAAGAAAGGATCATTCCCACAGAGAGGTCTTGGATTGTCAATATGTTATGGTTTCTTATAAGTAATAAGGGGAGGATTTTCTGATTTTTATAGAAATATACTAAAATAAAAGCAAAGCAAAGAAATAAATCACGCAAATAAATTTTGTGAAATATTGGGTAAAGGTTTCATCTTCAATTGTAAACAAGTTTTCGAATATATGATTAGAATTCGTATTTAATCTCGCTATCATCAAAAGCCCTAGAATACCTTATTGCAAGAATACTCCGTAAATTTCCTAAGTCATCAACACACACATTAGAGCTGCGTATGTGAATTCTACCTAAAGAATAACCTAACTCCTTGCGCTAATGAAGTTCAATTCCTAGGAGCATTAAGTTTCAGAAATAGGCTAATCAATGCAATTGTCATACATTGCGCATGACAATTCGGACAAAGGTCAAAGTCTACATATGATTACAAGAGTGTATCACTACAAACCGTAATCATATCATGCTACTAAATATTCAAGGTTATCGCTTGATGATAACCCTAAAATAGCAATAGATATAGATGTATGTTCGGTCAATTCTAGACTCAACCAAACAAACATTCAATCATATTCCAATACATCAATCATGCAATTATTATAAACCGTAGAAAGTGAGCGATAATATTGAGAGAAAACTAATTCATAAAATCCATAACTTGTTTTCAAAATACAACTACATCTTTAACCAATAATAAAAACTTAGTTACTTGTGTTCTTGGAAATCATCATAAAAGCAAAGAAGAACTATCATGTGAAACCCTAGAACAAAAGTAGGAGCAAAAGATATGATCTCCCCCTTATATTATAGAATCAACCCCTTTTATATACTTTCTCTTCAAATCATGTGTTTAGGTCATGGCCCACCTTGCTGGTTGTTCTCTCGATCAGATTTAGTCCAAATACAAACTCAAAACTCTTCTCAAACCGGTCCACAAGAAGTTAGGCCCGAGCCCATTAACTTGATATACTTGTTCAACAGTTAGTTTAGTGTATCTATACTTCAATCCACCTCCAGTCCACGGCAATTTTAACCAACTCATTCCCTGCTGCTGCTTCAACTAACAACCATTGCAACACATCCTTCACTTCAGTTCATACAGTTTCTTTTCACGGCTCAGGCCATATCTTGACAATTCAGGCCACTTCTTTTTGTTTAGCTGCACTATTATCTCCTAGACAATGAACCATTCAAGTCCTCAACAGCTGCACCCCTTGTTATCCATATAGCAGCAACAAATTGTAGCTTCACTATCATTATTTCCATTTCAGCACCAGAGACCCAGTTAATTCAATCCTGCACACAATTCATCCTCAACTCCACCTGCAAATTCTTAACATATCTCTGTATTCTTCATTCCCGTTCATTTGTTTACCAGGCCTAGGCTTCACTTCATGCGTACGAACCATGGCAGCAACACCATTCTGCTCATACCCAATATATCCCTTCACAGCTGCAGACTTGAATCATTTCCCTTCGCATTCTCACCTCACTACCACAAGCTCATTCTGCACTTCCTTGCACATTTCTGGATCCCATACATTCATCTAATCCACTCAAACCACGTCTGCAGCATCATAAATAGCCACCAGTTAGCTTTGTTTGCTTCTAGCAGTCATTGGCAGCAACAATTCAACACCTGCATTCTCATTCCACTCCTTCTCTTTACTTCCAAGACCACCTCACTGAACTGCAGCTGCAATCAGCATTCAATACCACAAGTAGCTCATACCACAGACTCCTATTGCGCAGCCATTGTTCAGCTTAAATAACCTCCAGGCCTTCAATACCAGTAGCAGAACAATCCTATTCCATCCAGCACCACCAAACACCAGAACCAGCATCTCCTCTCATCTGACTGATCCACCAGACTTCCAAGTTTTAACTGCAACAACCCATTTTTGAGCCAAACACGCAGCACTACCAGCTTCACTGCATTATTAATTTCAGTACCACCTCAATATCCATGTGAACTCAGAGACAAGCTTCTAATTCCTCCATTTTCTTTTCCCTGCCTGCACCTGTAATTCTCAGTACCACCTACAACTGCAGCTGCTCTTGTTGTAAAAACAACTCATTCAGGCAGCTAAACAAGCACCCTGTGTGCATTGTGTATCCATCTGAATCATTTAAACCCATCTTCAAATCTCGGTTCAAACTTAATCCGAGTTGAACCCATCTTCTCTTAATCATTACAGAACCAGATTTCTTCTCCATAACCTCCGTTAATTCACATGCAACATCATCAATTATTAAACTCAAAACCCCCTCTTCACCTGAATCCAGTTTTTCTCTCGGTTGAACAGAAAAGTAGCCATCCCCATTTTATCTTCGATTTTCCCTCTCTCATCAATTCGAGCAATAATAACTCGATTTCCTTCCTAATCTCTCTCAATCTGAAGCTGCCTCCATTTCTGTCTCTGAATTTTTAGATGAAGTGTGTAATAAAACGAGAAACAAAGTATCTTCATTTTAGGGCTATGTACCGAGTGAAGTTTATATTGGCACCCCGCACGTTAGGATAAGGGGAACCCAGCTGAAACACCAATTTCCTTCAATTGTCGTTCCTGCGAGACCGATAGTACAATTTTCATGATTCTTGTTCTGTCAGGTCTAAGGGACTGACAAGCTTCATTAATTTTGCTCGTGACTTTCTCATACGGCGTCGAAATGACCTCGTTCTTTTGCCATTGACCTTATATTTTCGGGCTCTTCAATATGATCAGAAGGAATCCAAGATTTAGGCGAGTTCCACTTCTTTTTGCTCCAAATGACTCCAAAACACCTATAAAACTCAAAATCACACATAAGATACATAATTTACACGACAATAGCAAAGAAAGCATAAATACTAGATATAAAATTAGGTGTTTTAGACACGACAAAACAATTCTAAAACATACATACAACTCCGTGTCGTCGAGGTTACGGTCACACTTAGCACGTATAACAAGCCTTTAAACCCCTAGGTGTTCCTAGTGGACGAGTTATAGTTTCGTGAGGGCTTACTAGAGATATACCCACAAAACCTACTTTACCAACTTACTAGTTCTCCGAAATGATAGCATCCAACGTGCTAAGAAGACATAAAGATTCTGCACACTAGTAATAAGAAGTTAGACAAATAAATGAACACTATCTCATCCTTAAAAGTTGATAGAGAAATAACCATCCCTTATCGAAAGAAATTCGGGTTCGAAGTGATCAAAAGTCTCGACTCTGCCTCACAAGAAAGGGTTTTATGAAGTTGCTCTCAATAATAAACAGTTTTTTTTACGGGTCACCCATGTGTCCAGGTACGAGTGAAGAGAGAAATCCTGCGACACTTTGAATGGTAGGAAGGCAAAACCCTCCGAATTGTTTTTAAGAACCCACATCTTTTATCATTTTGAAAACCCATTTTTCTGACGATCTCTAAGAAAAGAAATCAACCACTTAACGAAGGTGGGAATATGCTTACTTACCTCGTTATCCGTTCGAGGTGCAGTTAGCACCACTCTCACAGCATCCATAGAAATGTCTTCTGTCTTCAATCCTTGTCTTCATCTTTGTCTTCGGTCTTCAACTGTTGATGATAAATCTTGAACTTCGTAGAATCTCAACAATGTGATTCTTTACTCAAATTCCTTGTTGCTTGAAACTTCATTATAGATATTCCTTCTTCCATTGGCTTTATTGAAAGAATACAAAACTAAAAACGAACTATACAAACCCAAAATATGATACAATGAATTTTTCTTGTCTCTTTTTTTCTTTTTTCTTTTTTTTTTTTTTTAATTTTTTAATTTTTTTTATGAGACCAGAAAAATAAAACAAATACAAAATGAAAACAAAACGAAACAAAATAATAAAACTAGTAATGAACCTAAAGAAATTTTCTCTTGTTTTTCTCTTGTTTTTTTTTTCTTCAATTTTTTTTTTTGAGACAAGAGAAAATAAAATACAAATAAGATAAAATAAAATAAAAATATAAGTACAAAGGCCATGGTGTAAGTACTTTACCGCTTGATTCTTCACAATTTGTATGTATTTATATCATAAACTTTCATCTTGATAATCTTCGCTGTTGTGCATAAAGTCTTCAACTTGTAAAAATTCTGCTCCTTATCTTGTTGCTTTACTTGAATCTAAAATCTTCCCATTTCTGTACCGTTGCTTGTAAACCTTGAACGTCTTCAACTTTCCTTCGAATTTGTGATGCTCCTCTTGTTGATGATGATGGTGTTTCTATGGACCTGTTGGTGTAGAGAGAGATAAAGTGGATGGTGCTAACTGTGAACAAGACAAGTGGTATGTAAGTTAGCAATTCGATGTCACCATCATGATTGATAAAATAGCACTCAAAGATCAAAATAATGCTTCTATTGGTGGGAGGTTGGGTAGCTCACCATTCTACCCGGAGTTTACGTACGGTGACACACACTCTAAGAGCACATATTTAGACAGGTGTTTATGGGTGAAAACTACTCCTACAGAATTTGGTAATTTGGGGGGTGGATGAGGAATGAATTTAAACCTTAAACAAATGCACTGCGCGGTGAGTGCTTGTAGATTCGAGAGATCAATTTGTGCAAGTCCAGCCTAAACCAAGAAATGGCCGTTCCAGACTTGTTTCGGTCACAAAGTGAAGGAGATTGGGTTGATCTTAGGGAGGGAAGCGAAGAAGGTGTTGAGATTGTGAAGGTGTTGGCTTGCTTATGACTTGTAATAGAAAAGTGAGCAGGCTTGTGATTGATGCAAGAAAGCTCTGGGTGTTGGAATACGTTCTGTACTAACACTTGGTTTTTATTTCTCGTCTGGACTTGCGTTGTTGTTTTGAAATAGGGCGGAGAACCTATTTATACAAGTCATTGAGCCTTATTCACGTTTCTCGTGGGAAGTGGAGGAAATGGAGTGATGGAGTAGTGGAGTTGTGCGTCGGTGCCACACGACCAGTCTTGCCCACTTTTCCTGTTCATCTCTAACCGTCCATGACTTCCTGACACGTTCTTGTGATGGCGCGTTGCACGCTGCACAATGTAAACCGCCAGACCAATACCCAATATGTATCCCCCCAGTTTGTGACATGATTGATGTCTAGAATGTGTGGATCGTGGATCCACGAAAGATAGCATGTAATCTTTGAATTGAATAATTGTGTTATTCGAGAAAGTCGATACTTGTGAAATATCGTGTGTATTTTATGCAGGTACTGCATTATGGTGTGGTAAAGTGATGGGTAATAATGCCTCACTGACCAAATAACTCCTGACCAGGGTTGTATAACCAAGCTGGTGAAGTTAGACGGATGAGATGATCTTTGAGACACTCATCTGCGACCGTTAATGAATATTAGGGTTTTATGAAGAGGTGCGCAAGCATTACTCTTCAGCTTGGTCGAAACCGAGCATGGAAAGGGATTTAGAGAGAACCGACCGGGCGTGCATGTAGATAGCATGCCAGTGTACACGTCCATGTCTCACTTTCCCATGAAGGTGCGATCTAGGCCACTCAATTTGACCGGCAAAGAGGAGTGGTTGAGATCAATTTTGCAATAGGAAATTGATGCCGCAAAAGGCCGCGTATCATGCTTTTTCGTGCGCGTTCCAAAGACGACCTAATTTGGTCGGTCTTGGCCGATGGGTTTGTCGTGAAGATGGCAGGCTGGTGTTCATGCCTATACCTGAATATCCCATGAAAACGTGATCTAAGCCACTCAAATCATCCGGTGAAGTTGAGCGGTCGAGATCAGTTTGTGGTTTGGGAGGCGTGGCCATGCTAGTTTGGACGCACGTTTTGGATTAACCAGGTATGATATGCCTTGGCCGAACACATGAGGAGGTAGATGGGCCCACGGTGGTCATGCTGGTATGACCGGCACTTGCTTAATCTAATCTGTGACCCTCCATTCGTGCCGGAGAAGATGGACGCGCGTGATGGCTTGAAACCCTAATTTTGGCTTTCAAAACTGTGCGCCGTCTCTTGTTTGGGTGACGATTTTGTCACGGCCAAACATTGTTGGTTTTGACCGATTGGTCAAGTGTGTAGGCGGTCTCACGGTGATCGTGTTGACATGCTCTGGGCCCTTTAAGTCTACATCTACACCCTCCATCTATACCTACGAAGATGGATGGTTGAGACTGCTTTGCAACACATGTAATATGCCGCAAACCCTAATTTAGGGTTTTCCGTCCATAATGCTTGGTATGAACGGTTTCTTGGCAAGCTAGGCCAATGACCGACCATGCGGGGTCGGCCGTGGGTATTCCATACCGCTTGGGGTGATGGAATTGATGCGGGGTCATCCGATCATGCTTATGGAGTTGGATGACTACGATCGAGATCATATCCGGACCGATACGGTCAGTCCGGATGCTCAATCGGGCTAGTATAACACACCGAGAGGGGCTCAATCGGGCTAGTATAACACACCGAGAGTCGGCCTGTACAGGTATTTCGTACATGGTTTCATTATAGTGCTTGGAGGTTCGTGTTACTCTGTAAGAGTAACACTCAGTCGTCATGCCACACTGATAATGAGTACTTGGAAATACAAGGCTGATATGAAATTCACAGAAGAGATTGTTGCCACATGCTCCAACCTAGAGGAATTTCATGTATTCACGAGAATGGGATTGTTGCTACATGCTCCATTCTTGGTGAATTAAGTGAGGAGTATCCAACACTTATAAATGGCCTTATCTTTTACAAGATGTCAGCATGGTTTTTTACGGTTTTTTACAAATTTAACCTTAAACGAAAATCCACCATCAACATTAAGTCCCCCCTAGCACATAATGGTTACACTATTGTGTGGTAGGCATGAGATGGTGACATACATATATACTTTGAAATGACCGGGCTAAAGTAGATACATATTTACTAGGATAGTCGGGCGTTGCCACAGGCTGGTTGGTTCTGATTAAGGATGCGAAGGAAACAGGACTTGATCTGGTGAGTTGCTTTGGTTCCTCTTGTACATATTTGAGCTCGGCCGCTTCTTCGGGTGTACTTCCTTCATCATACACGGCTTTCCTCAGGTATATCTGATAAGCCTCGTCGATTGTTATCCCGAATTAGCAGCCTTCATAGGTGGAAAGTAAAGACTTCTTTTTTCTTCCGGGATTCTGTCGACTTGTGAGATTATAAAGAATCGTCTCACGTGGTAGTTTATTCTATATCTCAGGTATTGCTCTAATCTTCTGATTGACTGATCGATTGATTTGGTTTTTTGATATTTTTTTTTGTGCGCTCATAACCTCCTCTCCTTTGCAGTTTATCATGGAAGCGGCTGACGATCATTCTGTTGCTTCCCCAGAAAGAAGTTTCGAAGTTGACAAGCCCGAAAACCGTGCACACGAAGATGTAATGGCTAAGATCGATCTTCCGCTTCTCGAAGTCGGCCGTGCTATACAGGGGATGTCTATCTCCCACCTTCGTATTTCCAGAGGACGTATCTGTACACTTTCACTGCGATTGACATGGAGGAGCGGTGGAGGCGCGAGAAACGCGCTGCGAGACACTAGTAAGCGCAAGGGCGAGAGATTTGCAGCGCGGTTGAAGAGGCGGAGAGTTGAGCATAAACGACCTCCGAGTGAAGACAAGTGTGATTACCCGATCCAGGACGGCGTGATAATTCTTGATTCTGATACAGACGAACCTGAACATGTGAAAGCAACTTGCGCGGCCCCTGATGTTGCTATGCCCTTTGACGCTCCCGCTGGTGATGTTGGGACGGAATGCGCTGCTGCTGCGGAGATGTATGATGAAGCAGCTGAGGTAGATTCGAATGGAGGAGCATCAATAGGTGACGGCGACGAGCGGAACCCGATGTGGTGCAGGCGATGTCGATCCTCTTAACGGCTAAAACCTCTTTTCTTCTTTCTTCTTTCCAAGTATATTTTGTACGCTTGAACATCTTCCTTGTACTCGGTGGCAGCCGGGTTCAAGGTTTTTCCTCCATTTGATTGTTTGAATAAAGTTTTTCTTTTATAATCCTTTATCAAGAATACAACCGAACCTTCTCGGCGCAAGGTGCGCCTTCACACGTAATCCTTAGTGATAAAAGAAGTAATACTATAATGGAATATCCACGGACTGTGCCCTGATGCAAGATCTTCTTGGCTTTGCTGGGGCAGATGGCTCAAATCATTTTCCTTTTGTGCACACGTTCTATTTCCTTCTTCCCATGAGATGCTTGTTTAGGATTTCCTTTCTTGTTTAGTGTATTGATTTAAGCCAACTCAGGGCTTTGTATTTTTAGTGGTAGAGAGGTTCTCAGATGGAAATAATACTTCAATTAAATTGAGAATTGAAAATTGGAACCCTAACTGTGAATGCAAGTATTGCAATGATTTTCTGGAGGAATTACAAGTATGACATGAAACTGTAAAAAAGGAGACACGCTGGAAAAATAACACAGCGTTTTAAAGAGTGGAGGATGCTGGAAAGTGGTAGCACGGTATCTTAAGTTCGGTAGGGTTTGAGCCATCGTGAGTGAATTGTTATGCCATCTAGTTTATCAGCGTTGATGAGTTTGCAGTAGCCGCCTAGGATAACATCTGCTACCAGGTACGGTTCATCTTCTCTTTCGGTAGGCAAGTCGGGTGGAGTGGTCATCTTCACCGTCACGCTCCCAACATTGAACGTAGTCGCCTTCGTCACCAGGTCTCCAATTCCAAACGGGTTTGGTCGTGCAGATACTTGGACCTTGGCCTCATCGTCTTTGACCAAAACAGCTTCCACGCTCTTGATAAAACGCTTGAAAGGGCCGGCTTCCCATTCACATCTCTTAGCCGGGGTTGGTTCGTTGATTGGAGCCAGTCCCCAGGACTTATCAGAATGAGGGGCGGTAGGTTGCAAAGAGAGTTGTGTGGTGAGACTTACTTGACATCGGGACCTTTCAATGTATGCCGACAGGCTCTCCACGGAGGTTATGTCACATCGGCATGTTGCTTTGTACGACGAAACAATCATCGGGGAGGTCCAGAAGGCGTGTTGGATATTCTTTCAGGTACCGAAACCGGTAGAGGACAGGCTTCCAGTATGGCTTTGTTGTCCTGCATCCAAGAGCGCCCTAGGATCATGTCGTAGTTGGGATGGTCTTTGACTATGTAGAACTTTGCTTGCGTCGAGGAATTACCCAATTTGACTTCAAGATCAATGTATCCATATGCATCTCTAAGCTCTCTTTGAATCTTTAACTACATTGGGTGACGTAGCTTCACGCTTGAAATATTTGCCGCTCTCATGGTCTTGGCCAGGTAATGATGTTAAATTCGGAAGTCATATCAATTAACACGCTATCGAATTCAACATTTCTCAAACGAGCGACGGTTAGGAGTCCCCGGTTTCCATTGCTCATGTCTTTCGGAAATACTTTGGGGTCTGGACCGCTCTGGATGCAAACGCCTACGACACAACGTGGTTGAGGGCCGCAAATATGTCTTGACGCTGTCCTTTGGAGAAGTACAAGATTTCACATATGTGCTCCATCATAGATTGTACGGTCTTGCGAACAGAATCCCCAGAAATCATGCAGTTCCTGATAGGTAAAGGGTCTCTATGAACACCCTCGTTTCCAAGCTGGAGTTCCCCTGTCTCTACCTTTTCCCTGAATATTTGTTTCAACCTGTTGCAATCTTTGGTTGGATGATGGACGAACCTGTGGTAGCAACAATCTCTGGATCTTCCATTTCTTCCTCGGTTGGAGGACGTCTGATAGAGGGCAGCTTTACGGCGTCATCTTGGATCCACGCTTCCAAGAGCTCTATCACTTCATTCATGGGAAAAGGAAAACCCGTGTCTTTAGTGTTTTGTGCAGAAGTTTTGTCTGCTCCTTTTCGAGACGAAGTCTTGTGTGCCGGGGATGTCCGCTTGGTTTGTTGTTCCGTCACTGGAGCTTTCCTTTTCTCTCCTCCGCCCACTACACTCACAGAAGGACCGGTGTTGTATTGCTTGTTCGTGAGGCGCCTGCTCCCTCGACTTTCACGTAAATCTTCACTTCAAACAACTCTGGTTCTTTCTAGTAGTGTCGGTGCAGTTGTTGCTGAACGTTTTGCAGCCTCGTGGAGTTCAGAGAACGTTTGAAAGCCCAGGTTCTCTAACAGAGCGCGGTATATGGGTATCATCCGTTGATGCACAACTCCACCAATTGTCGTTCGGTGACGTTCGGGTCATGACAATCCAGCGCTTGAGTTCTGAATCTTTTGACGAAGTCGTTAGGATGCTCGTTGTTCCGCTGAAGAATTCTTCCTAGATCTGAAAAGGTGATTTATTCTGACACGAAGAAATACTTTTTGTAGAAAGCACTGACCATCTCGCTCCGATTGGATATCTTTGTTAGGTGCGATGTTGTTGTACAGTGTATGCCCTCCCGTAAGTGATTTCGAGAATTCTTTCGGGCGTAGAACATGATTGTATTCATGTTCCCCAAGGATTCCAAGAATCGAGAGACATGTTCACGAGCATTACCGATGACGTCGTAGAGGGAGAACTGGGGAGAGGTGTAACCTCTTGGAAGAGGGATTCATTGCATATCTTGAGGGTATGGAGGTTGGTGTTGGTGTGCATCCGTCGATTTCCTTTGCCTCGGCTTTGAAGGAGTCGTTCTAGATCCTCACGTGTGATGAAGTTGGGTGGCTGGTCCCTTTCCTTGAACATTCGGGAGCAACACGAGCTTACGTCCGAGTGGAAACGCCTGCTCCTGGTGAATTGAAGGCATCTCTTGTTGGCTCCAAAGATTGACGTGAATCCTGCGGCAATCGTTCAGTCAAGGTCTTGAGGAAAGTGAGTACCTCCTTCTGAGTTGCGGCCATATCTATTTGAGTCTTAGCAAGAACTTCTTGTTTCTCCATCAAGTCTGCAACGGTAATAGACGGTGGTCCTCCTCTTGTGCCTCCGGCTCCTCGTCCTGATGGGGGAGTGAAAGTTGTTGCTCTGGTGACCACTGGAGGTGTTACACTTGAGGAGATGCCGGGATTTGCGGCTGCTCCGGCTCGTGATGGGGGCGTTACACCTACTGGGATGTCTCCTGCTCCGCTAGTGTTGGTGATAGAGGTAACGGCTCCTCGAGATGTGTTGGCTACGGTAGCTCCACTGACAGTTACTTCGACACCAGGATTGGTACCCACACTAGACCCATCAGAGTTGATTGCTGATCCAGACCTTAATTCCACCATCTTGAAATGAATTGATTCTAAGATCTACCCTTTTGAAATTGATAAAATTGAATCGGATTTCGAAGAAATTGACTTTACAACCGAGAGATTAATCTCCCACTGTGGTCGCCAATTGTTTATGGGTGAAAACTACTCCTGCAGAATTTGGTAATTTGGGGGGTGGATGAGGAATGAATTTAAACCTTAAACAAATGCACTGCGCGGTGAGTGCTTGTAGATTCGAGAGATCAATCTGTGCAAGTCCGGCCTAAACCAAGAAATGGCCGTTCCAGGACTTGTTTCGGTCACAAAGTGAAGGAGATGGGGTTGATCTTAGGGAGGGAAGCGAAGAAGGTGTTGAGATTTTGAAGGTGTTGGCTTCCTTATGACTTATAACAGAAAAGTGAGCAGGCTTGTGATTGATGCAAGCAAGCTCACGGGTATTGGAATACGTTACGTACTAACACTTGGTTTTTCTTTCTCGTCTGGACTTGCGTTGTTGTTTTGAAATAGGCGGAGAACCTATTTATACAAGTCATTGAGCCTTATTCACGTCTCTCGTGGGAAGTGGAGGAAATGGAGTGATGGAGTAGTGGAGTTGTGCGTCGGTGCCACACGACCAGTCTTGCCCACTTTTCCTGTTCATCTCTAACCGTCCATGACTTCCTGACACGTTCTTGTGATGGCGCATTGCACGCTGCACACTGTAAACCGCCAGACCAATACCCAGTATGTATCCCCCCAGTTTGTGACATGATTGATGTCTAGAATGTGTGGATCGTGGATCCACGAAAGATAGCATGTAATGCTGAATTGAATAACTGTGTTATTCAGGAAGTCGATACTTGTGAAATATCGTGTGTATTTTATGCGAGTCTGCGCATTATGTTGTGGTAAAGTGATGGGTAATAACGCCTCACTGACCAAATAACTCCGACCCGTGGTTGTATAACCAAGCTGGTGAAGTTGGACGGATGAGATGATCTTTGAGACACTCATCTGCGACCGTTAATGAATATTAAGGTTTTTTGAAGAGGTGCGCAAGCATTACTCTTCAGCTTGGTCGAAACCGAGCATGGAAAGGGATTTGGAGAGAACCGACCGGGCGTGCATGTAGATAGCATGCCAGTGTACACGTCCATGTCTCACTGTCCCATGAAGGTGCGATCTAGGCCACTCAATTTGACCGGCAAAGAGGAGTGGTTGAGATCAATTTTGCAATAGGAAATTGATGCCGCAAAAGGCCGCGTATCATGCTTTTTCCGGCGCGCGTTCCAAGACGACCTAATTTGGTCGGTCTTGGCCGATGGGTTTGACGTGAAGATGGTAGGCTGGTGTTCATGCCTATACCTGAATATCCCATCAAAACGTGATCTAAGCCACTCAAATCATCCGGTGAAGTTGAGCGGTCGAGATCAGTTTGTGGTTTGGGAGGCGTGGCCATGCTAGTTTGGAAGCACGTTTTGGATTAACCAGGCATGATATGCCTTGGCCGAACACATGAGGAGGTATATGGGCCCACGGTGGTCATGCTGGTATGACCGGCCCTTGCTTAATCTAATATGTAACCCTCCATTCGTGCCGGAGAAGATGGACGCGCATGATGGCTTGAAACCCTAATTTTGGGTTTCAAAACCGTGCGCCGTCTCTTGTTTGGGTGACGATTTTGTCACGGCCAAACATTGTTGGTTTTGAACGATTGGTCAAGTGTGTAGGCGGTCTCACGGTGATCGTGTTGACATGCTCTGGGCCCTTTAAGTCTACATCTACACCCTCCATCTATACCTGCGAAGATGGATGGTTTAGACTGCTTTGCAACACATGTAATATGCCGCAAACCCTAATTTAGGGTTTTCCGTCCATAATGCTTGGTATGAACGGTTTCTTGGCACGATAGGCCAATGACCGACCATGCAGGGTCGGTCGTGGGTATTCCATACCTGCTTGGGATGATGGAATTGATCTGGGGTCATCCAATCATGCTTATGGAGTTGGATGACTGCGATCAGATCATATCCGGACTGATACGGTCAGTCGGGATGCTCAATCGGGCTAGTATAACACATCGAGAGGGGATCAATCGGGCTAGTATAACACACCGAGAGTCAGCCTGTACGGGTATTTCGTACATGGTTTCATTATAGTGCTTGGAGGTTCGTGTTACTCTGAAGAGTAACACTCGGTCGTCATGCCACACTGGGATAATGAGTCTTTGGAAATACAAGGCTGATATGAAATTCACGGAAGGGATTGTTGCCACATGCTCCAACCTGGAGGAATTTCATGTATTCACAGAATGGGATTGTTGCTACATGCTCCATTCTTGGTGAATTAAGTGAGGGAGTATCCAACACTTATAAATGGCCTTATCTTTTACAAGATGTCAGCGCATGGTTTTTTTTCTGGTTTTTTACAAATTTAACCTTAAACGAAAATCCACCATCAACAACAGGTACAAAGAATTGAAGGTCGGTGCCTCTCATGATGTACCATGGGTAGTCTCCACTATAGGTGACCACAACTCTAATATCGAATTCAGTCTGCACCTTATTTGCCACTGGGATGGTTAAATCCAACTTTAACTCTCAAACAAGTAAGAAACCCGATCACGTTCTCTATCATCTCTAAGTTCAGTCACTCTTATGAGAATTTCGATGTAATCTTAGCGACATGTATACTATGTAACTCTAAACTAACTACAAGTTGGAGTTTTTATTCACTAATTTACACAAAAGTTGAATATTTTGAAAATTTTACAATGCAAATGCTTAACCACTCCCTCACACTTAAACTTTACATTGTCCTCAATGTAAATTGAATCGTCTAAAGAAAGTGAAGGTGGGAAATCTTATAATGAAATGTGACAAGAAATCAGAAAAAGTAAATAGAAGACAAGAAAACACTAAAAATAAGATAAGAAATACTCATCATATGGGTTGCCTCCCATGCAGCGCTTGGTTTAAAGTCGTCAGCCCGACTTGCAAGTGGAATTCCCCATACACCAATAATTTGAAAAGTTGAGGATCCTTCCATAGAACCTGTTTTCCAAACACTAGCTTCACACAAATATTAGTAATATAAAATGGAAATGAAGCTATTAACCGATAAAAGCTTCCCCCACACTTGGAAGTGTATAAAGAATATAGAAGTCGGGTACTTCCACGGTTTCTTGTTCCAAAACCTGCATAGTAAGAGAATCAAGTATAGCGGAAATCGAGAAACAAAGTCATTCAACAATACTGTCGAAGCACATACATTCAAACCAATAAGAGGTAAAGGAGAAGAAACAATATGCAAAGGGTTAGACAAACTTATCACAATCTCTTGTATCACGGAATCCTCTTCATCCTTGAAAAACTCAAGTGAATTATTCACCTCTTTCATATCGTGGTCCTCTATCAAACCTTGCAACCATTCTTCGTCCGTTTCTGCCTTAACCAAAGTCTTGACATCAACATCCTCATTACAATCATATGCAAGCTCAATTGGGTCTTCCACCATATTGGTCATACCGGTTTCATTCTCAACACACTCCTCTTCATTAGACTCACACCTTGTTGCAAGGAAATTCTGCAAAACACTAGTTTCATCATACTCATGTACCTTTTGAATAGGTGCTTGATCATTATAAAGATCAAGAGTTGAGTCAACTACACTAGTGTCATCAAATATCTCCAAAGGTTGGTACTTTTCAACATAATCATCTTCATTTTCAAACTCACCATAGTAAGAATTTGCATCGGTTTCATAACCTTTATCCCGACGTCATTTAATTTCCATATGAATGGTCCTACTAATTTCTGCGACAAGCTCTTCCGAGTCTCCATAATCTTCCAACTTGTATAATTTTTGTGCAAGTTTCCTGACGTTCACACGCTTACCACCATTGACTACAATTGGTTTTCTTTCCCACGACTCTTCCCTTTGAATGAGTGAATGATCATAACTACGATCGGGAGTCGGGTAAGAAAAAGTGTTGCAGAAATTGGTTTGTGCGACGTTCTTTCTATCACGGTCAAGTTGGTCTAGTCTTCGTTGCATGTCTTGTAATCCATTCAAAATCTCCATACAACTCGAATGAAGCCACTTAGAAGTAGAATCATCCCACCTTGGTGCTTGAGTTACATACCCACTACTAGGTTGTTGTTGGTATGTATGAAAATCACCATAAGGTTCTCTAGGATATGCATCATAGCCAATAAATTGGTTTTGATTGTATCCCATAGATGGTGGGCAATTGTCATAGTGTTGAGGTTGTTGAAAACCGTATCCATTGCTTCAATATGATCCGTCCATAGAAACTGGTACCTGAAACAAGAGTTCTCAAAACTTTGTCAAAACCAGAAAATAAGAAAAACTAAAAACACAACTAAAAACAAAAAATAAGAAACCAAAAACAAGCGACAACCGCTGCCTCCCCGGCAGCGGCGCCAAAATTTGATCGCTGTCGTATGCGTCAAAAATAAATTACTTTCTCACTACTCAAAATATAAAAATATAGCAAGGGTAAGAAAGGATCGTTCCCACAGAGAGGTCTTGGATTGTCAATATGTTATGGTTTCTTATAAGTAATAAGGGGGGATTTTCTGATTTGTATAGAAATATACTAAAATAAAAGCAAAGCAAAGAAATAAATCACGCAAATCAAGTTTGTGAAATATTGGGTAAAGGTTTCATCTTCAATTGTAAACAAGTTTTCGAATATATGATTAAAATTCGTATTTAATCTCGCTATCATCAAAAGCCCTAGAATACCTTATTGCAAGAATACTCCGTAAATTTCTTAAGTCATCAACACACACATTAGAGTTGCGTATGTGAATTCTACCTAAAGAATAACCTAACGCCTTGCGCTAATAAAGTTCAATTCCTAGGAGCATTAAGTTTCAGAAATAGACTAATCAATGCAATTGTCATACATTGCGCATGACAATTCGGACAAAGGTCAAAGTCTACATATGATTACAAGAGTGTATCACTACAAACCGTAATCATATCATGCTACTCGTATTCAAGGTTATCGCTTGATGATAAACCCTAAAATAGCAATAGATATAGATGTATAATCAGTCAATTCTAGACTCAACCAAACAAACATTCAATCATATTCCAATACATCAATCATGCAATTATTATAAACCATAGAAAGTGAGCGATAATATTGAGAGAAAACTAATTCATAAAATCCATAACTTGTTTTCAAAATCCAACTACATCTTTAACCAATAATAAAAACTTAGTTACTTGTGTTCTTGGAAATCATCATAGAAAGCAAAGAAGAACTATCATGTGGAACCCTAGAACAAAAGTAGGAGCAAAAGATATGATCCCCCCCTTATATTATAGAATCAACCCCTTTTATATACTTTCTCTTCAAATCCTGTGTTTAGGCCATGGCCCACCTTGCTGGTTGTTCTCTCGATCAGATTTAGTCCAAATACAGCTCAAAACTCTTCTCAAACTGGTCCACAAGAAGTTAGGCCCAGAACCCATTAACTTGATATACTTGTTCAACAGTTAGTTCAGTGCATCTATACTTCAATCCACCTCCAGGCCACGGCAATTTTAACCAACTCATTCCCTGCTGCTGCTTCAACTAACAACCATTGCAACACATCCTGCACTTCAGTTCATACAATTTCTTTTCACGGCTCAGGCCATATCTTGACAAATCAGGCCACTTCTTTTTGTTTAGCTGCACTATTATCTCCTAGCCAATGAACCATTCAAGTCCTAAACAGCTGCACCCCTTGTTATCCATATAGCAGCAACAAATTGCAGCTTCACTATCATTATTTCCATTTCAGCACCATAGACCCAGTTAATTCAATCCTGCACACAATTCAGCCTCAACTCCACCTGCAAATTCTTAACATACATCTATATTCTTCATTCCCGTTCATTTGTTTACCAGGCCTAGGCTTCACTTCATGCGTACGAACCATGGCAGCAACACCATTCTGCTCATACCCAATCTATCCTTTCACAGCTGCAGACTTGAATCATTTCCCTTCGCATTCTCAGATCACTACCACAAGCTCATTCTGCACTTCCATGCACAGTTCTTGATCCCATACATTCATCTAATCCACTCAAACCACGTCTGCAGCATCATAAATAGCCACCAGTTAGCTTTGCTTGCTTCTAGCAGTCATTGGCAGCAACAATTCAACACCTGCATTCTCATTCCACTCCTTCTCTTTAATTCCAAGACTACCTCACTGAACTGCAGCTGCAATCAGCATTCAATACCACAAGTAGCTCATACCACAGACTCCTATTGCGTAGCCATATTTCAAATCGAATAACCTGCAATACCAATGTGAGAACAATCCCATTCCATCCAAAGACCACCAAACACCAACCAGAAGATCTCCTCTCATCCGATCGATCCACCGGACTTCCCGGTTTTAACCGCAACAACCCATTTTTGAGCCAAACACGCAAAGACTACCGTGATTCACCGCATTATCAATTTCAAGTACCACCTCAATATCCATTTGAACTCAGAGACAAGCTTCTAATTCCTCCATTTTCTTCTCCCTGCCTGCACTTGTAATTCTCAGTACCACCTATAACTGCAGCTGCTCTTGTTGTAAAAACAACTCATTCAGGCAGCTAAACAAGCACCCTGTGTGCAGTGTGTATCCATCTGAATCATTTAAACCCATCTTCAAATCTCAGATCAAACTTAATCCGAGTTGAACCCATCTTCTCTTAATCATTACAGAACCAGATTTCTTCTCCATAACCTCAGTTAATTCACAGCAACATCATCAATTATTAAACTCAAAACCCCCTCTTCACCTGAATCCAGTTTTTCTCTCGGTTGAACTGAAAAGTAGCCATCCCCATTTTATCTTCGATTTTCCCTCTCTCATCAATTCGAGCAATAATAACTCGATTTCCTTCCCAATCTCTCTCAATCTGAAGCTGCCTCCATTTTTGTCTCTGAATTTTTAGATGAAGTGTGTAATAAAACGAGAAACAAAGTATCTTCATTTTAGGGCTATGTACCGAGTGAAGTTTATATTGGCACCCCGCACGTTAGGATAAGGGGCACCCAGCTGAAACACCAATTCCCTTCAATTGTCGTTCCTGCGAGACCGATAGTACAATTTTTATGATTCTTGTTCTGTCAGGTCTAAAGGACTGACAAGCTTCATTAATTTTGCTCGTGACTTTCTCATACGGCGTCGAAATGACCTCGTTCTTTTGCCATTGACCTTATATTTTCGTGCTCTTCAATATGATCAGAAGGAATCCAAGATTTAGGCGAGTTCCACTTCTTTTTGCTCCAAATGACTCCAAAACACCTATAAAACTCAAAATCACACATAAGATACATAATTTACATGACAATAGCAAAGAAAGCATAAATACTAGATATAAAATTAGGTGTTTTAGACACCTATAAAATTCCCCCACACTTAGCCTTTGCTAGTCCTCGAGCAAATCAAACAAAACAATTCTAAAACATACATACAACTCTGTGTCGTCAAGGTTACGGTCACACTTAGCACGTATAACAAGCCTTTAAACCCCTAGGTGTCCCTAGTGGACGAGTTATAGTTTCGTGAGGGCTTACTAGAGATATACCCACAAAATCTACTTTACCAACTTACTAGTTCTCCGAAATGATAGCATCCAACGCGCTAAGAAGACATAAAGATTCTGCACACTAGTAATAAGAAGTTAGACAAATAAATGAACACTATCTCATCCTTAAAAGTTGAGAGAGAAATAACCATCCCTTATCGAAAGAAATTCGGGTTCGAAGTGATCAAAAGTCTCGACTCTGCCTCACAAGAAAGGGTTTTATGAAGTTGCTCTCAATAATAAACAGTTTTTTTATGGGTCACCCATGTGTCCAGGTACGAGTGAAGAGAGAAATCCTGCGACACTTTGAATGGTAGGAAGGCAAAACCCTCCGAATTGTTTTTAAGAACCCACATCTTTTATCATTTTGAAAACCCATTTTTCTGACGATCTCTAAGAAAAGAAATCAACCACTTAACGAAGGTGGGAATATGCTTACTTACCTCGTTATCCGTTCGAGGTGCAGTTAGCACCACTCTCATAGCATCCATAGAAATGTCTTAGGCCTTCAATCCTTGTCTTCATCTTCGTCTTCGGTCTTCAACTGTCGATGATAAATCTTGAACTTCGTAGAATCTCAACAATGTGATTCTTTCCTCAAATTCCTTGTTGCTTGAAACTTCATTATAGATATTCCTTCTTCCATTGGCTTTATTGAAAGAATACAAAACTAAAAACGAACTATACAAACCCAAAATATGATACAATGAATTTTTCTTGTCTCTTTTTTTCTTTTTTTCCCTTTTTTTTATTTGTTTTTTTAATTTTTTAATTTTTCTTTATGAGACAAGAAAAATAAAATAAATACAAAATGAAAACAAAACGAAACAAAACAATAAAACTAGTAATGAACCTAAAGAAATTTTCTCTTGTCTTATTTTTTCTTATTTTTTTTTAAATTTTTTTAATTTTTTTTTTTTTGAGACAAGAGAAAATAAAATACAAATAAGATAAAATAAAACAAAAATATAAGTACAAAGGCCATGGTGTAAGTACTTTACCGCTTGATTCTTCACAATTTGTATGTATTGATATCATAAACTTTCATCTTGATAATCTTCGCTCTTGTGCATAAAGTCTTCAACTTGTAAAAATTATGCTCCTTATCTTGTTGCTTTACTTGAATCTAAAATCTGCCCATTTCTGTACGTTGCTTGTAAACCTTGAACGTCTTCAACTTTCCTTCGAATTTGTGATGCTCCTCTTGTTGATGATGATGGTGTTTCTATGGACCTGTTGGTGTAGAGAGAGATAAAGTGGATGGTGCTAACTGAGATCAAGACAAGTGGTATGTAAGTTAGCAATTCGATGTCACCATCATGATTGATAAAATAGCACTCAAAGATCAAAATAATGCTTCTATTGGTGGGAGGTTGGGTAGCTCACCATTCTACCCGGAGTTTACGTACGGTGACACACACTCTAAAAGCACATATTTAGACAGGTACAAAGAATTGAAGGTCGGTGCCTCTCATGATGTAACATGGGTAGTCTCCACTATAGGTGACCACAACTCTAATACCGAATTCAGTCTGCACCTTATTTGCCACTGGGATGGTTAAATCCAACTTTAACTCTCAAACAAGTAAGAAACCCGATCACGTTCTCTGTCATCTCTAAGTTCAGTCACTCTTATGAGAATTTCGATGTAATCTTAGCGACATGTATACTATGTGACTCTAAACTAACTACAAGTTGGAGTTTTTATTCACTAATTTACACAAAAGTTGAATATTTTGAAAATTTTGCAATGCAAATGCTTAACCACTCCCTCACACTTAAACTTTACGTTGTCCTCAATGTAAATTGAATCGTCTAAAGAAAGTGAAGGTGGGAAATCTTATAATGAAATGTGACAAGAAATCAGAAAAAGTAAATAGAAGACAAGAAAAAACTAAAAATAAGATAAGAAATACTCATCATATGGGTTTCCTCCCATGCAGCGCTTGGTTTAAAGTCGTCATCCCGACTTGCAAGTGGAATTCCCCATACACCAATAATTTGAAAAGTTGAGGATCCTTCCATAGAACCTGTTTTGCAAACACTAGCTTCACACAAATATTAGTAATATAAAACGGAAATGAAGCTATTAATCGATAAAAGCTTCCCCCACACTTATTCTTGTCCACACTTGGAAGTGTATAAAGAATATAGAAGTCGGGTACTTCCACGGTTTCTTGTTCCAAAACCTGCATAGTAAGAGAATCAAGTATAGCGGAAATCGAGAAACAAAGTCATTCAACAATACTTTCGAAGCACATACATTCAAACCAATAAGAGGTAAAGGAGAAGAAACAATATGCAAAGGGTTAGACAAACCTATCACAATCTCTTGTATCACGGAATCATCTTCTTCCTTGAAAAACTCAAGTGAATTATTCACCTCTTTCATATCGTGGTCCTCTATCAAACCTTGCAACCATTCTTCGTCCGTTTCTGCCTTAACCAAAGTCTTGACATCAACATCCTCATTACAATCATATGCAATCTCAATTGGGTCTTCCACCATATTGGTCATACCGGTTTCATTCTCAACACACTCCTCTTCATTAGACTCACACCTTGTTGCAAGGAAATTCTGCAAAACACTAGTTTCATCATACTCATGTACCTTTTGAATAGGTGCTTGATCATTATAAAGATCAAGAGTTGAGTCAACTACACTAGTGTCATCAAATATCTCCAAAGGTTGGTACTTTTCAACATAATCATCTTCATTTTCAGACTCACCATATTAAGAATCTGCATCGGTTTCATAACCTTTATCCCGACGTCGTTTAAGTTCCATATGAATGGTCCTACTAATTTCTGCGACAAGCTCTTCCGAGTCTCCATCATCTTCCAACTTGTATAATTTCTGTGCAAGTTTCCTGACGTTCACACGCTTACCACCATTGACTACAATAGGTTTTCTTGCCCATGACTCTTCCCTTTGAATGAGTGAATGATCATAACTACGATCGGGAGTCGGGTAAGAAAAAGTGTTGCAGAAATTGGTTTGTGCGACGTTCTTTCTATCACGGTCAAGTTGGTCTAGTCTTCGTTGCATGTCTTGTAATCCATTCAAAATCTCCATACAACTCGAATGAAGCCATTTAGAAGTAGAATCATCCCACATTGGTGCTTGAGTTACATACCCACTACTAGGTTGTTGTTGGTATGTATGAAAATCACCATAAGGTTCTCTAGGATATGCATCATAGCCAATAAATTGGTTTTGATTGTATCCCATAGATGGTGGGCAATTGTCATAGTGTTGAGGTTGTTGAAACCGTATCCATTGCTTCAATATGCTCCGTCCATAGAAACTGGTACCAAACAAGAGTTCTCAAAACTATGTCAAAACCAGAAAATAAGAAAAACTAAAAACAAAACTAAAAACAAAAAATAAGAAACCAAAAACAAGCGACAACCGCTGCCTCCCCGGCAGCGGCGCCAAAATTTGATCGCTGTCGAATGCGTCAAAAATAAATTACTTTCTCACTACTCAAAATATAAAAATATAGCAAGGGTAAGAAAGGATCATTCCCACAGAGAGGTCTTGGATTGTCAATATGTTATGGTTTCTTATAAGTAATAAGGGGAGGATTTTCTGATTTTTATAGAAATATACTAAAATAAAAGCAAAGCAAAGAAATAAATCACGCAAATAAATTTTGTGAAATATTGGGTAAAGGTTTCATCTTCAATTGTAAACAAGTTTTCGAATATATGATTAGAATTCGTATTTAATCTCGCTATCATCAAAAGCCCTAGAATACCTTATTGCAAGAATACTCCGTAAATTTCCTAAGTCATCAACACACACATTAGAGCTGCGTATGTGAATTCCACCTAAAGAATAACCTAACTCCTTGCGCTAATGAAGTTCAATTCCTAGGAGCATTAAGTTTCAGAAATAGGCTAATCAATGCAATTGTCATACATTGCGCATGACAATTCGGACAAAGGTCAAAGTCTACATATGATTACAAGAGTGTATCACTACAAACCGTAATCATATCATGCTACTCGTATTCAAGGTTATCGCTTGATGATAACCCTAAAATAGCAATAGATATAGATGTATGTTCGGTCAATTCTAGACTCAACCAAACAAACATTCAATCATATTCCAATACATCAATCATGCAATTATTATAAACCGTAGAAAGTGAGCGATAATATTGAGAGAAAACTAATTCATAAAATCCATAACTTGTTTTCAAAATACAACTACATCTTTAACCAATAATAAAAACTTAGTTACTTGTGTTCTTGGAAATCATCATAGAAAGCAAAGAAGAACTATCATGTGAAACCCTAGAACAAAAGTAGGAGCAAAAGATATGATCTCCCCCTTATATATTATAGAATCAACCCCTTTTATATACTTTCTCTTCAAATCCTGTGTTTAGGTCATGGCCCACCTTGCTGGTTGTTCTCTCGATCAGATTTAGTCCAAATACAGCTCAAAACTCTTCTCAAACTGGTCCACAAGAAGTTAGGCCCAGAGCCCATTAACTTGATATACTTGTTCAACAGTTAGTTCAGTGTATCTATACTTCAATCCACCTCCAGTCCACGGCAATTTTAACCAACTCATTCCCTGCTGCTGCTTCAACTAACAACCATTGCAACACATCCTTCACTTCAGTTCATACAGTTTCTTTTCACGGCTCAGGCCATATCTTGACAATTCAGGCCACTTCTTTTTGTTTAGCTGCACTATTATCTCCTAGACAATGAACCATTCAAGTCCTCAACAGCTGCACCCCTTGTTATCCATATAGCAGCAACAAATTGTAGCTTCACTATCATTATTTCCATTTCAGCACCAGAGACCCAGTTAATTCAATCCTGCACACAATTCAGCCTCAACTCCACCTGCAAATTCTTAACATACATCTGTATTCTTCATTCCCGTTCATTTGTTTACTAGGCCTAGGCTTCACTTCATGCGTACGAACCATGGCAGCAACACCATTCTGCTCATACCCAATCTATCCCTTCACAGCTGCAGACTTGAATAATTTCCCTTCGCATTCTCACCTCACTACCACAAGCTCATTCTGCACTTCCTTGCACATTTCTGGATCCCATACATTCATCTAATCCACTCAAACCACGTCTGCGCAAAGATCATAAATAGCCACCAGTTAGCTTTGTTTGCTTCTAGCAGTCATTGGCAGCAACAATTCAACACCTGCATTCTCATTCCACTCCTTCTCTTTACTTCCAAGACCACCTCACTGAACTGCAGATGCAATCAGCATTCAATACCACAAGTAGCTCATACCACAGACTCCTATTGCGCAGCCATAGTTCAGCTTAAATAACCTCCAGGCCTTCAATACCAGTAGCAGAACAATCCTATTCCATCCAGCACCACCAAACACCAGAACCAGCATCTCCTCTCATCTGACTGATCCACCAGACTTCCAAGTTTTAACTGCAACAACCCATTTTTGAGCCAAACACGCAGAGACTACCAAATTTCATCCGCATTATCAATTTCAGTACCACCTCAATATCCATGTGAACTCAGAGACAAGCTTCTAATTCCTCCATTTTCTTCTCCCTGCCTGCACCTGTAATTCTCAGTACCACCTACAACTGCAGCTGCTCTTATTGTAAAAACAACTCATTCAGCAAACTAAACAAGCACCCCAGTGTGCGGTGTGTATCCATCTGAATCATTTAAACCCATCTTCAAATCTCGGTTCAAACTTAATCCGAGTTGAACCCATCTTCTCTTAATCATTACGAACCAGATTTCTTCTCCATAACCTCCGTTAATTCACAAAAACATCATCAATTATTAAACTCAAAACCCCCTCTTCACCTGAATCCAGTTTTCTCTCGGTTGAACAAAAGTAGCCATCCCCATTTTATCTTCGATTTTCCCTCTCTCATCAATTCGAGCAATAATAACTCGATTTCCTTCCTAATCTCTCTCAATCTGAAGCTGCCTCCATTTCTGTCTCTGAATTTTTAGATGAAGTGTGTAATAAAACGAGAAACAAAGTATCTTCATTTTAGGGATATGTACCGAGTGAAGTTTATATTGGCACCCCGCTCGTTAGGATAAGGGGAACCCAGCTGAAACACCAATTTCCTTCAATTGTCGTTCCTGCGAGACCGATAGTACAATTTTCATGATTCTTGTTCTATCAGGTCTAAGGGACTGAAAAGCTTCATTAATTTTGCTCGTGACTTTCTCATACGGCGTCGAAATGACCTCGTTCTTTTGCCATTGACCTTATATTTTCGTGCTCTTCAATATGATCAGAAGGAATCAAGATTTAGGCGAGTTCCACTTTTTTTGCTCCAAATGACTCCAAAACACCTATAAAACTCAAAATCACACATAAGATACATAATTTACATGACAATAGCAAAGAAAGCATAAATACTTGATATAAAATTTGGTGTTTTAGACACCTATCACAAGCGCCTACACCATAACCTCACCCATCCCCTCAGAAATCTTGTCCAGGCCAATGCCATTGAAATACAAAACTCCAAAGTTCAAGTTGTATGATGGGAGCGAGAACGCAACAGAGCACATGGATCACTTCACAATGTCCCTTAACGAATACGCCCAAGACGAGAATGTATGCATGAGGGAGTTTGGGAAGACCCTTACTGGGGATGCGTTTACCTGGTACATCTCTCTAAAATCTAACAACATTCGGTCATCGCATGAGATGCGCCAAGCATTCATGCAGAAGTTTTACTCCAAACCGGTCAAAATCTCCATCTCGGACTTGGGAAATATCAGGCGCCGAAGTGGAGAGCGGCTTAAACCCTTTGCAAGGCGCTTCAGGAGTGAGTCTCTTAAATGCCGAACTGAAGTGTCAGAGTAAGAGCTAGTAGGAATTTGTATATCGATGTTAGACCCCAAAACACGTCGAATGTTCGAGAATGCATAGATAACCATGTTTGCGGATCTTGAGGAGGCGTTTGCAAGAACTGATGCGACTAATGACGAGATTGCCGCTGCTGAAAAGTCCTGGTCTCATTCAGTCGTCTATGCTAAAGAGGAAGGCCTAGGGGCGCCAAAGAAGCGGGTACCACCGTGCAATGATAACAGACGAGGGAAGAGGAGAGCTGAGCAAGAGGCGCCAGACTTCCCCTGCTCATACGAACAAGCTATATGGTTGCCGAAAGAATGGGTACTAAATGTCTAAAGTCTAATAAAGATGGAAATAAAATGTATATATTTTCCAAAATTTTCTTTATGTTTTCCAAGCCAATAAAATTTGTTATTTCTTATTATGGACATGTCGAATGTAGAAGTAAACCCTTGTGTATTAGGTTTCTCTTCATTACCATTATAGCCTAAGTGATATTACATAATCCTTACTATAAGTTTCTACCGGAGAATTCATCGACATATACACAGATCCTTTCTATGTTTATCACTTTTTTATATTTTTTCCTTGTTAATATCTCATCTTCAATTTTTGTCTTCTCCAAATCCATGATCAGAACCCTGGTAGCTTCATCAAATTCTTCTTTTTATACTATGTGATTTGCGCACCAACTTTTAATTGGATTCCATGGATTAAGAATCCTAGTTATTTTAAATGTTTTAGAATTTTTTGAGAGTTATGAAATTCTATGTTGATGTATATCATGTAGGTACATTATTGTTTAAATCCATTACTTAAATATATGTGTTCGTCTATTGACATAAGTGATATCAAATGTGAGTTGATCCTATATTCGTTTTCAGTTTTTAGTGTTGCAGTAATCCTTTTTTAGATAGTTTGGAACCACCTATAATTTCTAGGATGTTTGAAAACGTGATGTCAATGATTGGATCTTTTCAGATTTTAATTGCGACTCATTTTTATCTATATTAGCATTTACTTTTCCAAAATTTTTGTCTATATTAGCATTAACTTTCCAAGAATCCTTATTTACATACTTGAAAAGGTGTCCTAATGCCTTGTTTACTGTGTACAAAACGAAATATTGATTGCAAAAATATGAAATTGGATCTAGCGTGACACTGATCATGTCCTTTATAGATATACTTACGCATGTATTTAAAAACCCATACAACTCCACAAATCTCAACATTGATGTGGAAATTGAACATCCTAAACCACTATATGGGTTTAATGGCACAACATCTATATTTTTTTGCTTTGTATCCCTTGCGAATGATCACCCCTTCCTTCATCCCTCCGGCGATAGATTAGGTACATCTTCGTCCATGGTTGCACTATCAACGTGTTTCTTTGGATATCTACAACAATTTACCTTGTAGCTTATATTTCCATACAGTCTGAAATAGAGATGGGTCAAATTTTTCATGCGGAAATTCGGTACAAATAATTTTCTCAACCTATTCTAATGTACTAATTTTTCTAGAATATCCAAGAATAAAAGAGCATGCATTTGAGGCAAACCACGTTTTCGAAATTCAATCGTAACATATATGCTACCTGTTTACCAAAATTATTTCCTTTCTTTATTTCTTTCATCAATAGAATTATTCAGTCACCTCTCTTCAACTTGAAAACACAGGTTATCAGATTGGGACGACCTGAATATGATAATATAGTAAAGCTCGTCTTTAATTTGGGTTTGCAGTCATTGTCAAGACGATATATGGTTGATGATTAAAATGTGTAATATCTATTGAATCTTGATAAATATCGAACATATGCATAGGACACCAATGACTTTCGTATTTTTATCCATGGGACTGCCATTACTCAGATATCATGTGCGGAAGAATGCTTAGCACATAACACGATATGTTGTGAGAGAGTATTCTGAAGTTTCCCAAGAACATCTTGGTCCATCTGAGGATAATGTTATTCCCATACGCTAAAGGCATGATTAGTTTCGTATATATGAAGCTGAGAAGAAAATGGTTCCCTTCTTACTTCGAGTACTAATGCTCCACTCATGTGTTGAAGTTCCTCGCGTATTGAAAAGTACTTTAGAATTTGGACCCTTTCCTTTTAGAGCTCTTTTATCATGGATACTATGCATTTGATATTGTAAAACTTCACTCTCAATGAATGCTTGTTTGGTATATCTATGTTAATTTTCATTCTCCAATGCAAGTTCAAAACATCTCTCTTATTTTTATAATTGGTTTTGCACATTCCCAATACAATGATTGGGTGTTATCTCGTGCATAAATCCCGAAGCATTATATTACTCTCACATGTGGATACAAATTATCTTGACAGGGCATCATCTCCTTTATATAAATCCCTCGAAATCTCGTAGGTTCAAGCAACATAAGGATTTGTACTTTTCCCTTATGACAACATCTTCCAAGTGTTGCATTTTCTTGGATGATTTGGTCAATATCTCGTCAATCCAGTGCATTTCCCCACTCAAATAGCGTGCAATTTCCATTTTTCTAAGATAATACAGATAGATATGTCAAAGTTATTATCTATAACGCTTGGTGTACCCACATTGTCCTCTTCATCTGATGAACAAAAACTTTATCCGAACCATCCGATGTAAAATTTTCAACAACATTATTAAGTTCATAGACATATATGGATTCAATAGATATTAGATATACGTAAAGTCAGATCTAAGAGCACAAAACCAAGTAACAATTCAGTAGAGAAGTTGCTTTCATATATGTATGGAACCCAAACCGCTACCCGCATGCCCCGTACTAAACCAAGATAATAGTAACATTTAGATTTGAAATTGTAGATTAACGTATGGTGTATACTTCGTGCGAGGGCATGTCTATCTTGCAGAGCTTCCTTTGCACGACGTGCTTGTTATGCAACTCCTCGATATAGAATATTTTTAGGTTAATGGCGAGAATTTAGTGCAAACACTACGTTTCATAGATACAACACTAATTTCATGAATCTTCATACATTTGATGGAGAGATGCTTACCCCATAATTGTACTTTTATCCCTGTACTGTAGTACGGTGGTAAAGTCATTGGATAGTGACACCAGTGACCTGGGTTTGAAACTCGTTAGCACCAAATTCTTTACCGCTAGAAAAATAAATAAAAGAATAAACTCGTCAACAAAGTTAAGTCAACCGAAAAATGGCTGGAACTTCTTTCTACACCAAGCAAGAGTCGTAAAACAACCAAAGAATTTTGAAATCAAAATTTGTCTAGATTCCCTAGCAAATCTAAATAAACAATGCATAAATTTTCAAGAGAAGAAATAAGCAAAAACCTAGGTGGATGGACCAATCACATAAAAATTCTTATGATCTGAAATGACGCGACAACGTACAATGCAAAGATCCAAATGAGCGGATTTAGCCCGGGACCTGTTAATCAGCTAGATTTAGCAATAAAAGAGCATGTAATACCGTAGACTCATCATATGCCACACTATTGTTTCTAGAGTTACATGGTTTCTTGGGTATAATCCTCGGAATCAATTTAGACAAAACTCCTCATAGCGTCAACTTTCAGCAATCTAGAGAGTTGTGAATGATCATCCAAACCAAACTCATGTGGATATGGTTTCCTGCACTATGTAAACTGGGTATATAAACTAATCCTTTCACCAGAACCTCAAAAAAACAAAAAACTTAAACAAATCAACTGAGAAACTTAATAACCCAAATATTGCAAACAACCAAATAATCCAACATGAAATCATGAATAGTCCTTAAGTTTCTTATAAGGATTTCTTAAATAATTTCTCATGGATTTTCTCCAAAATTGGTATCATGCAGGTTATCTATCGTTTTCTCCAAAATTGATATCAAGTCGGTTGCCTCCTATTTCTCATTTATTTGAGATTTGTACTTCGGGTGCTTACTAAGAGCCACATGATATTGGTTACTAATTCAGTGGTCATATAGGACACCTACTAACCTAGATGACCCCACAATATATCCTTATGGCTTGCCTCCATAAGTAATAGAGTTTCTCCAAAAGTGTATGTAAAGAAAATCTTTAATAACTCATACAGCATAAATCACATTCTCAACACTGCGGCCGTCTAAGGAAATTGGAAAAGAAAAAAAAAATGAAAATTGAGAATTAAGTTGGCATCAGAAAAAACAAATTAAAATCAGTGCACATAATGAAAAGAAGAGCCGATGAAATTAATTTCTTTAGTTAAGAAATCCCCAACTGAAAAATCAAAACTTTTTTTTTTTTTATAACAAAGCTAGGATATCCTTTGAGCTACTCTGCTATCCCGTGAAAAAAATCTTAGCAATCACCTGAAAGTTTATCCTTCGAGAGAGAATGAGAGAGATTTCTTCTTAAAAGCTTTTCCAAGACGCTGATCCTTTGAGTCCTACTTAGTGAGCATCAAATAATGGAATGACTATTTTTTTCGTCAGAATCATGTGTAACGTTTTAGCCTTCCAAACCACCAACATGAAAGAATGCCATCTATGAGAGTCGGACCCACAACTATATGGTTGAACACCATGTGCTCTTCCATTTGAGCCAAGACAGCAGATACCATTTCCAAATTAAGAGGGATATAATATGAAGTAATACAAAGTACATTGAGCATATAGTCGTAAACATTACTCCTCTTAAGACCATAGTTCATTGCTTGATTCTAAATTGATACAGATTAGAATGAAGCCAAGAACATTTGCTTACAAATAAAGAAACAAATGAAATTAAAATAATTGAACACCTTATGTTTCAATATCCTTAAAGCTCAACTCGTTGAACAACAATCCCTTTAATATGGTATGGTTGTCATTGAAGATTCTAAAAAATAAAAGACAATTAAATCTATGTAACAATTTACCGAAACTACAATTAACATAGCGTTTTTAGTAACCAAAATTATTTAGCAAACCGTACCTGGAAATACAACGGATTTATCTCTTTCATCTTTGCAAACTTTGAATAGATCATAGAAAACTTGCAATATGTTCACTGCTATGTACATGAGTGCACAATCCTTTGGATCTCTCTTTTTTAGAAATAGCAATCTATTAATCTGCATGTTCAAGTCGCCCTGTGTCAGAGAAGAAGGAATGCTCCTGTAAGTGAAATACTGCAAATTCCTACTAAGGGAGAGTAAAATCAAAAATCAAAATCAAAACCTAGTGGTTATTACCATTGTCAGAAAAGTAGGAATGCTCCTGTAAGTGAAATACTGCAAGTTCATACTGAGAAAGTAAAATCAAAAATCAAAACCTAGTGGCTATTACCATTTCTATGAGCCCATCTATATCTATGAGCTTGTCACATAAAAAATAGCGCTTGTCACGTAAACATAACGAAACACAAATGAGAAAAGGAAAAAAAGTACCATCAGTAAAATCAGAAAAAACAACAAAGCCAAAATAGAATGGAGATTTAATCCAACCCTTAGTGAAATACTGAAAATTCCTACCGAGAAAGAAAAATCAAAACCAAAACCTAGTGGTGGTTGTTACCATTTCTATGAGCTTGTCACATAAAAAATAACAAATATAAATAAGAAAATAAAAAACATAAATAAAAATCATAATTTCTAATCCTATATGAAGTAAAGCTTATACACAATATGAGGGAAGAAATTGATAAGAAATTCCACTAATTCAAAACTGACTAAGCAACTTAAATTCTCACCGACTATTGTCATTGTATAATTCAGCCATGACCACTGTCACAAAAATTCATAGGAAATTCTCTCTAGAAGTGAAGATAGTCGTATAAGTTACTAAGTGACTGGAAGAGAAGTACACTGAACACATCAGCTTAGAACTTAGAACTACATAAAATTAGAAACACTCGTTCACGAACTACGGAAAACTCAATAAAATAAAATAAGGTTCTGCTCAGCCTAGATCATGACCATCCTCATTGGTTTAACTCAGCCTTTAATGAAATTGATTCTACTGAGCCTTTAATGAAATCCATGAGCAGTACAGTAAAACTGAACCATTTAGTGGAAGTTAATTGATTCTACTCAGCCTAGATCATGGCCTATTAAATAGAACACACAAACCTCAATATAGTCCATATAATTCAAATAAAATATCTTGTTGTTATATACTTATGAGCACAACAAAAGCAGTAGCTCGACATATATGAAAAGAAAAGGAAAGAAGAAATCGAAAAGTACATAATCTTAAAACAGTAGTTGTATATAAAAATCCAGCAACTCACTTGGGCTTCTCTGCAATGCAGCAATCTACTTCCCCTGGTGAAAGGCTTGTCCAAGTTCGAGCTCAGTTGGTTGTCTTGGTCTATCCCCAGCAAAAAATCCTGCACCATATGGGCCACCATCTTTCACTTGCACCATCTTAAAAATCCCAGCTTCAAATGTGTATCCAATGGGAACATATAGTAGTCCATGGTGAACCAACTCAGTGGTTGCTCTCGACCTGTATATTTAGAGGGTACAAAATAGGACTAATCATGTTCTTTTCGATGAATATAATTTGTTACTTCTTAGGTATAGAGAACAGATGGAGACTTAAGCAGTTGTTTCGTGACCACCACCTTGAGACCCAGTACTGTAGACGATTCCAGCGGGTTTGCCAGCTAAAGATTTTGTTCTCCATATACCCCCACCCCACCCCCCCACCCCCCACCCCCCACCCCCCCCCGTGTGTCTAGAAAAGCTCTGAAGTGAGCTTCCATCATTCCAAATCTAGTATAGAACCCAAATACAAATCCCATCAACATCAGCAAGATTGTTAGGAGTAATAATAGGCATGCCAGTCTTTGGTGGCGCACCCATCTTTCCAAGAACCCCTTCTGGTACCTGTAACGTAGATGAAAATTATTCAACAACATTATCCAGGGTGAACTGCATTCCACTACGATCACATTTTGATTATATAATTTTCATCAATTATCATAATTTTCTCCACTTTATTGAGTATGCTGGAACATTTACATGCCAAAAAAGTAAGCACCTTTCCCCTGCGTCAACAAAAAAGTAAGCATTGTTTCCTAATAATGTATTCATATAAATAACTATTTTTCCTAATGCTTACAGTAAGATACTTCCCACTTTCAATACAATAGTATAAGAGACTTCCCTAATATTCTTAAAACACCCAACGTATATAAGTACCACAACACGACACCGATATTGGATAATTTTAAATCAGTGTAAGGTACACGACTGTAGTTTTCCATTTTCACCTGGATGTAAATCGAATGAATAGTATTTTATACCTTACATAGAGAATCTCCGACCTTAGCATTTGAAATAGGAACAACTTGAGGGTTGTCCTTGTTTTTTAGGACGAAGACGACTATAGTTTGTCATTTGCACCTGGATGTATATCGAATGCATAGTATTGTGTACCTTACATAGAGGACCTCCGAACTTAGCATTCGAAATAGGAACAACTTGAGAGGTGTCCTTGTTTTTTAGGACGAACAACAACTCCTGACACTTTTGATTGGTATTTCCACAACCTTTTGCATCTGCAGACGATTAGATCACTTACATAGTTAAACGGTACTGTTGGGAACATAATTAACATATTTGAATCAGAAGATAACTTCTCCATTAAGAATATAGGGGTAAAAACTGAATTACGTCAATCAATCCAAAGGAATACCAAAAGGGATTCAAGATATGTGTAACAATATTTTTTTGTCCATGGTAAAATTAGGTTATGGTTTTACCCTGAACATGAGACATATACAAATTAAACAGAACCGACCAACTAATATCAAGTTAAATCTAAGGTGAACCCTTCATCCATTATGGCATGTTAAGCACAACAAAGGTAATGTGGCATCAGTTCATTTAGTCTAGAAAGAATAATACCTCATACAACAGATTCTCTTATGATGAATGTTCGTTCAAAAATAGAATATGAGCAAATGCACGTCCCAGTAGTTTACATGTATGTAGAAGGAAAATAAAAGATCGTGGGAGAAAGAATTATACCTGTAATATTCCTTCCACTTCAAATGACAGGAAAGTATTCTTTCCAATAACAAATTGTTCACCTAGCTAGGTTCTCTATCAAAAGAATAAATGCTTTCCATAATTCGCAACAGTTTAATCGGAACTGATCATTCAACTCTTTGCATAAACCATGACGGCATGACCCAAACGAACTACATACATCATTAGTAACATGAATCAAATATGTGAAACAATATATTGTAAATTAAATTATTAATAAGAAGTAAAAATGCAATTTGGTGCAGTATAAAAGAAAGATCTTTTCGTTAAGCAATACCTAAAGTGAAGCGATTACTTTACTAAGTACAAACCCTTTGGTTCTAAAACACGATTTGAAGTACCTTCTCATGAGCACTTTTTCTCTTTATTATGGCATTAATCCAAAATTAGGCAACACTGTTGAAGACTCTCTGGGAGATAATTTGATAAAGAATCGGGTAATATCTACAAAATTTAATCGCAAAATTACCCACCAATCTACCATAATAACATACAAAGCAAACCATAAGGAAAATAAAAAGTGATTCTACTTACAGACAATAGGTCTCTTAGCAATAAGTTTCTTGACATCAATTAAACCCAAAATGGAAATTACTGATATAAAAAACCAAGTACGAATTTGTAAATAATACCTCAAACTTAAAAATTACAATATGTTCCTAGAATCCTACTGTGTAAGGAAAAAATAATCTGTGCTAGCAGTTCAATTGGGTCGCTACTAAAAGTGCCGAATGCAGATGGCCAAACTGCTCTCCTCACAGACGGGGTTGTGATGAATTATATTTCGCGAAACGAAAGCTACAGAAACAGAATAGTTATAAATTGGACTCCAAGTTGATGAAGATGAGAACCGAAAATCTTCCAGATGTTTTAGAGAATATGTATCTACTTATGGGAATTTTTTTAGACAATTTAACATACAACATTAACCCTTCTCTTTAATTTTAAAGGTTGTGTCATTTGGTATACATGCACTAAAATATAAAATAAACTAACATTATGGCGTTCAATGTTTTCTCTTCATAAAAATCTTAAATACAAAGTTAGACATGATCAGCGGGGTAAAATAGTAGATAAGTAGTTCTCAGAACTTCTTGGAGGTTGTGTGCCATCACCGATAGATCATTGAGACCTAACATCTGGCAAAGATTTATTCCTGGTTGCAACATTTCCGTAGAATTAATGGTAAAATGACATCAATATTGACCGAAATCATTGAATTTCTGTAAAGAAATCATTCCAAGTAACATTTATATATTTGTGCTGATTGATTGAATAATAAAACGATCAAAATTTGTTGAGACTCAAGAGCAACATCACAAAATTCATTAGATTGACAGACCATGAATTTTATCGTCATCTCGCATCCATATCAATCAATCATCCCGTAGAAGAAAAATAGGTAAAATTCTCCTTGGGTCTACGAATTAGAAATGCAGAAACAAATTATAAATTCGAAGAATTGCAAAAGACTTTAACTATAATAATTGAGAATCAATAGTTGCTCAGAACTTGTTATAGGTTATGTAGCCATCACCAAAAGACCAATGAGATCTAGCATCTAGAACAATTTTTTTCCTCATTGCAAAAAATAACTAATGATTCCTAAGGTAAAAGAAAATTCATAAACATATATGAATCAGAAAATCAGGATGAAACCATAATTTAGAAGTATGAATTCAACATCGAGTTCGTGAACTGGAAGGAAGTTTATTAATATTTCATAATCTTTATACCAACTAAATGATCTCAATGACCCAATAAACACACATAACTATAACTTAGAAGCAAGAATACTTGATTTAGTTTCTACAATGAAGAGCATTGATTTCAATAATACTATCCTAATAGGAATTATGTTAGCATCACATACTCCCATAATTATTTTAAATGTCTTTAGGAACATTGATCAATGTTTTCAAGCACTTCAAATATAACAAAAAATAAGTGGTAGAGAAAACCATAACCTAGCCTTTAAAACACTGACAGAATACTTCCTTCCAGTTCACGCACAACAGTCGAAAAAAGTAAAACAAAAAATTAACACCTATTTTTATTTCCACCCGACCCATGGAATCTCCTGCGGAGGAAAAAAAAAACTCATCAAGAGCAAGTGAGCAAAAAATAATAAATTAAGCAACACATGAGAAAGAAAAAATCTACAGCAGTATTCATATATGCTATGAAATCTGGCGTGTAACAAAGGCCAGTTATCTGCTCAAGCGGTATTGGACATGAATCTCGTCTGGACATGAGCATAAATCAGCAAGTTCACCTTTAGCAATCTCAGTGAGAAACGCTTTCATCTTCAGTAAGTAGCCCCTGAAATCATCCCAATTAGATTATCTCGATGATGCTCTTTTACTCTTTCAAAAATATTTTTCCAGTTACAGATAGTAAGTGATTGTCAATGTCGGACTCACCTTGGTTATCTTATAATCTGTGTAGTGGCTTTTATCCCCAACCTATAACTCCTGGATGCGATTGTAGAAGAACAAATGCTATCCCAAAAAAGAAGAAATCGTATGAAACTATATCTACTAAAAAACAACATGACATAATGATATGTTCAATACACAATGGGAGCATCAGTCTGAAAATAATAAATCTTTCCCCTAGAGCACATTAACTTCAATAAAGAGAATACAAACCATAATCAAATAATATTTTAGTTTTCATACTGGAATTATAACACTGTCCCAATAAAAATCTCAATCAGTATTATTCTCCTAAAACGACCCACTCACTCTACATTATCAACGTGTTTAAGATCAATCAATCAAATTTTAATAAAACCAAATTCAAGACATGTACGAACAACAATAGTAATTAGTGTAGGAAAATTAAAACATTATACACAGTTTCAAAAAAAAATTAACTTGAGTTTCAATTTCAAACTACACACTCGATGCTTTGACCAACTTAGTCTAAAGTTGGTTTATGTGAATGGAAATCTGACAGTTTCTCATGGTAATGCTATGCCATCTGTGTTCTTTTTGATCTTATATTTCTCGGGTGATTTGAGTTGTTCTGTATCTGATACAACTATCAGTTTCTTGTTCGTAAGAATTCCTACAAAGGTGAGATATATCATATCCCAACTTATCACAGCGCCATCAGTTTATTGGTCGTAAGAATTCCTTCAAAGATGAGATAGATCATGTCCCAACTCTTAATTAATCACAGCGGATCCGATTTATCCCCATAATATAGTTATGACGGCCAAGAAGTGAAGCACCCAAAATTGAACACTCATTGAGTGAGTGAGTGAGTTCATAGAATGTAAACCATAATGAATTCCAGGCACTCAAAATCAAAATCATATTGAAAAATCAACATTTGATAAATATAATCACCAAGGAAGTGAGTGACTAAAAAGTGGATTAATGGTAGGTTAATTTACCTGCTGGAAGAGACAATAAAGGCCACAATATCACTATGACAACCCCCATTCAATTTCCTTAATAATTTTTCATCGTGAATTGATGCAATAAACTGATCTAAAATCAAAGAAGAGGTAAAAAGATGAGGGGTTAGGTTTTCTTCTCTTTTTTTTCTCGGTTTTTCTTCTCAGCTTATACACCGTCTAGATAAATCATCATGCTTCAACTTCTTCTTCCTCCGGAAATTAAATCTGAACCAAACAAAAAAAAAAACGCAAAATCAACAACAATTCTATCGGATATTATAAAATTAATTTTACAAACCGTAGACATTAAATGTGTAACCAATTTATCTAATTCTCACATATCTACTAAGCTGACTGAGATTTATATTACCTGGGCGATCTCAACTTGTATCATTAGATAGCTTCTTCGTGGCTTTTGCCAATCGGTTTATTCTACAACATTTTCCGACCAATCTATCGACCTTTAAAAATTAAAATGATACAAAAATCAAACAATGGAATTATGTTAAGACAGTCTAAAATTCTGAAAGCAGTTTGGCCCCGATGTAAAAAATATTGATGACATTAACATATCAAATAAGTAAAATCTAATGCGAAAGTTGACACAAATCGGTCCAATAATATGATGATTAGTATTTCTTATTAGGTGCAGGGGCAGAGACTTAAAGCAGATAATAAGACTCACCTTACATGGCCATTGTAGTACTTGCTGGCTATATCACCCAGGATATCACAGGGTAGTCGTCCACTTAATTGCCTCCAAGTACATGAAGACCAAAGATGAGACACCGAGCAACAGGGCTTTGTATGTATATCGACATCAGCCACTCTGTCCAACTGATGCACACCACCTCTGTCAATAGGGCAAAACAAATCAAATTCCATTAGTAAAAATAAGCTTCCTTATCATAATTTTCGATGTCTAGCTAACCAATGATAGCAGCAATCTGGGATACCGCAATTAGTCGTAAAAAAAAAAAAAAAAAAAAAATTTGTCATCAAAAAGTTTGCTCTAAACCTGTAAAAGCAATTAAGACTTCTTTTTATAAAACAATTTAAAACCAATCTCGGCTTCGACAAAAACAAACGCTAATTGAACCCAAAATCCAGATGAAATCAATAGAAAAAAATAGAGACAACGTCTGATCCCTTGAATTACGTATTGCGGAAGTAATCGTAATGCTTCGGATTGACAAAATAAATAAATAAATAAAATACACATCTTCATGCTCAAACCTCTGAGGAATCTATATCTTGCAGATAGATAGAAAATCTCAGAATGAGGAAGTAAGAAAATGTACCTCATCGCATTCAAAGATGATGCTCTTGATATCTTGATTTGTTGACGCCGTGTGAAGGGCAAAGAAAAAAATAGCAGAAATTGATATCAGTTAGTGTGAATGTTAGGGCTAGGAAAAAAAATGCAGAAACTGAAATCAGTCAGTGTGAATATTAGGATTTGCATGTTTTAAGGTTCGAAACTGAATTTGGTCGAAGTGTTTTCAGAGAGGAAGAGGGATAGAGAGGTGTTTTCAAAAAAGAAAAAAAAATTGCAATGTTTTAGAGTCACCGACTAATATCCCCATTTTTTGACGCTTCCTTTCTTCTTTGTTCATGACTCCATGGAAACTTCACTTCAATCTTAATAAATGATTCAAGGAGCTCAAATCCGGTACACGGCATCCATGTGTGTCTCGCGTGGTGCATGCATAAATTGACTTACTACACTTACAGAGTATGCAATATCGGTACGAGTGTGAAACAAGTAAATAAGCCTTCCGACTAACCTTTAATACCTCTCTTTATCAACCGGATGCCATCGCATCTTCCCCCAACTTCGATTTTGCTCAATTGGTGTGTCAATGGGCCTACAACCTAACATTTCTATATCGGTATGATTTGCCTTACTTTGATGATATCCATATCTCAACTCTGGGTAAACCTACCAAACCAGATGAATAAGACTGAATAAAGGTTAATTTTACAGTTAGCAAATATATATAAGGATGCTTTAGTCTGTGATTAGTCCCTACCTTGCTTAGCAAGAGGAAAGAGAGATTTCTCACGCTTGGAGACTCACTCTCTCTAGCTCATAGCTTGTAAATTTAACATTTGGATTGACAAAAGGCACGTCCTCATCAATACCCAGCCCATCTTTCCCTATTGAACTCGCTTCTACGTTAACAACAATAAGGATTCACTGTCGGAGCTCTTAACAAAAGGTTTTAGCTCTTGAAGATGGGCTAAACCTTTCAATGACTTAATCAGAGCAAAGTGTAAACAGACTTTGGGCTATAAACTTACTATAAGTGTCGGGCTTAAGACTCAAACTTGATCTCCCATTGCTATCAGGTGGGTTCCCCTGGTTACCAGGGATTATGGTATTCCCGCCTACAGAGTAAAGAGAAGCTAAGGATGATATACCAGCCTATTCAATTGGGATAGGTAATAAAAATATACTAAGAGCTCACCTATTACTTTAACTCAATCGAAGGTTTCTTAGGTCAAATTTCACAGTTAGCAAACGAGATTGTAAAAAAGCTATCTCCTTGCGATGGGATAGGTCAAATAAATTTACATCAATGATCTATCCAACTCAGAACTATGAAAGCTACTGAGGGAATTACAAGAGCTACAAAAAGAGGAAGTTACTTGCATTCCCTCACTCAAGGTTCAGGGTGATACCTGATTTTAATCTATTCTTGTCAACGAAGTAAGTAAACTAAACAACATCAAAGAGGCACTAAAGAAGAAAGGAAAGAATGAAAAAATGACTCGTTGTCGTGTTGATCATTCATCATCTTTTATCGTAGAATAAGAATCAGTCTTCTTTCAGCAAGTTGCATGAAACTCTCGACTTTGATCACTAACTAACTAAACTCATAAGATAAGACTTCTTCTTTTGTACGCTCGGTTCACTAGGTTCAATACCACTTCAACCTATAGAAAAAGCACTTCGGTGCGCCCCGGTTCGGATTGTTCTCTGCCACTCGGTAACATTCAGTCCCCCACCCGTTCAAGTTGCCGAAAGGGAGAATAACAAAAATTAATATGAAGGATCAAAAGATTTTATTTGCCGCCATTCTCTTTCTTTGTGCATCAAGTTCAAAGAATATCTCAATCTATAATAAAGAAATGATTGTAGCTGGTTGTTTTATAGGTTTCATTATATTCAGTCGAAAGAGTTTAGGTCAGACTTTTAAAGCGACCTTCGACGCAAGAATGGAGGCTATTCAAGAAGAATTGCAGCAAGTTCCGAATCCTAACGAAGTCGTTCTTCCGGAATCAAAAGAGCAAGAGCGATTACTTAGGATCGACTTGCAAATTTGTGGCACCGTAGTGGAATCATTAACAACGGCACGACTGCGCGCTCAAAGTGTGAAAAGACGGTGCAAGACTTGTTATGCCGAAACCTTACTTTTAAGTCAGCAACGCTTCTCAATGCCATTTCTTCCCGTCGCATCAGTCTTCAGGACGAAATAGTGACAGGCACTACACCAAATCAACCTTTTTGTGACGTTTATAAACGTTGCGCATAATTTGTGCAACGGAAATAAACGTTAACAAAACTGGCGTTAACGCGATGGTTGTGCAACGCATATTATCCGTTGCACAAATTATTTTGAGCAACGCTTATAAACGTTGCACAATTGTTGGTGCAACGGTTTATTTTTCTTATTTGTGCAATGTATATTTTAATTTGTGCAACGGTTATTATTAATAGAATAACACTTTTGTGGGTCCCGTTTTGGTTTTTTGTCAACGTTTTATTTGTTTGGTTGCAATTAAATCCGTTGCTCATTTCAGGTGACGTGTGCAACGGATACCTTTCCTACGTTTATATCCGCTGCAAAAGAATATTCAGGTCCAAAAAAAGTTTTCGCCGGCTGTTATTTCGACAGATTTATGCACCTGCATGCATATACCATTCTAGATGAACTAGAAGACCCAATTTAGGACGGAACTCCAATATCATTAAAATCGTTCAAGAACAACTATGGAACATCACAATCCATCAAAGAACGATTCATACATCAACATAGTAGATAGATGAACCATAAACCCATACAATATTAAATAACTTATGCAAAATCCCAAATGTTATAAACACAAGTTTCTGTTCTGAATTTGAAACTATGAATACCGTAACCTTCTGTTACATTCTGAGAAGTCTTTTGCAGAATCCCACTTGAAATTTTCAGCATATCTCATCTTCAAAATATTTGTATGCTCTTTACCTATAAAACATTCATTGGATTTGACTTAGCATGATAATCAACATTTCTAGGAATAAATAGCGATTATTATTACTGGGTGTGCAGATCATCAAAATTGAACTACATATCCGTATTATGAGGAAAAGTGCTTCCAGAATACACAGTATACCAATGTAGGATCTACATGTGCTTTTCTATCACTCTAGAAAACAAACTGTGCAAAAACCTATATCGAATGACAAATTGTTAGCCTCACCAGATAAATGTTCAAGAAATGAAAGATACACTTGCCTTAGTTATTGCCTTTAAATCTGAGCGTTTGGAAGGTCTTTTCTCACCAGTTTCATATTTTGCATCTCTTTCTGTACCTACATTACAGAGTAAAGCAGTTCAATAGTAGCGCGCAGAATACATAATAATAGAAGTAAAAGCAACTAGTAAATCATCAGTTATACAGATTTCTTACTGCTACAAGATCATCTAGACATTATGAAGGTAAATACATTACAAATTTACAATCTAGTATATTCTATGCAGGGATAAGACGATAAGTAACATGAAAAATAAGGCATGCTTCAATGCGTTCACTTAGGTAAGATACAACATCACAGGTAATACGACAAGTAAGTTTGTAAAACTGTAAAACTAAAAACAAATTGGTAAGCAAACCAAATATGTAAAACTAATACTAAATTCATGTTAAGTTTATAGACTAAAACTAACTGCAAGACTACACATGAAATGAAACAAAAATGGGGTTCTTCAGAGGAGAGTAAAAAAGAAGCATAGATCAAGTAATACAAACCATCTTCTACTTGATTTTGGTGTTCGTTTTTTGTTACGATTCGCATTTGAGCCAGGATATGTTAAGGTTGAGAAATGAGTGCTTAAAAGATGCATGAAATGAAGCATTTCCAAGAGTATACGCAGTTACTCACCAACCCCTTTTTTCCCTTTCTCTTCTTCTTCTTGAAGGGAAAGTGCAATGGCTCGATCAATGTCTTTAGTCTCAAACTCAAACCACGCATCCTGAAATCAAGTGCCGTCACACACAACATTAGATAAGAAATAAGAGGAAAGAGGAAAACTTTCATAGGAAATGTAAAAGATTCCTCCATCCACCAATACTAAATGGGATCATGAGATTAACGTAAAAGACCGACACTAAAATGAAAGACATAAACCCATCTATACACTTTGAGAGCATCAACTAATTACTTGATAATTACAAATAACATCAACACTCCAGATTACAGGTGCTTTGACCTTATGAGAATAGTGAAACCTAATAAACATCAGCACTCCAGTCAAAAAGATGCTGGAAGTTGATGGCAGTAAGAAGCAACAAATCAATCAGGTTTAGAGGGAATATTGATTAAAGAACTATCAACACTAAGAAAAAAAAAAAACAAGAACTTATAGTTTCCATCTTCACCTTTTTCAAAGTTGCACTACTGGCAACTTTACCATCATCCCCGGATTAAGTGAAATTCATAAACTCTAAGTGAAAAAACATGAGCTTACATCATCATTGTCGTCGTCATCTTCGGCATCCGAATTATTCTTTCCAGCCGCACGTCCTAGCATCTTTTTTAACTCCTTCCAAGATTTGCTCAGTCCACCACCCTCCTCTTCATTAGCCTCATCATCATCATCGTCATCATCCAGGAAGTATGTAGACTTAATATCCGATAAAAACAGTTCAAGACTGATATTTCAGTAATCCCCGTAGGTCGAGTAAGAGTGTTCAGCTATTCCAAAATATCATCAGTTGAATACACTAACATCAACTTATTAACCCCCGATGTTAAAAGATACCAATAGTTAACTCTTGCTTGCAAACGTATGGACTCTATGCAAAAATAAAAAAGAAAAGATAAATCGTCATCCTACCGACACAAGTTTAGATAACATATGCGCACCTAGCATGTAACACACTGAAGATGCAAAAATATAATAGGACAAAAGACACTAATGTGATATAGATTGCTGGATTTTCTTGTCATCTATTAGATTCGAATATCCATATGACGACACGATTGGTCACATCCTTTGCTTGCAAGCTGCTCACCTTACGAGCAGGATAAGAACTCCAAACCTAAGGTTAGACGAAATAGAACTGTACCAAATTCCATTGAATATTACTAACAGAAACATATCAATTGACCTATACTTGTATACAAGAACAACAACCACCAAGCCTTTAGTCCCAAACAAGTTGGGGTAGGCTAGAAATGAAACCCAGGTCATGACCTGTACTTGTACAATCCTTAAAATCCTTGAAGCTGCTACTCAACTGCCACTGACTAGTTAAGACCCCAGAATCCTAAACCTAAATAACCACGCAATCCCCAAGGAGAAATTGATCCTCACTGGCTATTCATCTCATGAATTTATCTGAACAAGATCAGAGTGCATTACGCATTTCCCAAAATGACCGCCAAGAACACAGTGCCTTACGCATTTCCCAAAATCAGCTCAGGTGAGCCACAGACTATAGAGCATAATTAAGAATATTATATGAACAGAACAGCTCAAAACAGAATAAACACAGAAAAAGAAGACAAACTAAAATACTTTATAATCAGTTCTTCAGCCCCAAAAGAAAAAATAATTTGTTTTCAGCCACATCATTTTGTAAACTCTTACATTCGTTGTCATGTAATAGGCAATATAATGTCGAAAATACGTGTACCGGTTGACCAATATTTCAAATTTAAAACGTGAAGGCGATAACCGATCAAGACATGTAGTACAATATAAACGCATCCCCAACACCAGCAGAACACAGTTAAAACATAATTACCTTAGTAAGCTTTTGATGAACCGACTTTTTTGCTTTCTGATGTGTAGCTTCTTGCGATTTCAACAATTTTAAGTTGTTACCTTTCCTAATGGTGATTTGGCCATCAAAAGAGAAAATATATTTTGAGATTACTAGTCCCACATTGTATGGGTTATCTAAGATCCTGCATTCTTCAAAGTCAATTCACTATCTTAACACCTTGATCTGCACTTTCACATATCACCACCGCAAACCACCGACGAACGCATCGTAACAAACTCCAGCTCAATCCACTGCCCACACCGACAGCACTACATCTCCATTTGCTCAATCAACAGCAACAACACATCTTCTACTGCTATCTTCATTACTGACTCTTCAACTCTTCAAACTCATGGCATCAGACTCAAAACCCTTGTAAACTACCAGAACCCATTTAATCAAACTTACACCACATTCCTTGTAAGCATTTGCCAATTCCTTCTCAATTCCAGCACAAACCCACAAGTGCTACTGCACTTTCATCCATGAATTCCACCAGTAACAGCTCCTTCTACCAAGCATCACCAGAGCCATATCCTGTCATTCCTGAGTCTTGCGATTCTAGTTGCGACTCATTCTATAACTCTAAACAGTTCCATCCAACAAACATGAACCCATTACCTCCAGCTGCACCTAACATACATCTAGAAAATCAAACATTCAATATCGGTCTCTTCTAGCCATTAACTCGAGCTGCAGCTACAACCATTCCCATGTCCTTGAAAGCAGCACACATTCTCTTACTACCAACACATTCTGCATCTGTAATATCACCTTCCCTCATTCTGCTCTTGCCAGACATCCAGAACCACCATGAGCTACAACCACCAAAAATGGCTCAATACCACCTGTAGCTTCAACTGCAACAAATCAACATCACCAGTTCATCTCTCCACATCTCAAGAACTCCACCAGGTTGCTCAATCATCAACCAATTTCATCCATATCCCGTTATTTCAACACACGGATCCCCTTTTCTCTAGCTAGCACTATCTCCGATTCCAGCTAATCTCTTCATCCTGCCTTACTGATATTTGATTCACATACAAACCCATCTCAGATTCATCATATCTCGCTTCGATTGCAACATAGATTCAAACAAAAACCATAAATCAACCACCAATTCCTCCTTGTTCCTTAATTCAAACCCTAACATCGATCAAACCCATCTTCAATTGACTCAAACAAAACACATCTTCCATAGAAGCACGAGTTTAAAAACTAGTTTATACCTGGTGATAATCCACCAAAATCAGAGGTTGAATGATTTAATTTTTGATTTCAGGGAAAAAATTAGGTTTAGAAAAAAGTATAGATTTGATTTCAGATTTCGAATGGGTTTTGATTAGATTGCATATTTGTTGAAGGGTATTAATTTCATTCAAAACCTAAAACCCAAGCAGATTTGTTGAAGAAGAAGAGAAAAGTTTCTCACTTCTCTCGACTGAAACTGAAAAAATGAAAGAGAAAGAGCTTCGATGAGAAAAAATAAAGAGAGAGAAAGCGAGATATCTCTTTCTAAAAAAAATTAAGAAAAGAAAAATCAGAAAATTAATAAATAAATAAAAACTAATAAAAGCCCATGGACATACGGTATATTGCAAAAAAACCATATGTTGTGCAACGGTTGTAGGCGTTGACCATACGTTGCACCACTAGTTTATTTTAGTAAATAAAATATAAATAATTTGTGCAACAGATAATCTGGTGCGCAACGGATGTTAACGTTATTAACTGTGCAACGTCTATATCCGTTGCGCACCTCCAAAAATGAAGCGTTGCTAAAACCAGGATATGGTGTAGTGAGGTTTTCATGTCTCCGTGAGTGAAAGATTTGTCCCAGGGTCTACGTCGAAAGCTTCTATCGTAGAACTCATTCGAGAGGGCTTGGTAGTCTTAAGAAAGGTTCGAGTCTAATTATCATATCACACTAAGAAGTGACTCCTATAGAAAGCTTCCGAACTAGGCGAGAACAAACCTACTTAGATATTGTAAGGGCGAGGTTTTATCGGCCAACGCTTTGTTCCCGGCCCAGGCGCCTACTGTTGATGGGTGAAAATTACTCCTGCCGAATTTGGTAATTTGGGGTGTGATGAGGAATGAATTTAAACCTACAACAAATGCACTGCGCGGTGAGTGCTTGTAGATTCGAGAGATCAACTGCAAGTCCTACCTAAACCAAGAAATGGCCGTTCTGATTTGTTTCTGGCCACAAAGTGAAGGAGATGGGGTTGATCTTAGGGAGGGAAGAAGAAGGTGTTGAGATTGTGAAGGTGTTGGCTTGCTTATGACTTGTGACAAAAAGTGAGCAGGCTTACTGCTAATGTAAGGAGGCTCGAATGTCGATTTTCTCGTCTTGTTTTCCTTGTCGTTGTTGTTTGGAAAATAGGGCGAGAACCTATTTATACAAGTCATTGAGCCTCATTCACGCTTTCTCGTGGGAAGTGGAGGTAGTGGAATGATGGAGTAGTGGAGTTGTGTGTCTGCAACGCACGACCAGCCTTGCCCACTTCTCCGCCCATCTCTAACCGTCCATGACTCCCTAACACGTTCTGTGATGGCGCTGTTGCACGCCGCACGCCGTAAACCGCTGCACCAATACCCCAAAGTAAGTATCCCCTGGCCCAGACATGATTGATGTCTGAATGTGGATCGTGGGTCCACGAAAGATAGCATGTAATCTTCAATCAATAACCGCGTTATTCGAAAGTCGATACTTGTGCAAGATCGTGTGTATTTTATGCAGTACGCATTACGGTGTGGTAAAGTGATGTGTAATGACTGCTCACTAACCAAATAACTCCCGACTGGGTTGTATAAACCAAGTCAGTGAGGTCGACGGATGAGATGATGTTTGAGACACTCATCTCGCGACCGTTGATGAAATTAGGTTTTTAAAGAGGTGTGCAAGACATCACTCTTCACCTTGGTCGAAACCAAGCATGGGGAGGATTTTGAGAAGACCGACCATACATGCGTGTTGACGGCATGATGGTGTAGGCGCCCGTATTCCGTTCCCTCATGAAAGCGATCCGGGCCACTCAATTTGACCGGTAAAGAGGAGTGGTCGAGATCTGGCTTGCGCAGAAATACCTTGCCGCAAAGGAGTTGGAAACCGCGTGATTTCCCTAGTTTGGGCACGCTTTGTTTTTCACCAACATTGGTTGGTTTTGGTCGATCACACTACCGTGTAGGTGGTAGGTTGGTGTTCACACCTATACCGATTATCCCATGAAAACGTGATCTAAGCCATTCAAATCATCCTGTGAAGTTGAGCGGTCGAGATCGCTTTAGATTTGGGAGTGTAACCGCACGAGTTTGGCGCGGCGTTTTGGGTCTGGTCGGAATGATGTGCCTTGGCCGACCGCGTGAGGAGGTAGATGGGCCCACTCGTGGTCATGCTGGTATGACCGACCCTTAGTTAATCCAATCGACCCTCCATTCGTGCCGAGAAGATGGACGCGCGTGATGACTTGAAACCCTAATTTTGGCATTCAAAGCCGCGCGCCATGCTCTTTGGGCTGACGGTTTTGTTGTAACCAACCACTCTGGCTTTGACCGATTGGCCAAGTGTGTAGGCTGGTCACATGGTGATTGTGTCGACATGCTCCGGCCCTTTGAGTCTACATCTACACCCTCCATCTATACCGCGAAGATGGATGGTTGAGACTGCTTTGCAAGACATGTAATATGCCGCAAACCCTAATTTAGGTTTTCCGTCCATAATGCTTGGTATGGACGGTTTCTTGGCAAGCAAAGGCCAATGGTCGACCATGTGGGTCGGCCGGTGTATTCCATACCGCTTGGGGGTGATGGAATTGATCCGTGGGCCATCCAATCATGCTTGTGGAGTTGGATGACCGCGATCGATCGTATTTGGCAAAGCTAAGGCCGTGTGTATTCCATACCGCTTGGGGTGATGGAATTGATCCGTGGCCATCCAATCATGCTTGGGAGTTGGATGACCGCGATCGTATCATATTTGGCAAAGCTAAGGCCGTGTGTATTCCATACCGCTGGGGGTGATGGAATTGATCCGTGGTCATCCAATCATGCTTGTGGAGTTGATGATCGGCGATCGTATCATATCCTTGAGACTGATCATGGGGCCAAGTCCTGATGCTCAATCTAAGCCCATAGTATAACACACCGAGAGGGGCTCAATCGGGCTAGTATAACACACCGAGAGGGCTCTGCCAGTATAACACACCGAGAATCACCAGACGGGTATTTCGTATACATGGATTCATTATAGTGTTGAGGTTCGTGTTACTCGTAAGAGTAACACCCGCCGTCATGCCACACCGATAATGGGTACAGAAATACAAGGCCGATATGAAATTCACAGAAGGGATTGTTGCTACATGCTCCAACCTCGAGGAATTTCATGTATTCACGTAATGGGATTGTTGCTACATGCTCCATTCTTGGTGAATTAAGTGAGGAGTATCCATCACTTATAAACGGCTTTATCTTTTACAAGATGTCGCGCATGATTTTTCCGGTTACTTACAAATTTAACCTTAAACGAAAATCCACCATCAACATTAAGTCCCCCGCCTAGCACATAATGGTTACATTATTGTGTGGTAGGCATGAGATGGTGACATACGAAATGACCAAGCTAGAGTGAATACATATTTACCTGGATAGTTTCACATTGTCAAGAGTTTCCCCGGAACTGGTCGGTCTTGATTAAGGATGCGAAGGAAGCAGGACTTGATCCGGTGAGTCGCTTTGGTTCCTCTTGTACATGTATGAGCTTGCCGCTCCTTCAGTGTACTTCCTTAGTTATACACGGCCTTCCTCAGTGAATTTGATAAGCCTTGTTGATCGTTATCCCGAACTAGTAGCCTTCATAGGTGGTAAGTAGAGACTTCTCTTCCTTCCGGGATTCTTTCGACTTGTGAGATTATAAAGAATCATCTCAACGTGGTCGTTTATTCTTTATCCTGTGTATCTCGTAACGCTTTCCGATTTTCTCGATTAATTGATCAATGGATTTGATGATCCTCTTTTTTTTTTTTTTTTTTGTGTGCTCATAACCTCTTCTTCTCTCAGATTATCATGGAAGCTGTAGACGCCATTCCGTTGCTTCCCGAAAGAAGTTTTGAAGTTGACAAGCCCGAAACCATGCGCATGGAGAAGTGATGGCTAAGATCGATCTTCCTCTTCGTGAAGTCGGCTGTGCTATACAGGGATGTCTATCTCCCACCTTCGTATTGTCGAGGACGTATCTCGTGTACTTTCACCTGCAATTGACATGGAGGAGCTGGGGAGGCGCGAGGAAACGCTGCAGACACTAGTAAGCGCAAGGGCGAGAGATTTGCAAACAGCGTCAAGAGGCGAGGGTTGAGCATGAACGACCTCCGAATGAAGGCAAGTGTGATTACCCTGCCTGTGACGGCGTGATAATCCTTGATTCCGACGCGACGAGCCTGAACGCTTGGAAGCAACCCGCGCGGCTCCCGATGTTGCTATGCCCTTGATGCTCCCCGCCGAAGATGTTGGGATGGAGTGCGCTGTCTGCCAAGGGGATGCCCGATGCGTGTTGAGGAAGATCCGGAGGAGGTGCATCGACAGTGACTGAGCCGACGGTGATGTGGGCGAGACCGACCTCTTGATGATTGAAATTTCTTTGTTTTGTTTTTTCTTTCCAAGTATATTCTCGCATGCTCGAACATCTTCCTTGTACTCAAAGCTACCGAGTTCAAGGTTTTTCTTTTGATTATTTGAATAAAGTTTTCCTTTACAATCCTTTGTTAAGACTCGAACCGAACTTCTCGGGCGCAAGGAGCGCTTCACACGTAATCCTTAGTAATAAAAGAAGTTATACTATAATGGAATATCCACGGACTCGTGATGCAATATCTTCCCCGGCTTTGGGCGATGGCTCAAATCACTTCTTGCTTAGGTTTTCCTTTTGCTTAGGTTTCCTTTGCTCCAGCTTGATTTAGGCTGACCCGTGACTTTGTGTCTTTAGGAGTAGAGAGATTCTCGTGATGGAAATAATACTTCAATTGAATTGAGAATTGAAAATTGAAACCCTAACTATGAATGCAAGTATTGCAATCATTTTCCTGAGGAATTACAAGTGCGACACGAAATTATAATAAGGAGACACGCTGGAAAAATAAAGCATGCGTTTTTTTTTTTTTTTTTTTTTTTAAAGTGTGGAGGATGTTTGGAAAGTGATAGCACAAAGATCTTAAGTGCGGTAAGGTTTGAGCCATCGCGAGTGAACTGTTATGCCCTCCGTGTTATCACGTGATGAGCTTGCAAAGAGCCACCTAGGATAACATCTCGCTACTAGGTACCTGCCTCATCTTCTCTTTTGGTGGGTGAGTCGTGTGGAGTGGTCATCTTTACCGGTCATGCTTCCAACATTGAACGTAGTCATCTTCGTCACTGTGTCTCCAATTCCGAATGGGTTTGAGCGTGCGGACACTTGGACCTTGACCTTGTTGTCTTTGACCAAGACAAACTCTATGCTCTTGATAAAACGTTTGAAAGGGCCGGCTTCCCATTCACATCTCCTAGCCTGGGTTGGCTTGTTGGTTGGAGCCACCCCAGGACTTGTCGAATGAGGGGCGTAGAGGTTGTAAGGAAGGTTGCGTGACGAGACTTACTTGAGATTGGAACTTTTCAATGTATGTTGACAAAGCTCTCTCCGGAAGTTGCGTCATGTTGAAAGTTGCTTTGATGCGGCAAATGACAAATCATCAAAGTGGTCCAACAGGCATGTTGAGATTCTTTCAGTGTACCGAGACCGGAGAGGACAGACTTCCAAGATGGCTTTGTTGTCCCGTATCCAAGAGCGTCCTAGGATCATGTCGTAGCTGGGATGATCTTTGACCACGTAGAATTTTGCTTGCGTCGAGGCGTCTCCCATTTTGATTTCAAGATTGACGTATCCATACGCATCTCTAAGCTCTCCTCCCGAATCTTGACCACAAAGCTTGGGTGACGAGTAGCTTCCTCGCTTCGAAATCTTTGCCGCTTTAAGGTCTTGACAGAATGATGTTAAATTCGGAAACCGTGTCAATTAACACGCTATCGAACTTAACGCCCTTAAACAAGTGACTGTTAGGAGTCCCCAGCTTCCTTGCTCGCGTCTTGCAGAGAGTCTCGAGGTTCTTGAACCGCTCCCGGATGCAAACGCTCGCCCGACACAACGTGATTGAGGGCCGCAAATATGTCTTGACGCTGTCCCTTGGAGAAATACAAGATTTCACATATGCGCTCCATCATAGATTGCACGGTCTTGCGAACAGAGTCCCCTTAAATCATGCAGCTTCGATAGGTAGAGGATCTCTATGAACACCTTCATTTCCAAGTCGGAGCTCCCTGTCTCTACCTTTTCCCGAATATTTGTTTCAACTTGTTGCAATCTTTGGTTGGATGATGGACGAACCCGTGATAGCAAATGATCTCGGGATCTTCCATCTCTTCCTCGGCCGGAGGACGCCCGATAGGGGGAGCTTTACGCGTCGTCTTGATCCACGCTTCAGAGCTCTATCACTTCATTCATGGGAAAAGGAAAACCCGTGTCTTTGTCGTTTTGTGCAGGAGTTTTGTCTGCTCCTTTTCGAGACGAAGTCTTGTGTGCCGAGGATGTTCGCTTGGTTTGTTGTTCCGTTATCGAAGCTTTCCTCTTTTCTCCTCCGCTACCACACTCACGTATGGGCCAAAGTGTTGTATTGTTTGTTTGTGAGACGCCCGCTTCCCTCGACTTTCGCGCAAATCTTCACTTCGAACAACCCCGGTTCTTTCTAGTAATGCCGGTGCAGCTTGTTCCGAACGCTTTGCAGCCTTCATGGAGTTCGAGAACGTTTGAAAGCCCGCATTCTCTAACAGAGCGCCAGATATGGGTATCATCCCATTGATGCATGATTCCACCAATTGCCGCTCGGTAACATTCGGGTCGTGGGCAAACCGGCTTGGGTTCTCAATCTTTTAACGAAGTCGTTGGGATGTTCATTGTTCCACCGGAGAATTCTTCCTGTGTCCAAAACGTGATTTGTTCGTACACGAAGAAATACTTCCGTAGAAAGCACCGACCATCTCGCTCCAATTGGATATGCCGTTAGGCGCAATGTTGTTGTACTGTGTATGCCCTCCCGTGAGTGATTTTGAGAATTCTTTTTAGGCGTAAAACATGATTGTATTCATGTTCCCCAAAGCTTCCAAGAATCGAGAAATGTGTTCACGAGCATTACCAAGACTGGCCATGAGGGAGAACTGGGAGAGGTGTAACCTCTTGGTAGAGGAATCCGTTGCACATCTTGAGGGTACGGGGTGCTGATGTTGGTGTACGTCCGTCGGTCCCCTTTTCCTCGATTTTGGAGAAGTCGCTCTAGATCTTCACGCGTGATGAAGTTGGAAGACTGGCCTCTCTCCCTTGGCGCTCGTGAGCAACACGAGTTTCTTCATTCATGTGAGTCCGAGTGGAAACACCTCTTTCGAGTTGCAATCTTGCACTAATCGCCATGTCTTTTCGAGTTGCATGGCCATGTCTCGTTGAGTTTTAGCAAGAATTTCCTGTTTCTCCATCAAGTCTGCAATGGTACTAGACGGCGGTCTTCCTCTTGTGTCTCCGCCTCCGTCCCGATGGAGGAGTGAAAGTTGTTGCTCGGTAACCACCGGAGGCGTAACGCTCGAAGAGATGCCGGTTTGCGCCGCTCCGGCTCGTGATGGGAGGTGTTACACCCGGCGGGATGTCTCCCCGCTCCGCTATCGTTGGACAGAGGTAACGGCTCCTCGAGATGTGTCTGGCCACTTTGAGCTCCACCGACAGCACGTCGCCGACACCGGAGTGTTATCCACGCTAGCTCCGTCCGAATTGATTGCCGATCCGCACTGAGTTCCACCATCTTGAAATGAATTGCCGATCGAATTGGTTCTAAGATCTACCCTTTTTGAAATTGATGGAATTGAATCGGATTTCAAAGAAATTGATTTACGACCGAGAGATTAATCTCCCACCGTGGTCGCCAATTGTTGATGGGTGAAAATTACTCCCGCCGAATTTGGTAATTTGGGGTGTGATGAGGAATGAATTTAAACCTACAACAAATGCACTTTGCGCGGTGAGTGCTTGTAGATTCGAGAGATCAATTCTGCAAGTCCTACCTAAAACCAAGAAATGGCCGTTCCAGACTTGTTTCGGTCACAAAGTGAAGGAGATGGGGTTGATCTTAGGGAGGGAAGCGAAGAAGGTGTTGAGATTGTGAAGGTGTTGGCTTGCTTATGACTTGTGACAGAAAAGTGAGCAAAGCTTACTAAATGTAAGGAGGCTCAATGTCGATTTTCCGTCTTGTTTTCTTTGTTTTGTTTGAAAATAGGGCGGAGAACCTATTTATACAAGTCATTGAGCCTCATTCACGTTTCTCGTGGGAAGTGGAGGTAGTGGAATGATGGAGTAGTGGAGTTGTGTGTCTGCAACGCACGACCAGTCTTGCCCACTTCTCCTGCTTCATCTCTAACCGTCCATGACTCCCTAACACGTTCTTGTGATGGCGCGTTGCACGCCGCACGCCGAAACCGCTGCACCAATACCCCGTAAGTATCCCCCGCCTTTGTGACATGATTGATGTCCTGAATGTGGATCGTGGGTCCACGAAAGATAGCATGTAATGTCAATTGAATAATCACGTTATTGAAGTCGATACTTGTGCAAGATCGTGTGTATTTTATCATGTGTACCGCATTACGGTGTGGTAAAGTGATGTGTAATGACCGCTCACTAACCAAATAACTCCCGACTGTGGTTGTATAACCAAGTCGGGTGAGGCGGACGGATGAGATGATGTTTGAGACACTCATCTCGCGACCGTTGATGAAATTAGGGTTTTTAAAGAGGTGCGCAAGATCACTCTTGACCTTGGTCGAAACCAAGCATGGGGAGGATTTTGGAGAAGACCGACCATACATGCGTGTTGACGGCATGATGGTGTAGGCGCCGTATTCCGTTCCTCATGAAAGCGATCTGGGCCACTCAATTTGACCCAGAAAGAGGAGTGGTCGAGATCGGTTTTGCGTAAAATACCTTGCCGCAAAGGAGTTGGAAACCGGCGTGATTTCCCTAGTTTGGGCACGCGTTTGAAGCGACCAACATTGGTTGGTTTTGGTCGATCACACTACCGTGTAGGTGGTAGGTTGGTGTTCACACCTATACCGACATCCCATGAAAACGTGATCTAAGCCATTCAAATCATCCTAAGTGAAGTTGAGCGGTCGAGATCGATTTAGGATTTGGGAGTGTAACCGCACGAGTTTGGGCGTGCGTTTTGGGTTGGCCGGAATGATGTGCCTTGGGCCGACCGCAAGAGGAGGTAGATGGGCCCACTTGTGGTCATGCTGGTATGACCGGCCTTAGTTAATCCAATCCGTGACCCTCCATTCGTACGGAGAAGATGGACGCGCGTGATGACTTGAAACCCTAATTTTGGCATTCAAAGCCGCGCGACCATGCTCTTTTGGGCGACGGTTTTGTTGTAACCAGCCACGGTTGGCTTTGGACCGATTGGCCAAGTGTGTAGGCGGTCACATGGTGATTGTGTCGACATGCTCCGGCCCTTTGAGTCTACATCTACACCCTCCATCTATACCGCGAAGATGGATGGTTGAGACCGCTTTGCGGCACATGTAATATGCCGCAAACCCTAATTTAGGGTTTTCCGTCCATAATGCTTGGTATGGACGGTTTCTTGGCAAGCAAAGGCCAATGGTCGACCATGTGGGTCGGCCGTGTGTATTCCATACCGCTTGGGGGTGATGGAATTGATCCGTGGCCATCCAATCATGCTTGTGGAGTTGGATGACCGCGATCGTGATCGTATTTGGCAGTGCTAAGGCCGTGTGTATTCCATACCGCTGGGGTGATGGAATTGATCTGTGGCCATCCAATCATGCTTGTGGAGTTGGATGACCGCGATCGATCATATCCGGCAAAGCTAAGGCCGTGTGTATTCCATACCGCTTGGGGTGATGGAATTGATCTCGTGGTCATCCAATCATGCTTGTGGAGTTGGATGATCATATTTGCGATCGATCATATCCGAGATCGATACATATCCGGATGCTCAATCGGGCTAGTATAACACACCGAGAGGGCTCAATCGGGCTAGTATAACACACCGAGAGGGCTCGGGCTAGTATAACACACCGAGAATCACACAGACGGTATTTCGTACATGGATTCATTATAGTGCTTGAGGTTCGTGTTACTTATCGTAAGAGTAACACTACCGTCATGCCACACTCGATAATGGGTACAGAAATACAAGGCCGATATGAAATTCACAGAAGGGATTGTTGCTACATGCTCCAACCCTGAGGAATTTCATGTATTCACAGAATGGGATTGTTGCTACATGCTCCATTCTTGGTGAATTAAGTGAGGAGTATCCATCACTTACAAACGGCTTTATCTTTTACAAGATGTCAGCGCATGATTTTTCTGGTTACTTACAAATTTAACCTTAAACGAAAATCCACCATCAACACCTACTTCCTTGACGGTCCATATCCGACGCCAAACGCCTGAAAATTCTCTCTCAAGCTTCGTGGCACCGATCCCCGCAAACATTTTTCATCTCTTGATTTCCAAGAATCCTTTTCCCATTCTTTCTTGGTTGGCAAATCCAACCTAAGTGATTTCCCCGATTTTGAGAAGGCAAGTCTCTCTCTCCAGAGCGCTTAAAGAATGAAGTTAAACCAATGATTTTGATAGAAAGGCTCTTCCTCACAATCGCTCTTTCGATGTTTGCGGAACCATGGCAATTAGGATCTCAAGATGCAGCCTACACCTATGATGCAAGGAATCATGGACTTACATCACGATATCTTTTTCTTTCTTATTCTGATTTTGGTGTTCGTATCATGGATGTTGGTTCGCGCTTTATGGCATTTCCACTATCAAACTAATCCAATCCCGCAAATGATAGTGCACGGAACAACAATCGAGATTCTTTGGACCATCTTTCCGTCTATCATCCTCATGTTCATTGGTATACCATCGTTTGCTCTCCTATACTCAATGGACGAGGTCGTGGTAGATCCAGCCATTACTATCAAAGCTATTGGACATCAATGGTATTGGACTTATGAGTATTCTGACTATATCAGTTCGGATGAGCAGTCACTCACTTTTGACAGCTATATGATTCCAGAAGATGATTCAGAATTGTAGATTACAGGTAATTTTCTATGCTTAAAAAAAAAGGTAATTCTCCGGAAAACAAAAAAACCCCGGTAACTTCTTAGCCGTCCATGTAAAAACCCAATCCGGAACTTCCCGACCTTCGGATCAGGGTCCCCATTAAATGATGTCCGTCTGATAGTCCTGGCTATCATAGACACAAACCTCATACCTTTTTATAACTATGATCGAATATGTTTGCCGAGTAATTATCTTCGTCTTTCGCTTACTTTTAGTTTAACTTAATCGATCAAAGCAAAGAAATGGGATTATCTTTTACTTTTATGGGATTTTGTCTTTTAGTCTTTGTCCGTTTTCCATTTTCAAATTCAAGCCGTTTCCCAAGTCCTAGAAAGAGACATACATACTTGAAGGCGAAGCTCTAATGATTTAAGTTATCACTAACATAACCATACGGCCGGAAACAAAAAAGTTCCAGATTTTGAAAGAAGAAATTTTCCTTTACAGACTTTTGAAAACAAAAAAGAAAACTAAAATCATTTTAATATTGACTTAAATAATACCCAGTCAATTCTTAAAGTCAACTGCCAGTCAAAAAAAAAAAAAAGCTTCTGAGTTCATCACCTCACCTGCACTTGCATTCGACCAAGTCAACTAAATACACACTCTAAATTCTAACCAACGGTTCAGATTAAATTAGACAGCTCACATTAATTCTCATGATGTCATCTTCGAACGGCCTGAATTTTCAATAGCAGTTTAACAAAAGTACATTATAAAGCTGTGGATCAAACCATTATGAAACTGATAAACATATAGTTAGGCTGGCTCTTACGGCCTCCAAGATCCAAGATTTGCAACTGTAGAAGTGTCGTTAATGGGTGAACAGTAGCTTTGATCCAGAATGAGTGTTGCGTTCAGCTTGGATCCAAGTTGGAAGTACCCCAAGTGCACGCAGCTTGAAACACGTCTTGAAAAAAAGTATCACCGCAGATTCCTAAATGCGTATCGTAGAATAATTTACGAGAATATTCTTCCACACGCAGATTTGAAATCGCGCTTTGACCGGTCAACACGGTCAATACGCGATTTCAAATCGCGTATTCTTTATTCAATCTGCGTGGACCAGTCAACACGGTCAATACGCGATTAGCAATAACGCTTTTGAGTTTTCCCATAATACGCAGTTCCAATCTGCGTGCTACGAATCTTCAAACTGCGTATCGAGATAGAATCTTGGATCCCCACTGCGCCCGGTTGATGCATTTTGGTGACGTGGATCCAACATTCAGCTTGAATCTTGGGTGACGAGTAGGGCCAGCCTTATGAGAAAAAAACAAAAGAAGGAAAATGCATTTATGGAACAATAGAAATAGGAGTAGTCACGGGTGTTCTACGCTCACTGCGCATTTTAGGCTTTAGCACTCTCCCACCCCACCACCATCAATAATGAACGAGTGGAGGGAAAGAAAATGGCCACATTATAGTCACTGTCAAGTCAAAACCAAACAAAATAAAAGGAAATAAATATTTCATTAATGCCAAATCTGCCATCAGTAACATCATCTTCGCGTCCTAGTTCGTTCTTCACTATCAGAAGATTAAGAACCAGCGGTTCAAGGATCGCCGAAATCAATGATCGCAACTAACCCTTTTCAGATTCTAAATTCACAATTTTCCAATTCTGTCAGGATCTCCAAGTTCCACGGTAGGAACAGTGAACACAACATGGATGCATGATGGTAACAGCCAAGTTCAAACGGCTCATTGAAATTACTTTATTAAATTAAGATAGCAATTTGATGAGTCTTAAATTCTACAATTCAATCGAAAGACTTGCCTGTAATAAATTATTGTTAGAAAACATGTAATGGAACACACCAACATGAATAACTTGGAACTGATATGAGTTCAAAGAGTTCAACAGTTGGACTCTTGAATAACTTGGAATTGATATGTAAATTTCGCCATTTGCTTAGTCTGATTTGCTCTTCCCATGGCTCGGGAGATAAATAAATTAGGGTTTATAAGAAACCAAGACGGTCTGGTTAATTTTAGGTTAATATTGAGTTAGGTTCAAGGATATTATAGATATTTCGTATTTTTCTAAAAAAAGTCAACCCCTCCTCTTAAATTTTAATTCCCTCCCGTTAATCTTTCTTTCCTCAAATCCGTTTCTTCCCTCCTATTAACATGACTCATAATGAACTACCGTGATTTCAACAAAATGACACTCTCTGTCAGTTACTAAATTCTGATAACCGAAAAAAATAGAAGTTATTCCATCTTTCTTAGTGAACTTATTCCAGTTTTCTCAATTACCACCACCTATTTTAGCGCTCTCCGCTCCCACCACCATCAATAATGAACTACCGTGATTTCAACAAAATGACGGAATTTAAACCACTCTCTGTCAGATATAATTTCTGATAAGGTATTGTAAAAAGAAATAAGATAATGAAAAAAGCTACCACCACCCACGAAACCACCTAGCAGTTTTCCCAACAATTACATTTCACTGCTTTCTAGTTTCCTCTGGATTCTAGTTTTCATTTTCAGTAACCAAAACCCCACCATTTTCTGTTGGGTTTGTTTTTCTATGGGAGAGAAGAAGACGAAGAAAAAGTAAGTAGGGATGAGAGAGTGAGTGAAGAGAAAACTGTGAAATGCAGCGGAATCGGCCTAGTTTTATACACGTGGGGCTGAGAATGTGAAAGGAGAGGTCTGAAAAGGAATTTAAAGATTTAATAATAAAATGATACTATGTACCACAGGAGTAACATAAAAAAAATAGAGATAATAATGATGGGGGACGGGGTATTTTTCCTGGTATTTTTAGGGGCGATCCCAAAAAAATTAGGGACGATTTTTTTATTCCCAGCCTATATACAACGTTAAGGGATGTCCAAATTTGCAGAGATTACCTAAGTACCCTTACACAATCGGTAGATTTGTCAGTGGTATTATCTACCGATTACCATTATTATCAATCTTGTGGCCGTTAGCAATCGGTAGATAGGTGAAGTTCATAAATAACTTCATAAACTACCGATTATTCTAGTTTCCAAATTCGAAAAAATTGAGATTTTGGCAAAAACAAAATTTGGGGCTCCTTAAAAGTCAGAGGTTAAGGTTCCTTATTTAACTTTCGATTATTGTTGTTTCCGAATTCGAAAAATTGGGGATTTCGGCAAAAACAAAATTTGGGACAACTTTATAATCGGACATAGGTTAACTTATCAACCTACCGATTATTCCATTTCCCAAATTCGAAAAAATAGAGATTTCGGCAAAAACAAAATTTGGGGCAACTTTATAATCGTAAGTTAGTGTAGTCGGTCATCTACAAAATAGAGCCGTTGGTACTAGGCCTGCACAGGAAACCGGCCGGGCCGAGAAACCGTGCCGGAACCGCCAGAACCGGAGCCGAACCAAGCCATACCGACTGTCCTCCGGCCGGCCACGGTATGCAAATCCAAAACCGAGGTATAGTCGGCTCGGCGCACGGTATCACTCAAAAAAACCGCCGAACCGAGCCATATAAACACCGAATAATAGTAGCCATTGATTTCTATACCTATCCCTAATCCTGACCCTCCATTTTGATAACCCTACCTATATAAGTTCTCTTTTCACAGCATTTCATTTCTTTTTTCTTTTCGTTTCTCTCGCTCTAGCGTAAGCATTAGGTTTAGGCGTTTAGCGGCGGCTTTCTTCTTCTTCCTCTCAAATCACAAAGCGATTTTTTTTTCAGTTTCTCAGTTTCAATATCATCATTCATCCATGATCAAAGAATACAACAACAAGTAACTGTAAGTCATCACTCATCAGCGATTTATTTTCCGTTCCTTGTCTTCTTCATTTGATATTTGCTTCTGTTCTTTTTGTGAATCAGAAATGCTGTGGTTGTAACTTGTTAGTTGTTAGTTTGTTATGGATTTTTGATTATTTTGAATGAAACCCTAGATTTATGAATTAGGGTTTTTTTTTAGTTCGATTGGGGGTTTCGATTTGGGGTTTTGATATGTATTAGGGGTTTTGATTTGGGGTATTGTTTTATGTATTTGTGTTCACTGCTCACTGGGTTTGTTTCCTCTTTGTGATGTATTGATGTTTGTAACTCTGAATCTATGATATTTGGGGTCTTGTTCTATGGAGATGTATGAACTGCTAGTGTTAGAGACTTAGATTTGTTTGCTCATACAGAGCTCATCAAATCTAATGTGTGTATGAGCTACTGATGAAAGTTTGTAACTCTGATGTGTGTATGAGCTACTAGTATTAGTGTTCTTGCTCATACAATCATTGAATAATGAATATCCTTCTTGTTATTTGTAACAGGAACCAGTATGGAAATTCAAGACACACAAACACCTCAAAGTGGAGTTGGATCATCTAATGTACCTAGCCAATCTACACCGAGTTGGAGCTCAATCGCACTGAAGTTGGAGCTCAATCTAAACCTCCTAATGAAGTTACAATTATAGAAGATAATGCAAACAAAGAGAAGCCTAAAGTTACATCTGATGTATGGTTGCAGTTCACAAGGATAAGTGAAGAGAAAGCTAAATGTCATCATTGTTTGCGCTCCTTTGCTGCTCACACAGGAAGAAATGGCACTTCTGGATTGTGGGGTCATTTGGATAGATGCCGTAAGAATCCAAACAGGAAGAAGAAGGGACAGAAAAGTTTGTTGTTTCCTCCCCCTAAACCAGGTGAGGATGGTAAGTTAGTTGCTTCTATTTATAATCCTGAAGGGTGCAGAAGAGCTTTAGTTGAATTCATAATCAAAGCTGAGTTACCATTTAGCAAGGTAGAGAATGAAGGGTTTAGGGCTTATAGTCGGATGTTGGAACCTAGGTTCAAGGTCCCCGGCCGCATGACTATTTATAGGGATCTTTTGATAATATACAGGGATGAGAAAAAAAGTTTGAAAGAGTATTTCAAGACATCTAAACAGAGGGTTTCTTTAACTACTGATACTTGGACCTCTCCCAATAATATCAATTATATGTGTGTCACAGTTCATTATGTTGATCAAAACTGGAAGTTGCAAAAGAGAATTCTTTTATTTTGCCAAGTGAAAGGTCATACAGGTACTGCAATAGGTAAAATGTTGGAGAAGTGCTTGTTAGATTGGGGACTTGAAGATGTGTTTGGTGTCACTTTGGATAATGTCAGTGCTAATACTCTTGCCATCGACTATTTAAAGCAAACTATCATTGGTTGGACTGGAGCAATTGAAAGGACTTGAATACTTGCATGTAAGATTTCTTTTTTTGTTGTAATTCAAATTTAAATGTTTGTTTAAGTGTTCTTCTTCATTTGTATTTACTTATGATTTTTAATTCAAGTATTTAAATGTTCTTCATTTGTATTTACTTATGTTTGCAGTTGCTAATATTTCTTGTTTTTTCATTTCTATAATAGGTTAGGTGTGCTGCCCATGTTCTTGCTTTGGTTATAAAAGATGCAACAGGCTCTATAACAAGTCAATCGCAAGGATTAGGTCAGTTGTCAAGTATGTTCTTGGTTCTCCCCCGCTAGATGGGAAAAGTTTAAGCATTGTTGTGTACTAGAGAAGATTGATTGCAAGAAAGGAATGATATTAGATGTCAAGACACGTTGGAATAGCACATATTTGATGTTAGAGGTCTTTGAAAAGTATGAAAAAGCTTTCAAAAGGTTAGAAAAGTATGATAGAGACTATAGGAAGAAGTACATCTTTGAAGAAGCCGAGTCTCTGTTGCTTTACCTAGTCATGATGATCTTCTTGTGCTTTGGCTAATTCCATGGAAGAGTTAACTTTCGTTTCATCGAGTTCGGGAATCGATATTGAAGTTGTTACTGATCCAAAAGGCAAGAAGAAGATGAAGAAAAAGAAGAAACAGCGTCGTCACCATGCTCCTTATGCAGATGATTGGAGTTATGCGAGAAGTCTTGTGAAGTGCTTAAAGATATTCTTCGATGCAACTGTTAGATTTTCTGCTGCAACACAAGTTACTACTCATACTTTCTTATGGGAAGTTGTACTCATCCATGAGCAGTTGGTTCAGTTTAGAGATAATGTGGATGACTCTTTCGTTAGAAATATGGCTGAAATCATGTTTGCTAAATATAATAAGTATTGGGGTGCTTATGAAGATATGAATTTCGCTTTGTTCTTTGCACAATTGTTGGATCCACGAGAGAAAGAGAAGGGGTTGGAATTTACTCTAGAGTGTTTGTATGAGGGAAATCGGTACCGAGGTTGCTAGAGTTATGAAAAAGGTTAAAGAAGATATGGTCGACTTTTGAAGAGTACAAGTCTTTGTATCTTTGTTGTTGGTGAAAGTTCAACTAGTGGTGTTGTTTGTAATGCCGAAGCTCCTGTTGTTGCGCAAGAACAAAGCATTGTGGCCATGCTTAACTCAAGGAAGAAAAGGCATAAGAGGAACCCACTTGGTGTTGAAGGATTAAATGAGTTGGACAAGTATTTGTTAGAGGAGTTTGATGAAGAAGAAGGTGGAACTGAGTTTGACATTTTGGCTTGGTGGCAAAGCAATAGTACCAAGTATAAGGTACTCTCTCATATGGCGAAGGATATACTAGCCATGCCGGGGTGTCTCATTGTTTCGGAATCGGCATTCAAGATCGAAAGCGTGTGCTTAGTCCTTGGAGAAGCTCTCTATCTCCTAGGACAGGTTGAAGCATTGTTATGCACTCAAAGTCAAGCTAGAAAAAGCCAATTGCTCTTGATCTTCTATCGGAGTATATACCGGATGATTGCTCAAGCATTGAGGAAGGTAATGTTATATAACTTATATTGTAATCTGTTGTTTTTTTTTTTTTTTTTACATTTGTTTCTTTACTTGTCAATTTAAATTTGTTATTAACTTAAGTATTTCTGTGCGGCAATATTGGGTGCTTATCCAAGTACTGCAGAGGAGTTTGATGATCCAATGATGCTTGACTAATGACGATGATTGTTGAAGTTCAGATCTTGTTGCAGACTTGATATGGAAAGGAACTATGGTCTATGGAATGGAAGTGTTGGTTTACTTTTAACACTTTATGTACATATGCAGTAGTTATGTTAGTATTTTGAACACTATTTTCCTTCGGTAATTATGTACATATGCGTAGTTATGTTAGTTGGTCACTTGGTCATGAAGAACTTAAGTAGTTGGATGATTGCGGTACTCTTGCGAGTTGCGGTAACTTTACTTTGAAGTTTGAACAATCTTTATCGCTTTATGTCGGACTTTAAGTTCGGGTTTATGTAATTATGTTAGTTGGTTTTAAAGAACTTATGTTAATTATGTCTATGTTGTTTTGTTATTATCTTGTATGAATGGTTGTGGCGAGGGAATAACAAGTAAAATTAGCAGAAAACTCTGGGGAACATAAGTCGTTGTTATGTTTTACTGTGTCGACACGGTTTAAAAACCTAAGTCTGCAACCGAGCCGAGAGCTCGGATCGGTTTAAAACCGAACCGAATAGTAGTCGGCTCGGCCTCGGTTTCAAATTTGAGAACCGGCACCTGGTCGGCTCGGTGGTCGGTATCACCAAAAAGCCGGGCCGACCGGCCGATGTGCAGGCCTAGTTGGTACTCTAAACTCTATATAAGGATGGTATCCTTTTACCCTCTATGGAACACAAATACGTTTAAACTCTCTCCAACATAATGGCCTAACCATTCATTAATCTTATGGAGTTCATGATAGAAGAAGATTTATCTTTATGTAGGCGCTATGTTCAATTCTATCCGAGACGAGGAGAAGAACGTAGGCAAGGAGGCATAATGAGTATGATTTATTTGGGGAGAATTCACGAAAAATTCTGCGCCGACACCGGTAACCCAAATAACCGTCACTCCGCTGATCTTTTCTGCCGAATTGGTTCAATAAACGGACACGTCGAAGAATTCGTCCATTTAACTTATCTTGTGAATCATTATCGATTGAGGGGTGAAACCAATGATGAGGTTATAGAATGATCTCTCGGGGAATGGCGGAGATGGAAAAGATCAAGGTTTCGTTATGAAGCTCATTTCAGAATCCTTGGGGCGACGGAAAGATTTAATCCGTTTAGGACTCATCCAACACGTCCACGGCGCTAATCACAATAACTTGTAATAGAATTGTGGAAGTTCAATGAATAATTATGATTGTGAAATTATTATGATTTGTAGGTGATATTGTTATGAATTTCAAATTATTTATGACAATCGGAGATTTTAATTCTTTTTCTAACTATCGATTATACATCAACGGCTATTTCGTTCAAAATAAACTAGTTGTGCCTCGAAAACCACACACAATCGGTTAATAATACATATTGATAATCCTCCGATTATAGTACTCTAATTAAATTGAAAACTTTGTTGACAAAACAACATATAATCGGTAATATATAACGATCCTTAGCTTCCGATTATACATAATCGGGGTTAGTGTTCAACCATTGTCTACCGATTGTATGTAATCATTGTACGTAATTTCAGTACAGTCTTGTAAAAGTACGCATCAACGGCCATATTTTAAAAAAAAAAAGACGCTGGGACTCTGATCTATATAAGGAGGGTAAACTCTTCTTATTTATGCACCAAACAACACATATATAACATCGTGTATTCTAAAAATAGATTTTCCATCGTCTACTCTTGTGAATTCATTATATATCTCAACTTACAAGAATGGCAACGTTTGACGCAGCTGAAGATTTGGCGATTATGAAAACATGGTACCACGAAACAAGACGTGAAGATGTCATAGCCGGAAGGATCACACCCGAAGTCTTTTTTTTCTGGGGGGGGGGGGGGGGTGGTGGTGGTGGTGGTGGTGGTGTGTGTCTAGCCAACTTGTGTGAGAGTATGAAAATCCAAAGCAAAGATCCCTTCAACAAGTTCACGATCGGTTCTGACTTATCCAAAAAGGAGTGAACGATTACATAACGATACAAAAGAGGATCTTTAACCCTAAACTCTTAAGCTTGTCGATACAACAATTTGTAAGTATTTTCATACTTCTTTTACATAGCGGAAAAATGAGTCATTTAAGCTTGTCGATCCACTTAAGTTATAACAAAAATTTGTTGGTTTATGTAGGAGACACTCGCAAAAAATAAGTACTTAGAGGAAAAAGGAGAAGAATTCATGTATGATGGAAGTTATGAATTCCTGAAGTCCGTGGCCACAGTATAGAGGATAATGGTTATAATCGAAAGCTATTATGTTATACAATCTACCGATTCTGGTAAAATTTTCAATTTTTTTGTCAGAGTTTGGTTATAATCGGAAGTTAGTATGTTATGTAATCTACCGAACCTGGGAAAAAATTTCAATATTTTTTTTGTCAGAGTTTGGTTATAATCGGAAGTTAGTTTGTTATGTAATCTACCGAACCTGGGAAAATTTTCAAATTTTTTGTCGGAGTTTGGTTATAATCGGAGGTTAGTATGTTATGTTATTTACCGAATATAAGAAACTGCAAAATGTTGACAGAGTGTACAAAATAAACTACCGATTTCCATAATCGGTAGGGATATCAAATGATATACCTACCGATTATATCATATATCTTCACAGCACTTTTCAGACATGTACAAAAAAGGCAACCAAAATACATCTTCCAAACATAACGATCACACATCGTCATCATCCGAGGAGACCAATTCGAGTAACCCATCCGGATAGTTGTCGTTCATGACGCGATCCCAATCAACCATGTTGGACTTATATTGTTTCAACCAATCCTTACAATGATTTGTTGGGAATTAATCCATCCAACCACTCAACGGAGGTAATGGACAATCTCTCTTTACTCTTAAACCGATAAAATGCATGTCATTCACAAATGCCATAACGATTCTTCTATCTTTAACCGATTCATCCCAAACCGTCCTTGTAGGTGCAAACATAAAAGAATGTCCATACATATGAGGAACAAAAAAATGTACCATGCAATTCAAAGCGTCCGCTAGGAGATATCCACATTTAGGCATTATCATCCAATACTTGGCTCCGATTGTCTTCAATCCCTTTCGGCAATTTACACGCGCAAATAAATCTTTGAACTCTTGTTCTTTGTCGTGTCTATCTCCTCGCCTCATCATCTTCATATATAAATCCTTGTCCTTTATTAGTTGCACCGCCATCTTATAGGAGGACATCTTCGATAACCTCCTCGTCAAAGTGACCCATTTGTTCCATAGACAAAGAAGACAAGTTGTCGGGGTCGTCCTTTATTTTACTTAAGATCGCACTCGCTTTTTAAATCCTCATAGACCTCACCGTATCCATTTTATGTGGTTTTAACTTCGCAACCATTACATGTCCAATAAGAGTATCCGGATCATCGTGGTTGTGACAACCATTAGCAACTTTAGATATTTTCCACTCTTTACCTTCCCTACCGTCGGGCTTATAGAAGACAATCTTAAATGGGCATCCAATCTTCTTTGTATGAGTTCGGTATTTCTTCCTCTCCGTCTTCCTTACATACTTATTATTAGTTCCCTCGCGACTCTTTTTCTCCCCACCTCGCTCACATATCATTTCAAACCGAATCTTCTTCACGCAACGGTTCTGAACTACCACGCACATATTCTCTTTTTCCTTGTTCATAAGTCATTCCCTTGCCTCCACCTTACTTCCAAATGTATAAATGCGCATATAAAAAAATAAAAATAATAAGCATAACCATTTAACATGCATGATTTGAAAAAGAAAAGATAATTCATGAGCATACCAAATCGTTTGCATAGTGTAGGGAAGTATGTGACCTCAAATAATAATCGTCATCAATCGCTACAATATCCTACGTACGACAACAACAAGTTATGCATTAACAATCGGAAGAAATAGTTAGAAAATTCATAACCGATTATAACACAATCGGATATCAAATACGACACAATGTTACCGATTATCAGTCATTCGGTAATAATATACGACCCTAGACTACCGATTAACGAAATACAAAAATGTACAATTGTTCCGTGTAAAAAACTTCAATAATCAGAGGTATTTTAATTCCCAAACGTCCGATTACAAATCAATCGGAGATAAATGTGATTCAGTATAACCGATTATATGTTGTAAAATTAGCAATTTTAAAGTTATTTTCTTTCAGGGGCGACAAATATAATCGGAGGATAATTGAAGTTATAAGCTACCGAATATGAAATATGAAGAATTACGAAAGTTTCATTTGAGGAGAAATTTGTTTTTTGGGGCGACTACCATAATCGGAAGATAAATGCATTCATAAACCACCGATTATGAAATATGAAGTATTAGAATTTTTTCATTTTTGGAGAAATTCGTATTTGGGCGACTTTCGAAATCGGTAGATAGCTAAATTTTTAAAACTACCGAATATGCAAAATTTAAACTTTCGATTTGGGGATTTTTTCATAATCGGTAGTTTTATACATCCACAAATTTCCGATTATAGATATTTTGGAGCCATTAACATGTAATTGGTAGCTATGGTAATCCATTAGCTACCGATTAAGTATCGTTCATGGCATTCAATGCATGCAGAAATTGAATTTTCTCGTTGAAAAACATACACGAAAGCACATAACATGGGTGTTAGAGTTTTTTAACACAGTACATGTATGTTTGATGCATCTTTAGCTTTAATCTCGGGTGATTCTCCGTTTTCCTCCATCAAAGCGTCGTCTAGGGTTTCATCTCCACAAAAGTTTGGATCATTCAACATAAACCCCAAATCGTCTTCTCTAAACGGTTGTGAACCTTCAACGTTAACTTGTTCACGTTCTTCTTCGTACCCATCCATGTTTATGGAAGTTGGCAACAATCGGAAGTTGGCAATATATACCCACTTCTAGGGTTTCATCTCCACAAAAGTTTGGATCATTCAACATAAACCCCAAATCGTCTTCTCTAAACGGTTGTGAACCTTCAACGTTAACTTGTTCACATTCTTCTTCGTACCCATCCATGTTTATGGAAGTTGGCAACAATCGGAAGTTGGCAATATATACCCACTTCTTCTTCTTCTCTCACTCAATCGGAAGTTAGGGACATATCTCACAATGACTCAAAAACTTCCAAACACTAATATATAGACACCCTACACTACCGATTGTGTATTTACCTTCCGATTTTTTTTAAACCTACCGATTGTTGTTTTGGCTACCGATTATAAAAGGGAATATTAGCCGAAATATCCACACATTAATCGGTAGCTAGTGATTTAATTTAACCTACCGATTCTGTGTTTACCTACCGATTAAGGTGTTGGCTACCGATTATGGAAGGGCATAGTTACCATTTCGAAAAATCAGAGATAAGGGGTAGCTTAGATTTACGTTTGGGTGATCTTTTTTGTCTTTTTGTGTCGCCCCTAATTTTTTTAGGGTCGCCCCTAATAATGCGAGGGTATTTTTACATGTTTAGATTCTGGGCAAACAAAAGACCCTCTAGTGACTTAAGTTCCAATAAACTCTAATCTTAATGTATATGAGATTTGGTTCCTTGATATATTTATATTCCATTATAGGTATCATTGGTCGCTAAGTTTCCAGGTTTTGGCTTTTATCGTAGGAGCTGGAAGTACAAGGCTGCTAACGGGGGTACCAATTTACTTGGGGTGTACCAACCCCAAGGCAAAAACTGTTTTGTTTTATTCATATTTTGGCACACCCCCAAGCAAACCGGTCCCCCTATTAGCAATCTTGCTGGAAGTACTCCTTTGCATTATGCTGCATGTGGAGGCAATCTGAAGTGCTGTCAGGTTAATATACTTCCTTTACATTGCATTATGCATTATTTTTCGTTACCTTCTAGGAATTTAAAGAATTTCTTTTTCTACAGATCCTTTTTGGAAGAGGTGCTAGTAGATTTACACTGAACTGCAACGGGTACATTCTCAGTTGTTTTTAGCAGTACAACTAGAATCTTTTTAGTGAACTTTAGCTGCTTGGGCAAACTTTCTATAGATACACTAAACATATCATATATTTTGACCAAATTTTAGGTGCCCACCTCTAGATGCTGCGAGGATATGGGGACGCCATTGGCTTGAGCCCTTGTTGACACCTAGTTCTGACTTAGAACTACCGACATTTCCGCCATCAGTTTACTTCTCGTTGACTCTCATGAGTGCACTGAATATAGCAAGGTGATCTTTTGCTCTGTTCTCTGATTTCAAAATTTCTGAACACTTGATCTTAAAAAGTTGCTCAATGAGTACTGCTTTACCGATAGTGTTGAGATGCTTTTTCGTAATTTGTTTTGCAAACTTAGAACTCGCATATGATTGCGGGAAAAAAAAAACATTTATTCATCTTCAGTCATTATCCTAATTCATACCAAATCTAGTGCAGGGAATGTGGGTTGCAATCTTCTAGTGCCTCAGCTGATGATATTGATGTCTGTGTTGTTTGCCTGGAAAAGGCATGCACTGTAGCCGCTGAAGGTTTGTTCTATAATTCATCTACCCTTATGTCTATGTTAAATTGGTCCACCTTTGCATGTGATTCTTCCCGTTTGAGCTGTTTTTTCTAGATTCATTCCCCGAGTCATTAAATATTTGTAGCTAATTTTTATGCTCGAAACAAACCAGCCGTGGTTCCACTCATGTCGTATCTGACCTGTATCAACTGGTTGACTTGATGAGCCCTAATGTTATCATACGTGCTTTCAGGTTGTGGGCATGAGCTTTGTGTAAGGTGTGCGCTCTATCTTTGCTCAGCAAGCAACATTCCCTCCGACATGGTTGGGCCGCCAGGTTCCATTCCATGCCCTCTTTGCCGGAATGTCTTTTGTTAACTTGTCCAATTCTCCAGCAAAGGAGGAGCTCAAACAACATCTATCTCTAGGACTCTGCACCCCATGCATGCTTCATCATGACCCAGAACCCTCACCTACCTCACTTAGACCCGAAATTCGCAAGAACCGTGTTGCTTTTGTTTCTTCCGATTTTCCATGTCATGTATCTTGCAGTGCATTCCCTTCAGTTCCTATTCCCATGTGTACATGCAACGAAGATTCCTGCCCGTCCTTTGAACCCTCAGGTAGAGAAAACAAAGACGAGTCACCGCGTCGATCACAAGGAACGATTGGAGGAGAAGAAGATAAAACAGAAGGAACAAGATTTGACAAAACAACATGCTCAAGTATATTTTGGACTAGAAGAAGTTGCCACAGAGAGCATCAATGCAACTCCGAAATCAACGCTCGACTTCATTGTGTATAAAAATCCTCTTTGTACAAGTTATAGGTTTCCATTACTTATGGATGTGCAGAATGTATAAGGTATTTTTTTTTTGTCCTGGGGCTAGAATCGGTGAAATTTGTTTGTTTCCCACTATGCCCATGTCTGGTTTTGGGTTTTATAGATGTGCTTAAATATATTGGTGAGCTTTATCATTTAGAAAAATGTTCATCAGATGTAAGCATTGAAGTAGATAAAAATTATTTCCATGGTTGTTTAAGAGATTTTTCATTTTTTTTTTTTTTTTTTTTTTTTGTAACCATAATATTATTATATTATTGGATAACGATTATTACATTAACTAGTTGGAAGCTTAACAAGCTAAGCTCCAACGACATACTACTACATTAATTGAACAGTTCTTTGTGCTAGCCTGCTTAACGGCCTCATGGGGAACCTTGCCAAGAGGGAGCCGAAACGGCGGTGGGCGAGATTGTGTCACAAGGGGGGCAAACTAACACTACCTTCCATGTTAATTCCTGCAATATTACGCCATTGGGGACTCGAACCTGGGACCTCCTGGAGCGCATTAAACTTTGGGGAACGGGAATGACCAACTGAGCTAGGGGCCCGTTCTTAATTCTAAAAATCATTGTTACACGTGTGTACCAACATTTTTTTCTTTTTTGGTCATGTGAAGGGAACACAAGTCCCAGCCTTGTTAGGCATGGCTGCTAATGGGGGTGCGGGCTACCAATCCAAGCAAATTGGTGCCTTATTGGTTTCCACCCATACTATGGACACTATTTTTTTTTCTCATAAAAACTAAACGGTAACAGATTTGAAGTTAATAATTTTGGGATATGTTCTTTTTACAATAATAGGCACATTCTGAAAATTAAGAAAAAAAATATTGTTCAAGGTGTGAGTGGATCCTCCCTCAAATTTATATTTCTTCATATTTTAAAGTCAAGCTTGAACTTTCAAGAAAAGAAATTCCTAAAACTAATATGCTAACTCTTATTGTCCTTCAAGATGCCTTCAATCAAGGAAAAAAAGTGGCTTAGAGAAAAATTTGCTTGCGAAAAAATGAGTTAATCAGCTGATATTGTTTATGAATTAATACATCTAGCGGAACTATTAACTCACAAACAATATTAATTTTTTTTTATATAGAAAAATTTAGGCTTTAGAAAAAGACTTAAGGGTGATACACAAGAGAGTTTGTGGCCAAAGATCCACTACACTCCCTAAATAAGTTCTTACAATTTAAAGCCAAATAAAAAGAGTCTAAGTTTTGTAACATATGAATGACTTTAAGACCAATTAAAACACAAGAGACAAATTGAAGTCTGGGCTTTGTTCCATAATACTCCCTTGATCTATAAGCAGATCTGAACAACAGTTAATCCCATGATCTAATTTGAGTGACCTTAAAAATGCAAATTCTAGTTTATAAAATCTAGTCCATCAAACAAATTTGTACTTAATTAGAGGGTAGTTTGTACACGATCAATTTATTTTTCAGACTTCTTATTCGTATAAAGTTTATCTTATGTTCATAAATTTTACCAAATTGCAAAGGAATTCTCTGTTGATAATCATATCAGTATAAGTGAGTACTAAGTGTCAATATGATATCGATATCGCGTATTGGTATCATTAAATGAAAACATTATCATTCGGCACTCGTGTGCATCTAACATGAAATTTTTTAGTCGTATTGGTATCATTAAATGATCAGTTGTCAACATTATCATTCGGCACTCGTATGCATCTAACGTGAAATTTTTTAGTCATGGCTCATGAGAGCTACTATCCTCTGACAACAAAATCTCACAATTGTAGTGTTGACATGACGTTGCTTCAAGCCGGGAAAAAAGAATCATGTAGGAGTTTGAGACTATATTCTCTTCTAGACTACCACATGCTACGCACATGGTTCAATGTATAAGAATGGGACCCATTTATCATTCTTTTTGCAGTTTGTGAAAAATACTAGCACCCCCTACTATATGGGTTTAATATATAGAAGCCCCACTAAATGGATCCTCCCCTATCAACTCCATACTTTCACTTTTTAATATTTTTAAGCCCAGAACTTAAGATTTCAGGGCTTGGTAATAAAGTTTAGGGTTTGGGGGAAATTCGTAATACCAAAAATGCCCTTTACTATATATACCTAATGAAATAGGCTATAGGTTTCATTTCCAGATTCATTTTCATTTTCACTTTCTCTCACTTCTCTCTCGTCTCTGCTATGAAGAAAATTAGGGTTCTTTCATCAAACCGAAGAAAACAATTGCAAAGAGGAAGAAAACGATTCTCTCTCCATCGATCTTCGCTTATGACGTTTACGTATTACAGAAGAACGAAAGAAATCATTCATTTTTGGTTTTAAATTGAATCTCAGATCAGAGCTTCAACGATTCTTTTAGGGTTTTCTTTCTTCCCTATCAGTTACAATCGAATCTTTGTATTTTTTCAGTTGATTCAAAGATATCTCATGTATTGATTGAATTATTCTAGTTTTCAATCGATTTATATATTTAATCGATTTTATTCAAACAGGTTTAACAACTGATCATCAATCTACAAGTTCGAATCAATCAATTGACTCTAATTTGTTGTTTTGAAGCTACTTCAGGTAAGGTTTTCGATTTGATTCAATAGGTTTTCCTCATTTAATAGTTATATTTTCTTAGTTTGATTAGGTTCTGATTTTTGTTTTCGTTGACTTTACTCGGATCGGAGAAGAACATGATTTTTATTGAATCAACAGGTTTTGAATCTAGGTATGTTTAGGTTTGTTGTTGTTTAAGTTCGATTTGTTGATAATACTAGTTACTAGTTGAATTCAATCATCTAAGAAGATATTCTCCATTCAATAAAAACGTTGATCTCTCATATTTCTAATGGAGCCAGTTGTGGACTCTTGTTGGTGTTTTTATCTTGCTTATCTTAACAACACATGTTGAGTTTGATTAACGAATCTATGGTGGTGTTGGTGGTGGAGATGCAGGTTTTGAAGGAGTATGAAGAGGTTGTGGTGGTAGAGGTGGTGGTATTGGAGAAGGTTTGAAGGAGGATTTTGAAGTCAGTGGTGGTGTTTTAATTAATGAATTGAATGAGATGATGAGATGACAGAGGATGAACTATTTAAGTTTCTACTGCTAGTGCTAGTGGTCATAGGTAATTAGTTGATTTCACAAGGTTCTCTTCTTTTTTAAATGTTTATATTTTTGTCGTGATCAAGGTTAACTTGTTCTGATAAATTTACTACGTTAGCATCCCATGTGAATGATTGTTTTTTACTGTTGAATTATGCATCGAGATAGTTCTCGTAGCTGGGACATTGATTATTCGTGATAAACTTACTGCCTTTTCTCCATATAGATATTCTTATGACGCCTGAATACCAATATCAATTCTCTGATTATCAAGTAGACCTTCTTGATTACTTACGACTAGCTACTTCTTTTCTTGAAAGGTAGTACATGGATATATATGGATATAGGTCTGGAATGGTTTCACTTAACTCATACATCTGTTTAACTACACATTACATTTGTTTAACTGCACATTACACATGCCATATGCATGACAGTTTGCACGTTTAACTAGCATTATCAGAATATGGATGTGTAACTAGTAGTTACACATGCTAATTAAATGTGTAAATTCTAGGTACACAAGCTAAATGAGTGTGAGTCTACTAGTTACACATGCAAATTAGATGTGTAACTTATAGTTACACATGTTAATTTGATGGGATATGCATATGTAAACTAATATGAAACTTCTATCTGTTATAGTGGTTATATTTATGAAATTGAGGATTGAGGAAAGAACATCAAGTCCTAGTAGTAGGGAGTAGCAGTGGAGCTAGTGATTCTGGAAATGATGAGATTGAATGTGGAATTGTTAGTAATGATTATGTAAGTTTGCGAGATAATTTGAAATATGGGGCGATGTTGGGTAGCTGGGAAACAACATTTAGATGAGGTTTGTGCTGTTAAAATATTGTTTGCTTGTATTATAATTTTCGGGATTTTTGGAATATAATACTTTTGAGTTTTCATTCAGCTCTGAAAAAATGGTAATTACATTACATGCTGGGGTAGAGTATGCTGGAGTTCCTGTAAAGAACTGGGTGTTTATTGCTGGAGGCCAATCAGGTATATTTGGATCTTAATGTATAGTCATGCCATGTATCATTCTGCGGAGCAGGTCTGTGATTTCTTATATACATCAACATACATTATACGTTTATTGTACAGTTCATGATTTGATCATATTTGTAGAGAGTGTTATAACTTGGCAAGATAAATGGACTTGTAGCTACTAGTTACATGTGCTAATTAGATGTGTAACTTTTAGGTACGCATGCTAATTAGATGTGTAGCTACTAGTTACACATGCTAATTAGATGTGTAACTTATAGATACACATGCCAATTGAATTGAATATGATACAAGGAAATTATTTTCTTGTACAATGATTAGAGGAATTTCCTTGGAAATGATTCTCAGTTCAGATTATTAGTAGGTTCAATCCAATATTTGTGTTGCTTAAACTAGAACTTTATATTGTGATATCGTGTTTATTAGCTACGAATCTGATAGATTTTGTGGTGTGTGTGCCTGCTGTTTAATATAGATTACTAAGCATTTATTTCTGTGAATAATATATTGAATTCATGCCTTTGCTTAATGATTTGAGTCCTTCAATTCCAGTACTCTTATTTGTCTTTGTAAGTTTTCCTCTTAGAAATATATGAGTGGGTGTAATAGAAGTTAAGGATGTAACTGTTCATGAATCATGACATCCTTGAAAGCTTGGTTTGAGGATATCTACTTTTCCAAATTGGAAAGTGATTGTAGGGGCTGCTGTAGTTGTTTCATTTCGATTTCTATAGCTAACATAGTATACGTGCCAAGTATACAAGCCATATTACTGATGTGTAATTTCGGCTTACACATGTCATATGCATGTGTAACTTCCTATTACACATGCCTATGACATATGTAACTGCGACCTACATATGATAAATGCATGTGTAACTGCCGATTACATGTAGAACAGTTTGCTTGTGTATGAACTTTTTCTAGGTTTTTTTAGCTATTTTTACTTCTTTTAACTGTTGTAGCACTCAAAATGTTCTTTTACATTTATTTCATGAAAATATCCAACTGAGGAAAGTAACTAGATTTCGATGAAGGATGTGGCATCTCGCTTGGCCGAGAGGGCAATTGCACTAGTCAGTGTCGATGCTTGCATTGGACATTATCTTGACCAAAGCTACGATCCTAGTATGTGATCTACTCAGCAATGTGCTCTTTCGTCCTGAATAACGAAATAAATTAGGATTATAAAGTTTTCTGCGAGGTTATTCTTATGTTCATGTTGTTGCTTATAGAAGTTGCAAAATCTTATTCGTCGATTTTACAGGTATATGGCGCTAGGCTAATTAGGAGGTGGCTAGAGAAGAAGGTGGAGACAGAGTTGTCAAAGATGCTTATAAGAGAGGAGATTCATGAGAACTCTACCGTGTATATTGATGCAAGTCTAGATGGAGATGAACTTACTTATCGAGTAGAAAAGAATGGTGGATTGGTGAATGCCAACACTGAAATTGTGCTTGATACTACTGCAAGGTTAGTCCAGCATGCCTCAGTCTATATTTTGTTTCCTATTCTTCGTTTTCCCAGAAATGTTGCACCTTTAACTCATAGCTTTAACGCAAAAATCAGTGGTTTGAACATTATACAGTTGGTAATCATGCTTATGTTCTTGCCTTTATTGGTTCGTGTGCTAAATTTCATTATGGATGCGTAACTCCTAGTTACACTAGTCAGTTGCATGATTAACTACTAGTTTCACTACTCAGATGTATGTGAAATTGAATATACATTGTTTTTCATTTAATCTTATAAAAACTAATTGCTTGTCATTATATTTTAGGTCTTGCTGGAACTCGAGCTGACGATGAACACACAAGTCAGACGCATGTGTAACTCTCAATTACACTAGATAGATGCATATGTAACTCTCAATTACACTAGACAGATGCGTGTGTAACTTCTAGTTACACATGCTAAGAAATTATTATAAATGAATATTAAAGTAATACATGTATTTTTTGTATGCGTTCTTTTTTAATGTGTAACTTTGCATTACACGTGTCATAAGGATGTGTAACTTCTGGATACACATGTCATATGCATGTGTAACTTCTGTTTACACATTTACACTATACTTTAATAATTTTGGGCCTAGATTTAATAATTTTGGGCTTAAATTTAAATTTTATTTAATTTGGGGCTTGACAATATATAAAAGGGCATGGATGTCTTTTAATAACTCGGGGCATAGATTTAAACTTCTTTTAATTAAGGGCCTCATATTATGGATTATCCATGGGTTGTGCCTTAGCCTAATTTACACGTGCAGTTTTGCTAGACACACCGGGTATTATCCATCGAGAAATACACCGACAGAGAGAAAACCCCTGGAGCCCACCAAGAGAAAAATAGGGGGTGAGGTTTTAACCACGGTAGGACCCAAAATAGTTGTTTCACTTGGTGTAATTCATGAGATTTCAATCCTGGTGAATCTATACTTGTTGTTCTTTTTGTTCAACACCTCCCCCGTCCCTGTCTTTCAGAATCTCCACCCTTTTTTTTTAGTAATCAACTCAATGAATAAGAAGACAATTCAAACAAACACCTTTTGCAATTTGCACCGATTCACAAGTTAGAAAGATTGGGATGGAACGGGAAGAAAGGAAAAAAAAAATCAGGATGGTGTTGAAAGTTTCGGAAGGGGGCAAAGAAATCATAATAAGAGATTTTAGTTTATATCTCCTTTGGTGAATTTGTGAGCCTGTATCTTTGGTTGTAGGCTGTTATGCTGTTATATTTATTTTCTCGTTGTTTCGGCATTGTATTGCTGCCATTTATTGGTGTCAGTGTAGAAAAATCCGTCTCACTCTATGTATGCCTAGGCTCTCTCCCCTTTATTTCTTTTTTATTTTCAATAATATTTTAACCTTTTTCTTTCAGGAAAAAAAGTAAGATAAGTCTAAATCCGTCTTCCCATGTAATTTTATTAATTTTTTTATTTGAGATATTTTGACTCGTGCTATAGCACAAGAATCGAACTCAATAGCCATATCCACCTAATTAAGTACACAACCATTGATCTGAACACTAAATCGTGCTATGTATTATTCATTATCCATATCTATAATACTAATAAAATATATTTGAACTTATCAATATCTATAACTCCAATATGTATTAAGAAATTTATCATGAATCTTCGTTTCACGATTCAACATACGTTTTGATTTTTAAAAATGAAAAGTAATTCGCGATATGATTCACCATTTAACAACCATTCTCACCAGTGGGTCAATGACAACCTACTTATTGGAGAAGAGACATAAGTGTACAAGAATCTTATTATGAATCTTTGTTTCGTCTATAAACCTAATAAAAATTATCTTAGCATGGAATTGCCAAGTCCAAAGAATTAATCAACCTTCTAAGTAATTTGAATGCCAACAATAAGAGTACCAACAGATCAACAAGGAGTTTGGGATAACATCACAATGAAAACTGGGAAAACTAGCAAATAAGAGATATATGACTTATAAGTGAAAAATTGACCATAGCAAGAACTTCCTTCCTTGTATAAGCCTTGCTTCAAACCATAAGAAATAATGTCTCATCCATGAGCTCAAATTTATAATGCACCTGAAGATTCAAACCAATAAGGATTCGATTTTTTACCTCAGGCTTTACAAGTCTACCCTATCTTACTTTTGCATTCTTACTTTTGGAGTTTATTCACGAACAAATTGGGCAAAGCATTACCCACTAAAAATGAAAAATGATTCTCGATATGATTGTATTTTTAGTTTGTCATTTTCCTATAATTGCACCACCCACTTCCCTTATTGCATCAATAACTTATAAATTTTGTTCATATCTAGTCAAGTATAATAAATATCTTAGCATGGAATTGCCAAGGAATTAATCAACCACCAACAATCCAACATCTAAGGAGTTTGGTATCTCTTCATAAGCCCAACATCCTCTTTCTTTCCGAAACTTTAGCAAATGAAAATCACATGAGAAAACTAGCAAAATCCTTACGCTTCCAAAACCACTCCACTGTCCCTAAGATTGGAAGACGCGGAGGATTGTGCCTAATGTGGAACAATAACCTTAATATTCAGGTGCTACTTCAATCGCAAAGCTTTATTCACGCAATTGTTACCCCACCATCTCCTGCACAACCTTGGCTTTGCACGGGTATTTATGCCCCGCCACACCCGAATGGTAGGAAGAACTTTTGGCAGGACTTTCCCGCAATATTCCCCAACATCGACCCAAATACACCTTGGGTTTTGCTAGGAGATTTCAATGACATTCTGGATCAATCAGGAAAAATGGGCGAAGGCAAGTAACTTATGCACAAACACAACATTTCCTCACAATGATAGATCAAATGGGTTTTATAGATTTGGGATTTCGAGGTGACCCATTCACATGGACAAACAATCAACTAGGGCAAGATAAGATTTTGGTGCGCCTAGATAGAGCCCTAGCCACTCAGCATTGGCGCACTGCCAACCCTCATTCAGTCGTTACTCATCTCCCAAGAATTGCATCTGATCATGCCCCAATCTTGCTGCAAACAAAAGCAATCGACTGGCAGGGACCTAAAAATTACAAATTCGATCATCTTTGGCTCACTCACCCACATCTCAATCATGTGGTAGAATCTGCATGGATACAACAACAAGATATTGAACCTACCCTGGACCTTCAACTAAAGCTCATCACAACCAGTCAAATGCTCTCTGAATGGAATAAAGAAACCTTTGGCCATCTCCCTACTATGATCAAGAAATCGACAACACAGATAAAGATAGCGCAACATCAATGTGCTACTCAAAATGGAAATGAGTTAGAATATTGGTTACTGCAAGAAAAACAACTCAGAAGTCAACACACGACCCTGCTCCAATGTCACACAACATATTGGAAACAAAGATCCAGAATTCAATGGCTTCAACCGGGTGACAACACCACCACCTTCTTCCACACTAAAGCAACCATCCATCAGAGCTGCAACAATATTCAACAACTTCAGGATCAACAAAATAATTGGACCAGTAATAAGGATGACGTAATTAAACTCATTCTTGACCACTATACGGAGCAATATACAGCTCCAAGAACGGTGATAGACGAGGACCTTTTCGCAGCAATCACCCCCAAATTATCCTCCAGACAAGCGGCCCTGCTTACTCGGGAGGTATCTACAACATAGATCAAACAAGCTCTTTTCTCCATAAACTCTGAGATTGCCCCTGGCCCAGATGGCTACACAAGTAAGTTCTTCAAAGTTTTTTGGGAAACCACTCACTCACAATTAATTTCTATGGTCCGTAGCTTTTATAATTCCCTTAATATTCATCCACTCATGAACCATACAAACCTCACACTAATACCTAAGGTGGACCATCCATCAAAGCCTTCTCAGTTCAGACCAATAGGCCTGTGCAATGTCACTTATAAAATCATTGCTAAAATTCTAGTCAATCGAATTCGGCCGATCCTCCCTTTTTTAATAAGCCCTTATCAAAGTGCCTTTGTGCCACAAAGATCAATTCATGATAACATAGCAATTACTGGGGAGCTATTCCACCATATTAAATCATCAAACCAAACCAAAGATCCGAAAATAGCTCTCAAATTGGATTTTCAAAACTACTTAGACTGGGGCTTCATCAGAACTGCTTTCACCAAGCTAGGATTTCCACATATGTTTATGGACTACATCATGCTCTGCGTCACAATAGTGACTTATTCGATTAACATAAATGGTGCATCGCATGGATATATCAACCCAACAAGAGGTATTAGACAAGGAGACCCTCTATCTTCCTATATCTTCATAATCTGTGCGGAAATACTATCTACAAATCTGGGAAACCTTCAAAACCAGAAGCTAGTAGGAGGGATACACATATCTCAGAAGGCCCCTCCTATTATTCACTTAATGTATGCGGACGACCTACTCATCACCTATAAAGCGTCTGCCGAAGGTAACATTCATCTCAAGAACTTGTTACAATCATACAGTTCATCAGCAGGACAAGTAATAAACACATCCAAATCTATAATTATTCACCATCCTTGGCTAGAACCGTATGCGGTGAGCAATTTGCAGCAATTTTTCGGCATGCCAACCACGTCAAACCCCCTATTTATCTAGGAGTCCAATTCAAACAAGGGAGATCATCTATTCACACCTTCACACCTCTTCTTCAAAGACTGGCGCGGAAAGAAAAAGTATGGATTACAAAATGCTTAACCCCTGCAGGAAGACTAGTTCTCATTAAAACTTTCCTCACACCCACATCAAACCATGTTATGCAAACACAACTCATTCCCTCCAAAGTACACCAACAAATAGACCGTATCTTTAGGAATTTTTTTTTGGGGACATGATGCTTCAGTTAAAAAACTTCATCCTATAGGCTATGATAAATTAACTAAGCCAAAAACTGAAGGAGGGTTAGGCATAAGGAAAAGTGTCGAGCATAATAAAGCCCTTCTCATGAAACGAATATGGAGTCTACATGATCAACCTGACTCCATCTATGGAAGTATATGCAATGAGAAATATCTTAAACACCAACCAATTCTTCAAGGCATTGTTTCTGTTCCATCCTCGTCCAGCCCACAATGGCGGCAACCGGCATCTCTTGTTCCTACTGTACAACAACTTATTTTTCATCGCATCGGAAATGGTGTAACAACCCCCATCCAGGAAAATTGGATTCCGAACTTCCCAAACCTCGACCCAGCACAATGTTACCCCATCCAGACGGTTGCGGATATCATCGATCCTATTTCTCATAATTGGATGCATGACAAAATAAACAACCTCCCAACTGCTGCAGCCCAAAGAATCATAAGCATTCATCTCCCCCAAGATAGCCCCCAAGATAAAATTATTTGGCCACATTCAGTAACTGGAAAATACACAACTGCTTCTGGGTACAAATGTTTAGCCCAAGAAGTTGGTCAATCTCACCATTACCCCCTCCCAGTTACCAAATTCCTGTGGACTTTACCATGTCCACCAAAAATTCAGTTTTTCTTGTGGAAAGAAATCAACAAAGGTCTGCCGACCTTCTCTATCCTTAACCGCATCCATCTGACCAACTCCAACCTCTGCCCCCGATGCAATTCCGAACCAGAATCAACGGCTCACTTGCTCCTCCACTGCCCAATATCGGTTACATCTTGGAACACCCTACTCTCTCGACTATCAAATATCTCAAACTCAAACCAAAGTTCTACAATTGCGATAACTCCTCAAACAACCATTTCCCATCTCCTACAAGAATCAACGTCAACTGCAGTTATCACATCGTTCTGTTTTCTTTTCTGGACCTTATGGCTAGCCAGGAATGAGCTAATATACTGTCAGAAACAAACATCATCAGAAGAAATTTTATCATGGGCCTTAAAGCAACAACAGGAGTACTCTTGGGCTATGGAAGCAATGCCTCCTGTTTTACCAGGGGACTCACCATCGTACAACCATTTAGGAGGTACAAAAAAGATGACAACAATCTCAGTAGGGTGGTCCTCTCCTACCATGGACTGGATACAAAACAACACTGATGGGGCTGCTAGGGGACACCCGGGATTTGTGGGAGCAGGTTTCATCTGCAGAGACTCGGAAGCGAGAACGATAATGGCTTTGGCGCAACCTCTAGGAATAACGACTGCGTTAACTGCAGAAACTTGGGCCTTACTTCTGGCAACTAGAACCGCCAAGGAAAGGCAATGGCCAAAAGTTCTTTTTGAAACACATTCAGAATACCTCCTTCGATTAGTCATCTCTCCGGCTGCACCTCCTTGGTATATCTCTGATATGATTGATGAAATAAAGAAGACAATGAGTCAAATCCCGCAAGCAGCTATCCAACACAACTATAGGGAAGGAAATCAGGCAGCAAATGACATGGCCAATCACGCGGCAGATGGAAGTCAAGCGGGAAATTTATCCACAAAAATTTGGGACCAGGCAATCCCAAATTAATCAAATTACTCTTCTTTGGGTATTACATACCCACGTATAATTGTAACTTAATTATTTAAATAAATGCATGCTTCAAAGAAAAAGAAAAAAAAATGTTCACCAGTGGGTCAGCGACTCAGTGACAACTTACCTATTGGAGAAGAGACATAAGTGTACGAGAAGTGTAACAATACATTATTTGCCCGCCTATGTTTTAAGGTCGCCCGCCCTCCGCCAGGCCAGGGTTTAACTTCCCTTTCTCTAAAGTCCCTCTCTCCAAACGAAAACCCTCACTCTAAACCCTCAATTTACGATCTTCTTCTTCAATGGAGGAAACGACGAGTCTAAATCATGATGAAAACGAAAGTAGTCTACAATGAATATGATTCTCAAGGTATTGAAGAAGAAGTAATGGACGACGAAGAAGACTACCGAGGTTTGTTTAATGTTTTCAGTTTACTACTTTCAATCAAATTAAAGATTCACTGTTTTTTACTTAGAAACCCTAGAGTGGTCATAGATTATTCTACATTCCAGCTCTGGTATTCAGCAATTAGTAGTGTAATCAAAGGTTGTTTGTAGCTTATGTTAATATTACTTGTGCTATAGCATTGGCCAACTAATAGATTTGGAATGAACGACTTGTGTGCCCTAATTCGTTTGCTTCACTTTGCAGAGGCACAGGCAGATGAGGGTACTAGAGCTGTAAGAGACGAAATTGTGCTAAATGTATCATATGAAGTAAAATTGAGAGAACTATTGTGTAAATTAGCATCGAATGAAGTTGTTATATACACATCAGCTTCAAAAGAGTTTATTAAGATCTTAAGAGGAGAGTTAGGAGGTGAATTGCTCCGCCAATATGTCCAAGTTTCTCCCAAATTACTGGAGCTTATGAAAATTTGGAAAGTTGGAACAGAGAAAACTAACAGCAACTTGTACATTTTATCGTTATTAACAGCAATTTTGGATCAACCTGCTGGAAAGTATGAATCCTGTGATACTGGGAGATTAACTTTGAGTAGGAGGCTTGACAAATTAGGTAAGATGATTGTTTTAGATAAGCTGGAAGATGTTTATGACGAACTGAAAAGTGGAGAGACAAAGTTGAGAAATGCGGCTTTGCTGCTTATGGCTGCAATCGTTAGGCGCGGCGTAGGTCTGGCTTCTTTGGTAGTTGAGAAGTTTGATTTTAAAATTCTTGTTTCTCCTAAACAAGCAAAAAATCAAAAGAGAAGAGTTGTTAACAAGGGAAGTTATTCAGTGAGAAAATCTGAAATCGAATTTGGCATGTCATTTTTGGAATGTGGGAATCCAAGATTATTGAGGTGGATACTACAGCAAAAGGAGTTGTATTATGGTATCTTACGTGACCTTGGAAATGATGATGAAGAGACAATCATATATGTTTTATCTGTTCTTAGGGATAAAGTTCTGACCCCAGACTCCTTAGTGCGAGTGTTCTTTTTGGAAGTGGTACACTGGAACAGTTAGCCCTTATTTCTGGTAATCCAATAGGCGGGTCTACTGCTGATATTGCACATGAGGATGGTTTGCACTGATACTCTGAATGCGTTGATGCCTGATCTAAATGCTAAATTTCGACTCTTGGATCTCATGAAAAAGCTAAAGGCAAAAGATATTGATCATCACAGGGAACTTCTTTTGACTATTGTCAACGGCAGACCCTCTTTAGGTTCTGCCTACATGGATGAATTCTCCTTCAGTCTAGAGCCTTGTTCATCTCCGAACTGGTAAGCTTTTTAAAACAAAATTTCCCTTTATTCTAGTGCAGTTACTTACTTCAAAAGCATGGGTGTATGCTTTGTGGATATGCTTGTCACCGATCCCTTGTTCTTTTATTTGTTTCTTTGATGTGGTTACTGAACTGCTTACAGGTTAGCTGCGGTTTCTTTGGTGACAGACTTGGTTTCCTCGACAAATACCAGTTTATATTTAAGTTATCCTGCACCTTGGAAGCATGACCCACCTACCGTAGAATATCCCGAGGTGCAGTGCATGTTGAACTGCATCGTTCCTCGTGCATTTAGTCGGATGGTCATCAATAGGGGATTACAACATGATAATATCTTTGTGAAGCATGGTTGCACAAGATTTCTTTTGGAAGCATTAAAGTCTCTAGACAATTTCATTAGGGTAATTGAGTGTGCTTCTCACGATAATGATTCAGTGGCTCAGAAATGGTTGTCTCTAAAGAAACGCATTCAAGATGCTGCTAGAGCCATGTTACCTGATTCTCAAGTCTTACTCAAGTTACTAACCGACATGCTGAATTCCAAATGATGACTCTGTTGATACCTGGGCGTAAGTCACCTGGTCAAGACATTGATGTTTTTTATGCGGCCGCTGGTCAACACGCTAAAAAAACTTTGGCATCAAGGTGTACAAGCTTTTGATTCTTTGAAAAGGGAGTATTTTACTCTGAAAGCAACTCTCATGTTTGGCATTCATGACTTGCCTGCTCAAGGTGTTTTAAGTGGATGTACCACTCATGGCTACTGTGCGTGTGTTTGTTTGCTGTGACGAAACTCAAGTACTCATCTAGGTTACGGCAACAAGATTGTGTACACTAACTATCGTATATTCCTTAAGTCAAGGCACCCATTTAGGGATGGGACTTATTTGGGATTAGAGACACAAGAGCATAAAAGTGCACCATTGAGACTAACAGGAGCGCAGTCGCTTGAGAAGTTGGCCGATGTTCATTACGAACCTGGTAAGTTAGTGGTCCGCAAGACAAAAACGAAAGAGATATCGGTCGATGAAGAGGAAGATGATTCCCGAGCTTGTCACGGATGCTTTCTTCAAGAAGTGTATTCTTTGGGAACTTGAGTCGTATTGTGCCTTGACTATACGGCATTGTGTCGATGTGATGCACACGGAAAAGAACGTCATGGAACACATTATCTACACTATCTTTGATAAGGATAATAAGGCTATTGTTGTATGGAATAATCGTGACAAATTGAAGGAGAATAAACTACACTGTAGAGAGTGGAAAGAGAAGAAAACAAAAAAAGGAGTAGAGATGGTTCCGCTGTTTGTTTTGAGCAAAAAAGAGAAAAACGATTTTTGTCAGATTCTTAAAGATCTGAAAGTTCCCACAGGCTTTTCGTCGAATATAAGTAACAATGTCAATATGGAGCAATTGAACTTGAGCAACTTGAAGTCACATGACTACCATGTGATTATGGGGTACTTATTACTTGCTCGCTTCAACATGCCTTTCAGAGAGAAAGACTTGCGTCATCGCGCTTCAACAAGTCGGTTTGTATTTTAAAATTTTGTGCTCAAAGGTGGTTAGCAGAGAGTATCCGAACCGGGCTAAGTGGATGATTGCGAGAGGCCATGTGTGTGCTCGAAAAGTATTTCCTACTGGATTTTTTGATATAAGCGTGCACAACATGTTTCATTTGGTCGATGAGGCCTTAGTTTGTGGACTCATTAGGTATCGATGGATGTACCCATTCGAAAGGTGAATTGCTATTTTACCATTTGTCCTTTATTGTTATTTATTTTTGTTGTTTTTGTACTGAAATTTACACGTACATACTGAATCGGAACAATGAAGGAGTGCAAAAACATCCCAAATAATAGCAGATACATTGAAGGGTCAATTACGAAGTCGACTGAAATGGATGACTGTGTTAGATATGCCATGGAGCACATGAAAAATGCCGATCAAGGAGCTCACAAAGAAAATTTGGAGCCATTCTTAAAGGATGAACATGAATTCAGCGATGTGGGTTCTCTGCTTGATGAAAAGCCGGTTCAGGTGAGCCCTATTCAGTGGATGCAGATACGTCGGTGGGTAATTTTTCGGAATGATCCATAAGGTCTCGATGTTTATTACAGGTATTGGTTGGTCGTGTTCTGTTTTTATGTGGACAATGGGTTATTCTATTTAGATTTTAATACTATGTATGCTAAATGTAGGGATTATTGCGAGAACTGTGAATATGATGGGGTTGCAATGGAGGAAGTCGAGATGCAAACCAAGTTCCTTAGTTGGCTGTATGAAAAGGTTTGCATTGGCGCTCCTGTTTGTTACCGTAATAATGATGCAGTATGCTGATGTGTTGAAGACAAAATGGATACAGATTTGTGGCGTTACGTTAGAGGTCTAGTGTCTCAGAAAGAGTACAAAAGATACCGTGTGAATGGATTTAGTTTTTGTTCCCAAGCAAACCAGCAAAAGGCTAAGACCCAGGACAGTGGTGTCACCGTGGTTGCATCGACCACTTTTAGGAGCTCGAAATGGGACAAAAGTCCTAAGTTACTAACCTAACCGGTGGTATGGGGTGATCGACAAATCCTAGAGTTGAACTATGGTACATTTAAAGAAACTGTCTTCTACCGTGATTGGGTGAAGGTAGAGAATGGAACAAAGATCCATCAGATTCATATTTTCCTTTGGTAAATCTTTCAAGATTGAAAAGCCATACCAAAATTTCGGACGAGCCCGTGATTCTCGCCAAGTGGTGCCCAAGTTTTCTACTCCCGAGAGACGTGAAACATCCAGTTGGTGGGTTGTTATTCATACGCCAAGAGGAATGACTGAGATGTGGACAAAGCGAGAGATACCAGTGTCGCGACATTTTTCAAGATATTTTACAAGAGGAACCACATCTGCGTAAATTGCTAGAGCAAAAGCGTATCCCTAGAACAAAGAAATGAAAAATCTCCCATATATATGTGATCAGTAAGTTTCCTTTATAATGCTGGTCATGAATATATGCAGATTCCAATTGCAAGTTACTTTGCATTTTATCAGATTAATGCTGGTCATGAATAACAATTTGTTGTCCCCCCCTCCAATTTTAGACATATTTGCTTACAGATCCATGTGTAAGTTACTTTATTGTTTCCGCCCCACTTTTTATCAGCCCTTAAGTTACAAGAAGTTGTTTCCACCCAACATCTCCTTTTATCACTACCAAACAAACACTCCCTTTCCCAACAAAATCATCTTCTTTGGGAAAATAGTTTATGTTTTTGATGCAGGGGCATAATATGTCACTTTAGAGTTTCTCTATTTAGGAATATGTTTGCTAGTTTATCTCTCAAGAAAGGGCGTTTCAGTCCGTTAGTGTAGGGTTTTCTCTCTTTAGGTTTTCTTTACTAGTATAAATAGGTTATTAGGTCGTCTCTTAGAAGGCAGACTTTATTATTGTTTTTATGAAAATAATCTTTAGATTATCAATGAGTAATTTGGCTTCTAGCCCTAGACTCAATTTATCAACGTCTTGTTGATTTTCTATCATTCTATTCTTCAAGTTTTCTGTCTATTGTTAGTTTATGCCCTATGTTGCTAGTCTAACTTCATCAATTGGCGCTAGAACGAAAAACCCACAAACCCTAGCTTGTTATAATGGCAGGAAGAGTTAGAGGTGGTGGTGGAAGAGGTACTAAAACTTTTCAAGCAGAACTTAAAGAGATTAGAGTTATAGTTGACAACATGTTGCTATAGTTAGAAAGGCTGGAGCAGAAAACCAAGTTGGAGAACTTGCTGCAAAGGTTGGAAAGGCTAGAGCGACAGAGACATGCGGAAGCCCTTATGGAGATACCGGAAGGCCGACACAAACCTTTAGATTCACCGGAAGGCGTTTCTAAAGTATATCAACATGAAGACAAAGTAGTCGATGAAAATCTTTTTCATAGACCTATTATTCGTGAGGCAACACCATTCTCTTTGGGTGAGAGTGAAGACAAACTTGTTGTTGTTCTTGAGGAAACAACATTCTCATTGTATGAGAGTGAAGAAGATAGAGTTGTCGTAGACTGGGACTTACCACCAGTTTACGATACTTATCCGGAAGATGGAGATCAAGTTTTGGTTACTTCAGATTGTGATGATCCTTTTGCCGGGAAAGACACAAGCATCGTAAGTATTTCTCTTGTTTATAAGAATCAAGCTTTATATATGGTTGAAAATTTTAATCCAAGGTCAGATTTCTATAAGTGCAATGAAGAGTTTATTCTTAAAGGAACTTGTGGAGAGAATTGTACCGGTAAAATTCGTGGGCGAATTTTCTCTAACAAAGAGAGGAGTATTATGGTGGAAGAGTTACCGAACATAGTAAGTACTCCAGTACTGTGTTACGATAATTCTATTCAGGAAACTCAAGTTTCATGTATGATATAAATTATTACTACAAGTTCAGACTTGTGTAAGAGAAAGTTTTGTCACAAGAAAACTTGTGTCGGAAATTATGCAAGTAGAATTCGAGGGCGGATTCTCTTGAACTCCAGAAGGAATGCTATGGCAGAAGACTTAGTAGAAAAATTCAGAAACAACATCACAGCCTATCATGACAGTGGTGCTTACGTGAAGGACACTCTTGTGCAATGGCCGCAACAACAGGTAGACGATGGACAACTGAATCTGAATGTCTAACAACTTCCATTGCTGCATTGGAGCTGCTTTTACCGAGTGACGGAGATGGTTTATCACATGGAGAAAGTTTAGCAATAGCAAAGCTGGCTCATAAAGGTTTGCGTTTCCTTGGTATTTTTCATGAAGTTATTTCTGTAGTTGCAAAAGCATCACATTCTAATATTGAAGGAAGCATACAAGGTATTGGATCTCATAGTCGTGACATGGCATATGTTCATTGGGCTTTTGTTCGTGCACGCGTTCATCACAGTGTGAAAACAGTTTCAAGGCAATTTTTCCTTGGTTTGAGAAAAAGAGCATTCCCAGACATGTATTCCTTTGTGAATTGTGAGCCTAAGTCCTTGGTTTATCGTATTCTTGAGAAACTAATCTCGTGGATAATGTGGGCTTATTTGTACATGTGCTGTTATGCAACTTTAATTGTCAAGATGCTTGTTTTGGCTCTATTTACAAGAAACTACTTACCTTCGACTGTTAAGCAGAAATCAGGTGATCAAGAACGAGAAGAGATTACTGCTTATTATTCTCGGAAGATTTGGAACTGGATTCTAGAAGATTTATTTCTAGATTACGTGTCAAAGGACGAGGAGAGATTGAACATTAATAACTACGAAGTTGTTCGTCCCCAGGACCAATGCAGTGATACCAGATTAGTGGAAAAGCGTCAAAACGAGTTGTTCTCTAATTATGCAAGTCAACTGACTGAAATGGAACAATTTCGAAGTCATGTTTTGCTTAGAGGTGAAAGGGTGAACAACCACACAAGGGTATTTAGCATGTTGTCTACAGTTTCTCGTCTACACAAATTTGCTACATCTAGAAAATATATCGGGTTGTATGCAGGATTCATGACATATGTGGATAGCTGCTTTGACGGTTGATTTTCGTTTTATAAAGTATTCAAAAAGGCTGTCGAGATTTTCTGTAATGGTGTGGTAGGTAGCTCAATTAAAGACTCTGATTATATATTTTCTTAAGCTTTAATCTGCGGATTATAGAAGAGTAATGGGTTTTTAACCTAGACTCAATTATCTACGTTCTTATTGTTATCAATCATATGTTCAATTCAATGATCTTTGTTCTACTTGCCATAAATCATATGTTTCAAGACTCTGTAGTTACTTTGCAACAACATTCTTCAGAAACATGGAGGTGAGAAATTGAGAGTTGAATCTCTCAAAGAGGCAGTAGTGAAGGTGGCTAAGATAACGAATAGTAGAGATACATACTATCTCGCTGAATTAGAGCTGGAGCAGCTTGTTCGTCGACTTATCTCACATAAGAGTGCGAATGAAGACCGTGAAGAGAACTTGCATGCAAAATTAAAGATGCTGGTCACTGGTTTCACAACAATAAAGAGGAATATATCTAACATTGAGGAGTATACAGTGACAGAAAGTGTTAATTGATGGCATGAAGAATTACAAGGAAGAATAAGGATGAATTTGTTGCTTGCTTGTCGTGATTCAACGACTAGCTCGGATGAGAGATTAGTTTATGTTGAATATCAAGATACAGTGATGGAACTAATGCTTGTTGTCATGGCGAAGTCTAGTTTCAGAAATGAGGGATCACGTTTTGTGTTTGATTGAGGAAAGTCGATAAGGAAGATGGTAGTCACTGGTTCCAAATGAGAAGACAGTGACCAGAAATTAGTATGCCCAGAATATAATGACGGGAAGACGGAATTAATGCTTGATATTGGCATACCCAAGTCAGGAATCAATAATGAGGATTTGGGTTTCGTGTTCGACCGTGGGAAAGTAGCAGGAATATCCTACGATACAGAGAACATTTCTTGCTTAATGAGTTTCAGGATACGTCAAGCTATAGGTTTCGTGTTCGATCGGGGAAAGGCAGAAAAGACATCAAAGATGCTCGCGAAAAATCATAAAGCATCTCATCGGAGCTGAGATTTCTTCAACCTGGGGTGGTTGATGCAGGGGCATAATATGTCACTTTAGAGTTTCTCTATTTAGGAATATGTTTGCTAGTTTATCTCTCAAGAAAGGGCGTTTCAGTCCGTTAGTGTAGGGTTTTCTATCTTTAGGTTTTCTTTACTAGTATAAATAGGTTATTAGGCCGTCTCTTAGAAGGCAGACTTTATTATTGTTTTTATGAAAATAATATTTAGATTATCAATGAGTAATTTGGCTTCTAGCCCTAGACTCAATTTATCAACGTCTTGTTGATTTTCTATCGTTCTATTCTTCAAGTTTTCTGTCTATTGTTAGTTTATGCCCTATTTTACTAGTCTAACTTCATCAGTTTTCTACTCAGAGACAAAAAGCCAGCAGTTATTAGTTGCTCTTCAATAGTTCAGAAGCTGAAGTAAGTGGGAAAACAACAGCAAAATCATCAATTTTAGTTGCTTCTGAATCTTTGAATAAATACTCTTCAATCTTCATCTACACAGGTATGGGCTTGTATTCTTTTAAGTGTTGTTTTCTTCATCTTCCTCTGCATGATTGCATAAAAATGGATTCTCTTTTTAATGATCCTTTTTTCTTTGTTGCAAAGAGAATGCAGAGCAGTGTAATAGCACTTAATGTATTTTTAAATTTTTTTTTGTTACTCTGTTTTGTGGTACACTATCTAGAGGGAACACTTTGTTTGTGGTTGTGTGTGGTTGCTTTAAGAATTAAGTGTAATCATGATATGGGTTTTGTTTGAATTACATTATTCTACTATGCAGATGTGTTTGATTTAAGTTTTGTGGTGGTTGTTAACTTTTTTTTCTAGGGTTTGATCTGTTTTTTGGGTGAAAATACAGATTGTTTCTGTTGTTGTTTCTAGGATTTGATGTGCTTTTGAATGAAAATGCAAATTATTGTCTCTCTTGCAATGTATTTGGTTTTGTTTAACACCAAAGTAATGTTTTGCAGCAATACTTTTTATACACTGCTGTATGGCGTCAATGAGGAGCCGCAGTCCTGATTCGTCACATGAGAGGGAGATAGACAGGAAAGGAAAGAAGCCTAAGGTCTGTTGTTCGGATGATGAACCAGAGGCAGGCAGCTCCAAGGATCCTCTTGCTGAGTCTTATAAACTGATTGAGCTCATGACCCCTGAAGAGTTGAAACAGCTCCAGAAGCGTGTGAACGACTTCATCGCATGTCATGAAATAGGGCTCAAAGTTAAAGAGGATGATGCGGCACGCCGGAGGAAGGCTGCTGAAGAAGCTGCTTTGCAAGAGGAGTATGACAAGTTCAGAGACGAATAGTTTCGTCGTGCACAGGCATTACTTGCAGCAAGTATGCCGTGATATCCTCCACAAGTAGATTTGCTGGCATCTGATGCTGAATCAGAGGCTGAACCAGATTGGGAACCTTTTCAGCATGTGCCTGAGCCATACTCACCAGATGAGGAGGTAGAGTAGCTCACGCGGGCTGATTTGGAGTAAGAAATAGAAGCAGACAATTGGAATGACTTTCTCATGGGGCATGTTGATCCCGTAAGAGGGGAGTATGCTCAAGCACTAGTGGATGCTGAAGATGAAGAAGATGATGATGATGACTATGAGGAAGATGAGACAAGTGAAGTCATCGACAAAGATGAAGATGAGGAAGAAGAGGATGAAGATGAGGAAGAAGAGGATGATGAAGATGAAGAAGATGAATCTGAGGAATTGAATGTATATGACGAGTATGGGGAAGATTTCACAGATGATGATGAATGAGGATGATGGATTCTAACTGCTGATGGATGAACTAACTTTTTGCGGGTATATGTTTTGGTATATATATACTTAGTGGTGATACCTAGGGGTATATTTTTTGGTTTACTTTTGGTTTACTTTTTGGTATATGGTTAACAAAACAGTCGCATGGACAATTGATGACTAAAACATGGAAAGTGTGTTTTATATTTTTAATACCCTATATAAAAAGGTTGAGTAAGTCAGAAGAGGAGGTATTTTTGAATTGTTAAGCAAGTCTATGTGATTGTGATTTCTTTAGTGAATTAATAAAACACATTATTATTCATCTTCAAATGGATTGATTAAGCTCGTGAGTGTGTTCACCCCAACTACATATGCTTTGAAGAAGATCAACCTTGTGAATTGGAAGAATTAGGGATAACGTCTTTGAATAATTTTTAACAAATTAATAAAATTGAGAAATGGCTAGGAGAAAAGAATGCACAACCAACAATCGTTGAAGACATTTTGTGTGTGCCATGTATTAAAACATGGAGATCGATTCTATGGAAGAAAGAGAAAAGTGCAACAATTGATGAATAGTATATCGAGAAGAGATGGGAGAAACAATAAATGAAGAAATCGCGGCATTAGAAACGTTGATGTTAGTGCGAATCTAACAAGGCAAAACCACAATTGGAAAATTCACGATGATGGAAATCAAGAAGATAGGCAGCCTCGAGAGACGGAGAATATCGGGAAGAAAAAGAAGAACACTTTTCATTCTGTTTTTGGGAAAAGAGACGTCATGACAATCGAGAGAGGAGGCGCGGCGAAAATTTGGAGATATTAACGAAGAATACGAAAGAATACAAAAAAGTAGACACGAACGAAGGAGGGAAGGCTTAAAGAAGCCAGATCAATTCCAAATTCACGAGGCAAATGAACAAATTCTGCGGAATTGGCGAAGATATATTGAGCAATTTAGATGAAAAGCTAATTTTCCTTTACATTAGAAACAAAATGCAACTTACCAGAAACTAGCATTTTGATGGGTCAACTTGTGCAGTACAACACATCAAGGCTTTCTACGGTGGGAAAACCATGGCGCTATATTTTTTTTATTTTTTAATCATTTACGAGCTAATTCTTAGGGGCGTATTTCCATTTTATAAAGAGCTTGATCTAACGGTTGGAAGACAATGTGTAGCGAGAAATGAGCGGGACGGGTTGATATTCTCATATTATCATTCATAAATTGTTTGCAACCAACTTATTATATGTTCAAGTTTTCAGAGTCAAGAATACGATCACGATGGCCAGAATTAAGAGAATGCAAGAGGAATATATTTGCTTTGGAAGAAAGGCAAAATGAAGTAGAATCGTACCCGATTCGAATACAAATTCAGAATGCTATGGGTATTTTGACAAACAGTTGGTATTTTCGGGAAGAATGAAATCACCAAAGGCTTGATCAGCATGAGAAACCTATGGAGGTCAAAGGCATAATCGCGAGGCTTATGGAGGCGGAGGCGGAGAATTATCATAGAGGACATCGAAGTCACGAGTAGTGTGGGAGGAAATTAAAATTGATTGAAGGCCGACAATTGGAAAACATTGCCATGGAACATGGGGAGTGAACCACCACCAGGAGATAGAAGTCACGATTACATTCTTCATCGTAAAACAAATGACTGAATTATCCTAAGAATGATTGATCATAAATCACTTTTTATTCATTTACATTTGTTATAGAAGTTGGGGCAAAAGGCTAAAAATTTGTTTTTGCAACTCCATTGTACACTCATAGCACTATTGATTTTCATGACAATGTACTTAGTAGATTTTAGTGATTATGATGAATGTTGCGAAGACATGGATTAAAAAATGGCAATTCACGGAAATACCCAAAGGAAGAGAAACACATTTACTTTTTGGTATATGGTTAACAAAACAGAACAATTGCTATGTGGATGATACGGCAACGATATATTTTTTGTTCAGAGATCACTATGTGGATGTGATCTTTTCTGTTTTTTTTCATCCTTGGAGTGGCGAGGTATTATTTTACTGTTTTCTGTAGCACACCCTTTGAAGACATTTTGTGTGTGCCATGTAAAACAGATATTATATATATATATATTATATACATGTGTGTACGTGTGATTGTGATTGTGATTGTGATTATTAAAAATGGAATGTACCTGTTCCGGCAGGGTATTTTCGGATTTTTTGAAATCAAGGAAAATTTTATGCTATGAAAAAATTCTTCTCTGGGTATTTTTCAGAAAATTTTGAACACCGAAAAATGTACATGTTTAGAGTGATTGTGATTTCTTTATACGATTACTACATTTCTTTGTATGGGTATTTTTTTTTATTTTTGAAATTTCCATTTTATGCGCATGTTCCAGCAGGGGTATTTTCGTAATTTTTTGGCAATCACCGAAAAATGTACCTGCTTCGGTATGGGTATTTTCGTTATTTTTGAAATCACCATTTTATGCGCCTTTCCCGGTAGGGGCATTTTCGAAATTTTTGGCAATCTTGCAAGCTGAGTTCCGTATTAGGATGCAGAATCCACTCAGGATCCATCCAATCTGATATTTGACTTCTCAAACCTCACCCTGGACGAGAACACCTGGTCTATATATGGTAATCTTGCAACCCGAGTTCAATAATAGGTTGCAGTTTCATCCAATCTGATATTTGACTTCTCAAACCTCACCTGGACGAGAACACTAGGTCTGTATATGGTAATCTTGCAACCTGAGTTCAATAATAGGTTGCAATTTCATCCAATCTGATATTTGACTTCTCAAACCTCACCTGGACGAGAACACTGGGTCTGTATATGGTAATCATGCAACCTGAGTTCAATAATAGGTTGTAGTTTCATCCAATCTGATATTTGACTTCTCAAACCTCACCTGGACGAGAACACTAGGTCTGTATATGGTAATCTTGCAACCTGAGTTCAATAATAGGTTGCAATTTCATCCAATCTGATATTTAAATTCTCAAACCTCACCTGGACGAGAACACTAGGTCTGTATATGGTAATCTTGCAACCTGAGTTCAATAATAGGTTGCAATTTCATCCAATCTGATATTTGACTTCTCAAACCTCACCTGGACGAGAACACTGGGTCTGTATATGGTAATCTTGCAACCTGAGTTCAATCATAGGTTGCAGTTTCATCCAATCTGATATTTGACTTCTTAAACTTCACCTGGACGAGAACAGTAGGTCTGTATATGGTAATCTTGCAACCTGAGTTCAATAATAGGTTGCAGTTTCATCCAATCTGATATTTGACTTCTCAAACCTCACCTGGACGAGAACACTGGGTCTGTATATGGTAATCTTGCAAACTGAGTTCAATAATAGGTTGCAGTTTCATCCATTCTGATATTTGAATTCTCAAACCTCACCTGGACGAGAACACTGGGTCTGTATATGGTAATCTTGCAACCTGAGTTCAATAATAGGTTGTAGTTTCATCCATTCTGATATTTGACTTCTCAAACCTCACCTGGACAAGAAAACTAGGTTTGTATATGGTAATCTTGCAACCTGAGTTCAATAATAGGTTGCAGTTTCATCTATTCTGATATTTGACTTCTCAAACCTCACCTGGACGAGAACACTGGGTCTGTATATGGTAATCTAGCTTGCAACCTGAGTTCAATCATAGGTTGCAGTTTCATCCAATATGATATTTGACTTCTCAAACCTCATCACCTGGACGAGAACACTGGGTATTTATATGGTAATTTGCAAACTGAGTTCAATAATAGGTTTCAGTTTCATCCAATCTGATATTTGACTTCTCAAACGTCACCTAGATGAGAACACTGGGTCTGTATATGGTAATCTTGCAAACTGAGTTCAATAATAGGTTGCAGTTTCATCCACTCTAATATTTGACTTCTCAAACCTCACTTGGACGAGAACACTGGGTCTGTATATGGTAATCTTGCAAATTTAGTATGCCTTGTTTTGTTTCCGATTATGTGTTTGACCACAATTTTGATCAACTTGACCACAAAATCGACCAACTTGACCACAAATTTGATCAACTTGACCACAAAATTGACCAACTTGACCACAAATTTGATCAACTTGACCCCAAAATTGACCACAATTTTGACCAACTTTACCTCGATCCGGACGCCTTTGACCTAGATATTTTGAGACAAAAGCAAATCTCTTCTATTATTGTACTCTTCTCTCTTGTCCGAAAAAGTAAGGTTTCAATTTTGGTCTCAAATTTCGTTCCCTCTCAAATCCTCACTCTGATACATCTTTTAGATTTCAATTCCCTCTCAAATTTGAGAAACCTTTTCTAATTCCCTCTCAAATTTGAGAAACTTTTCTTATTCCCTCTCAAATTTCATTTCCCCCCTTCTCAAGTTTTCAACATGATTTCAAATCTAATCCTTCTCTATAAACAGAGGGAGATGAAGATCTTAATTTCTTTCCCTTCATTCTCACCATCCTCCTTCGCGATTCTCACTTATACCCCTTTCTTCTTCCGTACCTCTTACCTCGCATACATCTTTGTACCTCATTCATTCTCCAGAGGTAATCTATGTAGCTTTTACATTCGAATATTTATTTCAAATTAGGGTTTCTTTTTTGTTGGTTGGTATCTCCTTCATAGATGTACTTGTATGTTGTTATTTACTGCTTTGCAATTCTTGGTATTTGGTTGTTATCTCTTTCCATAGATTACAACCAAACTCAGGGTTTCTACATGGTTATGAAGTTTTTCTTAATAGGTTGTTCTTATTACATTAATATTATACCTTTGTTGGTTGTAATCTCCTTCCATAGATTTCAACCAGAATTTGGGGTTTTGTATTTTCATTCACAGCTAGGTTTGCTGTCATTTTAGTTCAAATGCCTAATATGTTGTTTGTTGTTTGGTTTGTTTGGTATGAAGATGTTGTCAAGTCAGGATTCTCACATTTCAGATCATGGTGTGTCTACCAATGAAACTGGTTCTGCATCTGATGTTCTTAGTACTCCATCTCATGGTGGTTATGAAAATGGTTCTCTATCTAATGAAGCTTCTCTATCTCATGATGAAACTCAATCTGATTCTGACTTGGAGGAGACAGAACTTCCACACAGACTCTTGGTGGAAATAGATGAATGTGGAAGACCATTTTGCGAATATGCATCCAAGTTTACAACTCGTGCAGGGGAACTCATTCGAATTCACTGTCCAATTGACTACAAAGACTGGAGGTTCATTCCTGCAGCCTTCAATGACCAAGTCTGGAACATGCTCATGGTAACTTATTATCTCCTATGCATTTCATTCTATGGGTTTCTCCACTTATACATATCAGTGTTTATAGACCAACTACCTAGTTATTGTTCATGGCTGACAAAACTACTTTGTCGTTTCAGGACAAATTTCATTTCGCATATGATGAGTCTCTTGTCAGGCCATTTGTCCAAAAAATATTTCCCCAGAAGTTTCGTTCATTCAAATGGGAGTTACGCCTTAACATTCTGAAAAAGCTTCAGACTCGCGAAGAGATGGATGCAGCATGCCCTTATGGTGTTAATGCTGACGTTTGGAAACGATTTATGCATAATGAGTACCAGCCTGGCATGCAGGAGAAGTATGCTAGATATGCTAAGAACCAGCAGAAGATAAGGATTCAACATTGTTTAGGTAGACTCTCCCATGCCAAAAAATCCTGCAGAGTTGTAAGTACTTTCTAACCTAGTGGTCTTAACATTAAATTCTCAAACTATTTTATTTGGACAACCCTTACTGACCATAATGATTGTACATGCCAAAAAATAAGGTAGGGTTATCGAGTGCCGTGGTGAGAGCTGGATGCTGGCTCATGTAGGGAAAAATGGAGCTGTACATCCAAGTGCAGTTGAAGCATATGTGAGTATTGGACCATCATATGTTGTTCAGAGTTCAAATAAATTTAATTGTTTACAGTTTGGTTCTTTTGGATTTCAGGAAAAAGTGAAGGTTGTCGTAGAAAAGAGAAAGGCTGAATCCGAAGCTGGTTTTGAGGTTGTTGTAGATCTTACCAATGATCCAGTTACTGAAGTTTTTGGGGATGAATATAATCGAAGTTATTGCCGAGGCTTTTCATCGACTGTTACCAAGAAGCAAGCAATACAAGGAAAATTTGGTTCTTCAATAGCCGCGAGTGCAAAAGCCAATTCATTTACTCCAGCTGGTAATGAAGGCAGGATGGATAGGATCCAAGAAGAGTTAAGTATTCTCTCAAAGGTGAGCTTCAATCTGTAATTCATTTATGTCATTCATTTTTATAGTTAGAGATTATAATTTCACTACACCAAATTCCCGGATTCGTAACAGGAATTCGTAACGGCTTTGTGGCCGTTACGAAATTCCCGTTACAAATAGCAGTTACGAAAATTTTGTAACATGCCAAAGCCGTTACGAATCTATCAAAAATTCGCAACAGAGGCCAGCCATTACGAATATTTTTATAGGCGTGCGAGTTACACGCTTGGTCACACTTGGGTCGTAACACTTGAAGTTTGTGTGTGTGCCATTCACATGCGCGCTATTGTTTTTCCACCCAATGTAGGTAATACGAGAGGATATTTCCTCCCCTGAGATAGGGTTTTCCCCTGAGAAATGAAATCGATTTTTTTCATTTTTCATTTTATTTCTCTCTTTTCTGCTCATGCCGCTCTTCTCTTCCTCCCACTGTTTATGGGTGAAAACTACTCCTGCAGAATTTGGTAATTTGGGGTGTGGATGAGGAATGAATCTAAACCTTAAACAAATGCACTGCGCGGTGAGTGCTTGTAGATTCGAGAGATTAATCAGGCAAGTCCGGCCTAAACCAAGAAATGGCCGTTCCCAGGACTTGTTTCGGTCACAAAGTGAAGGAGATGGGGTTGATCTTAGGGAGGGAAGCGAAGAAGGTGTTGAGATTGTGAAGGTGTTGGCTTGCTTATGACTTGTAACAGAAAGGTGAGCAGGCTTGTGATTGATGCAAGCAAGCTCTGGGTGTTTTCATACGTTTTTGTATTAACACTTGGTTTTCTGTCTCGTCTGGACTTGTGTTGTTGTTTGAAATAGGGCGGATAACCTATTTATACAAGTCATTGAGCCTCATTCACGTCTCTCGTGGGAAGTGGAGGAAGTGGAGTGATGGAGTAGTGGAGTTGTGCGTCGACCAGTCTTGCCCACTTCTCCTGTTCATCTCTAACCGTCCATGACTTCTTGACACGTTCTTGTGATGGCGCGTTGCACGCTGCACGCTGCACGCTGTAAACTGCCAGACCAATACCCCAGTATGTATCCCCCAGTTTGTGACATGATTGATGTCTGGAATGTGTGGATCGTGGATCCACGAAAGATAGCATGTAATGCTGAATTGAATAACTGTGTTATTCAGAAAGTCGATACTTGTGAAGTATCATGTGTATTTTATGCAGGTACAGCATTATGGTGTGGTAAAGTGATGGGTAATGACGCCTCACTAACCAAATAACTCCTGACCAGGGTTGTATAACCAAGCTGGTGAAGTTGGACGGATGAGATGATCTTAGAGACACTCATCTGCGACCGTTAATGAATATTAGGGTTTTTGAAGAGGAGCGCAGGCATGACTCTTCAGCTTGGTCGAAACCAAGTAATGGAAGAATTTTGGAGAGGACCGACCGGACGTGTTGATGCGTGTCGTAGGTGCAATCAAATTAATTAATGTTTCCACTCAATTAAAAATAATATAATGGAAGTCAAGTTCGTTCCCACGAGGAGCAAGAGATCTTAGTTGTAAAAGTTGTCACGAAAGGGGGGTGTAAAAAGCAAAAGAAAATAAACAAAGCAATTAAAATCGAAAGTTGAAAACAATAAGAGAGACAAGATCAAGAATCCTTCTTCGTTGCAAAACAATGATTAAAGTTATGTTCTTTTCTACTTGTTATTAGTCACAGATTATCACCAACCGTAGGATAGCAGATCCGCTTAGCTAGCCCTAAAATCCTAATTTCACTGAGTAACAGTCCGCTTAGTTATCGATTCTATTCAAAAGAACCACCTGAGGTTCGCTTACAAGATGTAATTCCTGAATGCATTAAGATTTATGAATTTAGGTTTAGTACTAGTAGTTAAACTCGGTTAGCTTGGTTCACTTTCTAGCGTTGTTTCTACACACAATTGCTCCACGGAATCCCTCCCGCAAGGTCTCGTGTTTCTCTACTTGTGTAAAGTGTGAGAATGATTACGTTCCCAACTTATACTAGATATAGATCAATTAACAAATCAATTTAGCGTGCACTCCAAACAATCTATCAATCAATCATGAATGAATAAACATTCCTATTAGTAAAAACAATCGATAATCATGTGAAAAATCTCAAGATAGAATTGAAAACAAAAACTCAAATCATGTTAAGAACTAGGAATTCATCCTCAATCAATAAGAAAATTAGCTACTCATGCTTTTGAAATTCACACAAATAATAATTATTAAAAGGAGAATTTTCAAGTTCACACAAATAATTAAAAAGAAGAATTTTCAAAAAGCTATCAAAAACACAAGTGTTGTGTGTGTAGAGAGAGGTGTGTAAAAGATGTAGAAAACTTCTCTATTTATAGGCTTCAATATTCTCCAACTCTTCCAAGGATTAGAATCCTTTTCCTTTAGCAATTCAACTTCCAAATTCAAGTCTTTCTCAACTCTTCATCTTCTCTTTCCAAATTTGAGCCAAAATCTCCATCCAATTCCTAGTACAAGTCTTCACACCCATGAGAGAAGTCCATAGAAAATTCTGGAATTTTGCTCAGCCGGAAAACCGGGATTATGGCTTAATCCGGCCGGAATTGTTGCCAGGTCGCCCGAAAGTCGTCGGAGTTGATGGAATATTCCGTCCAAGATTCTTACATTGTTAGGTCAAACTAACAGTCAACCGTTAGTCAATCGGGTCAAGGTCTGGGTCACGAGTCAGAACCGAGTTAGCATCTGAGTCCAGCTAACTGGGCTGACTCGGTTAAGTTGCCATGGCATAAGCATTGCTCTGGCCAGAGCTGTGTTGTTGCACAATGATTGTGCTTCACGCCTCAGCCATCATGGCTATTATCTTCTTCACTTGTGCAGCTTCAGATCCATCTTGAGCTTAAGAGCAGCACAAACTCCATAACTCTCTGCAATATAGCCAAGCTCGATCTCAATGCGAGCCCCGCAATTTCAAACTTCCGCTGACCAACCATTTCGAGTCACACATCCACCATCACATACAATTTGCATTCCCAGGCTCAACCATCCAATTCCCCGCAATATACTTCATAATGAACCAAACCCCTAGCAGCAAATGTGCTCAAATCATTCAACACAGACTCATTCTCCTTCTCAGTCCAACACAAGCCTAGCATTCAGCTGCCATCTCAAACCTTCAGCTCCACCTGCCATTCCTAGCATACATCTATAGCATACACTTCATTCATCCCACACTTCCACTCAAACCATCATATCACTCTTGCAGCAGCATCATTCATCATCTAACACCAGCCACAAGGGAAGAATTCCATTCTAGTGCCAGCACTCCACCAGAACCTTTGCATTATAGCTCCACCTGAGTACCACCACAGCTGCAATTCCTTATTCAGCCCATAACTCCCAGGGTACACACACCAGTAAGAGCACCAACATCAGTTCCTTGCTATGGTTCGAGCTCAACTCAGTACCTGAGCTTCACCAGCATAAGCCATGTCACAGCACCTGAATCAGCTCATTCATCACAACATCATAGCTGCCTCATACCAATTCCTGGCTCAGTCTTCCATTGCCTGCTACTCCATCTGAAAATCATCATTCCTAAGAACATCAATAGAAGCCTAATCATTATGGCCCTGACATCACCATTTTCATCTTGACACTCTGAATCAAGAGCAGACCCAATTCATACTCCGGATTCGCATTCTCGGCTTCAATTGCTCCATCATCGGAGTTCATCTTCTAACTCCATTCTGTCCTAGCCATTGCACCACCACTCTTGCAGCAGCAATTTCTCTTCTCGCCAAACCTCAACAGCGGCAGCAATCTATCAACTTCTGTTCCATCTTAACAGCACCTCTTCCTTGCTTAGTAATCACCTTCTCGGCCACAGACTTCAACAACAATCGAATCAAACTGACCCATTTTCATCATTCCAGAACCGAAAGTAAAAACCCCCAATCAGCTCAATTAAACTCATAGAACTTCTCAGCTTCAGAGAACTCATTTGAGATCAATTTCAACTTAACCCACATCTCATTTTCAAATTTAAATACACAAAGACAATTTCTCGATCATCAAACCCCAACATTTCCCATGAACTTCTTCATCTTTGCTTAGCTTCATAATCACCACCCGATTCGCTCCTTAATAGATTCAATTTCTCATTCTTCTCTCAAAGACAACGTCGCAATATCGAACCCATTTCTTCCCTCATTCTCGATCTCAATTGATTTCAAAGAAACCCATTAATTTTTCTCAATCTCGAATCAATTGCAAAGATCGATCTCTTTCATCTCTTAGCTCTCGATTTGGTCTCTCGATCCATTCTCTGGTTCTGGCAGTGCAACTTTCATCTCCCGTAACAACGGCCTTTAATAACTCGATCTCCCTGTCTCTCGGTCATCTCTCGATTTTAACAGCATCCATGGTTGCTTTCCTTTTTCTTCTTTTCACTCTCAGACGCAAATGATTGAGAAATCAATTTTAAGTTCAGTTATAATTACACGGATCCGGGTCGGGTTTGGATCCGGATATAAACCATGGATAGGACCGACCCAATTGGATGCTACTACCCCGCATAACCATCCTCTGATAAGGGCTACCTGTTAGTAACACCCACTCACCGAGTGATAAGGGGTACCCCAATAAGAGCCCCTTAACCACCTCTCTGGCTCCAAATAGTCTTCGCCCTATAAAATGACCTTTTTGCCCTTTTGGCTCAAATTGGGTGCTTTCTTCTTCTTTCCTCTGTGCGACTCTAGAGTACCTAATAACTCAAAAACACACGTAAAATACATAATTTACAAGAAAAATAGCAAAGAAAGCATAAACAATAGATAGTAAATAGGATGTATTCTACACCCTATCAGTTTTGGGCGGGCGTTTTGGGTCAGCGGGCATGAGGATGCGCGGCCGTCGCATGAGAGAGGGTGAGATGAGGCCACCCGGTGGTCAACTGCTGGTATGGCCCGGCCCTTGCATCTAATCTGTCTGTGGCCCTCCCGTTACGTCTTGGCAGGAGAAGATGGGCGCACGTGATGATTTGAGAACCCTAATTTTGGCTTTCAAAAGCCGTCGCACACATCCTTGTTTGGGTGATGAGTTTTATCACGGCCAAACATTTATTCCCAATCATATTGGAGATTAGTCAAGTGTGTAAGTGAGCCCACAGTGATCGTATTGACATACTCTGGGCCCTTTGGGAGTCTGCATCTACACCTCCGTCTATGCCTGCGAAGATGGAGTAGATTTAGGATTATTTTTCAGAGCCACATATAATATCATGAGGCCCCTTATTTAAGTTTAAGTCCATAGTGCTTGATATATAGACATCTTTTTGTGACAAGAATGACCTTTACGACCATGCTGAGGAGTCGCGCATTGCAGTGTCCATACCACTTAGGATGATGGAATTGATCACAAAGTGGGTAATCCCATGCCTTATGGAGTTGGATATTTGCGTCGAGATCATATAAGGCCCAATCGATCGATCCAGGATGCCTCAATCAGACTAGTGATAGCACCAGGGAGAAGGCTCAGTCAGGCTAGTCTCACTTTTGCAGGAGAGGCTCGGGAGGCTGAAGTATACTTCTTTTTGAGAATCAGCTGTCGGGTATTTCGTATGGTTTCATTATAGTGCTTGGAGTTCGTGTTACTCTTATGGGGAAATACTTTTTCGATGCAAATCATGCGCAACGATATTAAGTCACACAAATACAAAGAAATTTGATACTGGAAATTCACGGGAAAGGATTGTTGCTACATGCTCCAACACAGAATTTCAACCTTATTCACGGAATGGATTGGCCCCCTTTCCCTGCGCTCCATTCTTAGTAGATTAGAGCAGGAGTATCAGCATATAAATAAACATATCTTTTCCCCAGATATAAGTGCCATGATTTTTTGATCTTTTCAGTTAACCTTAAGCAAAATCCACCATCAACATTAGTCTGCCCTAACATAAGTAGTTACACTATTGTACTTAGTAGGCATGAGATAATGACATACATTAACGTAAAGAAATACAAGATAAGAGAAGTCTACCGGAGGTTAAGGCGCACAGTGGTAATCCTCCGTACACCAGCATGATCACGGAGTCTTGTGTTGCGCTTCCTCCATAAATTTATAGAGGCTCAAGGTGAGATTCTTCTTGACTAGAACTCCGAGTGTAGTGCTTCTCTTTGCTGCCGAGTTGAATCTTCAGAATCAAGATGACTTATTATCGAATTCCTAAATTAGGAGTTCACAGAAAACTGGCTAAGTCAGTACTCCAAGATCCTCTAATTACGTGGCGCGCAATCATTTTAGGGTTTCTCATTCCATATATACGGGTGTAGAAATTTTAGACCATTTCATTTTGTAGGAAGGCTTCTTACTAGAAGCTTTTATTTCCATCATATACAACAGCGGTGGGTACAGCATCTTACTTTATACCATCCGGGGATCTTAAGTGGCATTACACGACACTGCGTCTAAACCCCATATTGATCCCACCACCGTATTCTCAAGAGTCAAGGAAGATCATACGGTTATCTTTTCTTCTTTACGGGCCATTTGTACATTCTTCCATGCTTTGGTCGGGTAAATAAAATCCCTTTCATTCTTGCCCAGGATATCCCTCACGGAACCATGTGGCGATGGTGTAAGCGGTAGCTTGTACTCCTCTTCCCTTCAGCTCCGTCAGCTTTACAGACCTTGGCGTGCCGTTAGTGCATCTCATCACAAATATCAAGTGAGTCTTTCATTGATATCCATAAATGTTTCTCACTCCATTTCCCAAGGATGCCGGTGGATTCTGATACGGGAAGGAGTTTATGCCTTTATACACAAATTGCTATGGAAATCAGCCATCTCATGACCCAGACGTGGTCCGACCAACATTTCATACAGCACCAGTCACCGCGGTAAAGCGCGCTGCCCGCGGTGCTGGGATGGAAATGTTTTCTATCCATGCGTGATGCACCGATCAGCTCGAAAGTGAGGAGAATGGTATACTGCACTTAGATCATGGAGTTGATGCCGGCTGAATTCGCGGCGGTGTCTGAGTATCATCCAAGGTTGGCTGAAATTTAATATCCTTATAAATGTGACTCCCTACTGCAGAAGGCTATTTTGGAAGAGAGAAGGCTCTGGGTACATGGGGACTTGAAGAAAGACGCGAGAAAGATATCCACTGGGCCGGAAGATGAGTACTACTCAAGGAACTATAATCTTCTGGGCGGCCTCTACAAACTTCGTTTCTTCATTGTTAATGGCGTTTTCATGTCATAAGTTTTTAAGCGTCTTTGCGGAATAGAAGCTACGTGGTTTTGAATTGGTAGAGCGAGTTTTTCCATTGACACATCGTCTGAGATATAATTGGTGAGTTCAAACGCCTGATGAAAATATAACCCAGCTGATTGACCAGCCCGATGGGCGACTGATCGGCGCATGATGTGCCTAGAGCCACTTTCCGGCGATACGCTACTTCCAGGCTCGCCTCAAGTCTACCTTAGTGCTCCCATAGCTAGCTTGAGTGTATATGGCCTTAGTAAATGCGTGAGGCACCTTCCCATTTTGGTGAGAATTTTGGTGCGGACATGTCTCGTTGGATGCATGTTTGGCCGTTTTAAAACCAAATCTCCGGCTGTAAGCGTGATGGTTTCACAATTTTGTTGTATGCCAAGTCGATTCACTGTGCACTGGGCGTGTTCTTCTGCTTTGCATTGCCTTCTAGAATCAAGTGTCTGACTTCTGCTGTTCTAGAAGTCGCATTGGCGCTTCGACCTCGTTCCAATGGATCCGAGTTCTTGCTGTAATCGCAATCGGCTGATGGGATTACGATCGTATAGGAGGATTGCATCCGCTCGTGGAAACCAGTGGGTCGGCGGGACCCCGATGGAGCTCACTGGGTGACGTACGGTCGCCCACATAGTGCCATTGGCAGCGGTCGATGCCATTCCCTAGGGTTGTACGTGCCACCGTTAACGTTCGATGATCCGGATCGATGTCGCGTTGGTACTCCAGGCTTTCCGGGTTCCTTGAGGATAGTAGGCGGTGGAGAGGGCACTGTGTCAATGCCTCACTTACTCCTCACGAGTGAATTCCACGTGCTGCCTTGTTGGCAAAGGGAGTGCGCATTACTGGCGATGATAGTGCTGGGCCGATGCGCACCAAGCGACGAATGAGTGTATTCTTTAATGAAAGCAGCGATTGTTACTCGTGTGGTTTCCTGCGCCCAGGGAATGGCACTCCACCCATTTGGTAGGGAGATTATCGAGCGGTTGCGAGTGTACTATCGTCTTGCTTCGATGACGGTGGATGAGTTTTCCACGATAATGCTCGAGTCCCAGTTGCCCTAAGCGGCCATGAGGCGCGCCCATGAGAGTGCGAGAGGTAGAAGGCGCATGAGGCAGGGTTCGCGTTGGATTGTGGATTCGCATTTGTGACTTTGAGACAGCATGCTGCCTTAAGTCCTCCGTGGTCGGCCCCGAATGGTATTTCTCCTGTATTTGGAGAAGCGGTTTCCTCTTCCCTTGATCAGCTCTCCACCGCGTGTACTGTTCGGCCCTTGTGTGGGTTTCTTCTCCGGCACAGGCCTCAAAGTGGAGATAGCCCCAGCTCTTGCGTCCGAGGATCACACTTGTGGAATATGAAACCGCACGGCTCTTTGCTTCATCTTAATAGCGTCCTTTTGGCCGGCGGGGAATTATCCATCACGGAGATAGCTAATGTAGGGTTCTCTCCGGATTACGGTCATGGTTGCATTAAAAATCTCAATTGGTGTGGTGGTGCCTGGCAATTTGAGCAGGACTTACGAGTAGTACGGATTGAGCCTCCATCTACGGCCGTGATGACTTGGCGTTGAAGTCGCCGGTAAGCGTACACACGGTGATTGTCTCAGAATTTCATAGCTGGATCCGATCAGTACATGGTTATGCTTACATCCACCTCCCCGGACATCTCGACGAGAGAGCCATCTGGTTCAGGAATGTCCAGCATGCCATAAAGCATGAGAGAAGTTTTGCGGGGTTTGTTGTGACCTTTCCTTGGGAAGTAGGCACATTGGGCTCCGGATGATCGGAGTTCGCCAATCGTCGGTCTTGGTGTCTTTGTATTCCGGTAGCCACGTCGATTCTATGGTTTCTCCTATTCAGCACCAGGGGTTTCATTAGCCCTTCTAAACTCGAGTTTGGAAGCCAATGTTGCTAGGCAATCGGCGTGTTTGTTGTTCTTTGCGACCAACATGAGTTATGGTTGCATCGGCAAAGTAGTTTAGTAACCTCTGTGTGCTCACGATCGGTACGGGGCTAGTGTTACTTCTTTCGATGCATATACTCCATTCATTTGATTCACCGGTGACTTGGGTCGCCTCTTATCTCCGGACGTGTGACTCCTGCTTGTTTACATGTATTGAAAGCCCTATGAGGAAAGCTTCATATTACGGAGTTGTTGGTGCATTCGAAGTCTAACTTGAAGGAATGTGAAAATACTTCTCAGGTTGGAGAGACTAACACCACGCCCTGCTCCTCCGTGTGTCTCTGCTAGGGTAGCGGAGGCGAGTCGAAGTACAAGAGCCACATCTCCGAGAATAGAGGCACGTCAGGAAATTCTCCGAGGAGTTCTTCATGTAGTCAGTAGTGCCTTCTCCGGAGCTGCTACCGATGAGTGCATAGCTTGCTTGCCCGCCAGTAGCTCTAGAGCGTGCACACGTTATGTCTAGTTCGGCATTTGGAGAAGCCATTTGCTGTCCTCCCGGTCGGGACCGGTTTTGAAAGTAAAAACTTTGCGGGATCAGTTTGAGCACGAGTATCACCCTATTAGATAGCGGAGTAATGCCTAAACCTACAGATGGAATGGATTAAGGCTAAACACGCTTTTTGCACTCTGCAGGGTACTACGAGTTCGGCGTCTGCTCGATGTCAGGTTGAAAAATTGTATATGGGACGATTCGATTCCCTCACTCGTCTTCTGGCGGCAGTAAAGCCCCCTACGGCGGTGTCACTTTGAAGGCGGTGTAGAGGACCCGGTGGCTTCCCTTGTACGTGAGACTTCATGACGGTTGGAGATGATAGTATTCGTTGAATTTTCAGAAAAGCTTCTGTTGGGTTGCAGTCCCAAACAAAGTCGAAGCTCCTTTCTTCAGAGCAAGGTGGTGAATGAGGCGAGTAAGTTAGGCCGGACCAGGTATAAAACGTCGAATGTAGTTCACCTTGCCCATGAAACTCTGGAGTTCTTTCCACGGTTCGGGGAGGCGGCATTGTGAGGGATAGCTCCGAGTTTTGGACGGGTCTACCTTTATTCCTTCTGCGGTCACTTGGAATCCCGAGAAATTTACGAAGAGACACAGAAAGCACATTTCAAAGGATTCATCTTCAACTTGTATTCTCGACACCTCTCAAACACTTGCCTCAAGACATTTGTGTAGTACCGCTCGAGCTTTTTGACTTGATCACGATATCATCCACGTAGTCTTCTACTTGTTTATGCATCATGTCATGGAAGATTGCCGTCATAGCACGTTGATACGTTGCGCTGGCATTCTTTAAACCGAATGATATAACGGTATAATAAAAATTGCCAAGAGGGGTTCGGAAAGCCGTCTTACTCGCATCGTGCTCATACATCCTATATCGATTGTATCCGTCATAACCATCCATGAAGGAGGAACATAAGCAGTGTCCAGCTGGTGGCGTCCACTAACATGTCGATGTTAGGTAGAGGAAAGTCGTCCTTGGGGCAACACTTGTTCAAGTCTACGAAATCTACGCAGGCACCGGATTTGTCCGTTTTTCTTCTTCTCGGGACCACATTGGCTAACTGGGTTGGATGATGAATAGGCTCGATGAAGCCGGCAACTAGCAGGCCTTATGAATTTCGTTCTTGATTTGATCCTCTACTTCATATCTGAATTGCCTCGAGATTGCTTGATTGGCTTGGATCTGGGTATGACATGTAAGTGATGGGTGACCAATTTTTTCATCCGGACCAGGGCATTTCCCTCGTATGTCCAGGCAAACACATCTTGGTACTCCTTGAGTAGTTGAACAAGACTCAGATGCGTTCGTCTGTGGATAGAGTCAAGCTGAGTAGAGACCGGCATGGGAGATTCTTCATTCCCGATGTTAACGAGTCTCGAGCTCGTCGGTTGAATGGGTGGTTCCATCTTGTAGTTGTTGCAGGCGTCACGGTACCTCGTCTTGCATTTCCATCATTCTTTGGCAGGCATTCAATTGGGCGGAGAGGCCGGTTTCCGTCTCTCCCGCTGTTACTAATCGGCTGCCAGTGATATTGTTCTCCCATTCTGATCACGTTTCACCTCGAAAATGCGTCCTCTTTTGGTGTGAGCATGAGTTGGAGTCTCACCGGATAGAGATGGACGCCTCGTTACAGAACGTGTGCTGTAGTGTTTGGCCTCCAGTGGTGTAAGTCGGTCTCCTTCCTTGATTGAAGCCCCCCGTGGGTAGTAGGGTGCACGGGACTTTGTCCCGATCCTCCTCGTGTGGTACCTTTTGGCTCGAGACAGACTCCACTCCGTATATTGGTGCATACGGAGACAATGATGCGGGAATGCGGATGACTTTCTCGCTTAGCATCGTCTTCGAGCACGGTGATACGTCGAGGGAATGACCTTGTTGTCGTGAAGCCATGGTCTCCCCAGTATCATATGGTAGTCCGGCTCTTTTTCTATGACCTCAAACTTTGCTTTTGATTGAACGGGTCCCACTGATAAGTTCAGATTGACATACCCGTATGTGCAAGTTTGATTTCATTCGAAGTCCGTCATCGTGGTGGCATCGTGCATGATCTCGCATAGGCTAACCCTTGGCTGTCTTGAGAGTAATTACGTTCGAAGATGCTCACGTGTCGACGAGGGCCCTTCCGAACTCCGAACCCTTGATGTGTGCGGTAACATGTAGGGCCGGTTGTGACCCTCCTCTGCCATCATGTCGTCTTCCAGTAAATGTGACATTGTTTACGAGATATTTCCGACGCAGCTAGGACTTCTGGACGAGAAGGAGTCGGTGTGCATCCGAGATCTATTTTATTAATTGCAGCAAACGTCTCGCCGATTGATTACTCGAGAGGTGCAAGAGTTCACACAAGCTTTCTACTAGAGATGCTGCCTACGATCCACTGGTCTGCGGTTCGTCAGTAAACCGCTGATCCGAGGGGAATTAGTCCCGGTGTAGAAATCTCCGAATGCTCATTTACGACGTCATCTTGATGAGGAGATCAACAATGCCGTTTACTGCTTCTTTGATTAGCTCCATGTTCTTCGTGTGAATCTCCTGTACCGTGCTAGTTCGCTTAATGTTGGAAGTCTTTGATTATGCCGTCGGATACACCGTTGGGAGGGGGTATCTCCGTTGGAGGAACCATCGAGGATTTGAGACTCGTGAAGTGGTCCTAAGACCAACCATCTCGAAATTGAATGAATGGTATTGAAGAAATTAACTTTACAACCAGAGATTAATCTCCCATTGTGGTCGCCAATTGTTTATGGGTGAAAACTATTCTGCAGATTTGTAATTTGGGTGTGGATGAGGAATGAATCTAAACCTTAAACAAATGCACTCTGCAGTGAGTGCTTGTAGATTCGAGAGATCAATGCGTGCAAGTCCGGCCTAAACCAAGAAATGGCCGTTCAGGACTTGTTTGGTCACGAAGTGAAGGAGATGGGGTTGATCTTAGGGAGGAAGCGAAGAAGGTGTTGAGATTGTGAAGGTGTTGGCTTGCTTATGACTTGTGACGAAAGGTGAGCGAGGCTTGTGATTGATTCAGCAAGCTCTCGGGTGTTTGAATATGTTTTGTACTAACACTTGGTTTTCATGTCTCGTCTGGACTTGTGTTGTTGTTTGAAATAGGGCGGAGAACCTATTTATACAAGTCATTGAGCCTTATTCACGTCTCTCGTGGGAAGTGGAGGAAGTGGAGTGATGGAGTAGTGGAGTTGTGCGTCGGTGCCACACGACCAGTCTTGCCCACTTCTCCTGTTCATCTCTAATCGTCCATGACTTCCTGACACGTTCTTGTGATGGCGCGTTGCCATGTCTGCACGCTGTAAACCGCGGAACCAATACCCCAGTATGTATCCCCCGATTTGTGACATGATTGATGTCCGGAATGTGTGTATCGTGGGTCCACGAAAGATAGCATGTAATCTTTGAATTGAATAATCTGTGTTATTCGGAAGTCGATACTTGTGAAGTATCGTGTGTTTTTATCTGAGTATCGCATTATGTGTGGTAAAGTGATGGGTAATGACGCCTCACTAACCAAATAACTCCGACCGGGGTTGTATAACCAAGTTGGTGAAGTTGGACGGATGAGATGATCTTTGAGACACTCATCTGCGATCGTTAACGAATATTAGGGTTTTTTGAAGAGTGCGTAAGCATCACTCTTGACTTAGTCGAAACCAAGCATGGAAAGGGATTTGGAGAGGACCAGATCGGGCATGTGTGTAGACAGCATGCCGGTGTGCCACGTCCATACCTCCGTCGTCCCATGAAGGCGCGATCTAGGCCACTCAATTTGACCGAGTAAAGTTGAGTGGTTGAGATCGGTTTCGCGGCAAAATCCATTGCCGCAAAGGAGTTGGAATCCGCGTGACATCCCTAGTTTGGGCACGCGTTTCAAGACGACCCATCTTGGTCCGGTCTTGGTCGATCATACCAACGTGCAGGTGGTAGGCTAGTGTTCACACCTATACCTGACTATCCCATGAAAATGTGATCTAAGCCACTCAAATCGTCCGGTGAAGTTGAGTGGTCGAGATCAGTTTGTGGTTTGGGAGGCGTGGCCATGCTAGTTTGGGCGCACGTTTTGGATTAACCAGGCATGATATGCCTTGGCGAGACACATGAGGAGGTAGATGGGCCCACGATGGTCATGCTTGGTATGGCCAGTCACTGCTAATCTAATCAGTGACCCTCCGTTCGTGCTGGAGAAGATGGACGCGCGTGATGGCTTGAAACCCTAATTTTGGCTTCCAAAGCCGTGCGCCATACTCTCTTTGGGCGTATGTAATTTGTTGTAATCAAGCATTGTTGGTATTGACCGATTGGTCAAGTGTGTAAGCGTGGCCCACGGTGATCGTGTTGACATGCTCCGGGCCCTTTGAGTCTACATCTACACCCTCCATCTATACTGCGAAGATGGATGGTTGAGACTGCTTTGCGACACATGTAATATGCCGCAAACCCTAATTTAGGGTTTTCAAGTCCATAATGCTTGGTATGAACGGTTTTTGGCAAGCTAGACCAATGACCGACCATGCAGGGGTCGGCCGTGGGTATTCCATACCGCTTAGGGGTGATGGAATTGATCTGGGGTCATCCAATCATGCTTATGGAGTTGGATGACTGCGATTGGATCATATCCGGACTGATACTGGTCAGTCAGGATGCTCAACTCGGGCTAGTATAACACACTGAGAGGGCTCAATCGGGCTAGTATAACACCGAGAGTCGGCTGTGCGGGTATTTCGTACATGGTTTCATTATAGTGCTTGGAGGTTACGTGTTACTGCGTAAGAGTAACACTCGATCGTCATGCCACATCGATAATGAGTACTTCGAAATACAAGGCTGATATGAAATTCACGAGAAGGGATTGTTGCCACATGCTCCAACCATGAGGAATTTCATGTATTCACGGAATGGGATTGTTGCTACATGCTCCATTCTTGGTGAATTAAGTGAGGAGTATCAACACTTATAAATGGCCTTATCTTTACAAGATGTCAGCGCATAATTTTTTCCAGGTTTTTATAATTTTAACCTCAAATGAAAACCCACCATCAACACACACAAACCATGTAAGATGTCACTTCACGATTTTCACATGATCAAGATGAAATTGGTTGAGCGAAAGCTTACCAATACATATTCGAAAATATGTAAGCGAGTTAAACTCATCTCGAAATCTCCAATGTGTATAATAGAAAACTATATCGTAACACTGATCTTATGTCTCAATATAGGAGATGAGTAGAAACATACTTTCCAAGTGATAGATAAGTTTCAGTCTCCACATACCTTTTGTTGATGAAGTTCCACAAGCTCTTCTTAGTAGTTCTTCGTCTTCAATTGATGAACGCCGTGAAGTCTAATGCTCAACTACATAATCTATCATGGTCCGAGACATATCAAGACTTATAGTTTTGATCACTAACTTTGACAAACAAGCTTGAGATAGCAACACTTGCGAGTTCGACCTAGCAAGGTGCTCCAACACAATTATCATAAAATCCTTTTAAGTGAGGCACTAAGTCGAGGCGAAATGCTTTTCGCTCCCAAACAAGCATTTCTTTCAATATTGCATAGGTTGACCGATCACACTTTCTTCGAGTAATGGTATTTTACATGTTGATTTTCTCTGTACTTCGACTTCTTGATAATAGGTTGAGAACCATTTGAAAATGCGGGGGTCTAACAACCACACCCAATAATTCATTTGGCAATCTGAGAGGATTTACTCCAATACACTTTCTAGAGAATCAACTAGACATACTGGACTCAATGTAGAATAAAGTATGTCAAAGAGTTTTAATATCTCTGCTTTCACAATGTAATCATCAAATCAAACAGATAGAACTCGCGAGCCTCGATTATTATGTGAAACAACTTGAACGGTACCAAAGACCAATGTTCGAGTGTCAATCAATGTAAATCAACAACCAAAGGTTGGATATTCTAATTGATTGATCTTAACACACAACCCATGATATTTTAATTATATAACAAAATATAATGCGGAAAAGAAATAACACAAACACCGATTTTTGTTAACGAGGAAACCGTAAATGCGGAAAAACCCGGGACCTAGTCTAGATTGAACACCACACTCGTATTAAGCCGCTCAGGCACACTCAGCCTACTACTACCAATTAACTTCGGACTAGACTGTAGTTGAACCCTAATCAATCTCACACTCGAATCAAGGTACAGCTTGCACTCCTTATGTCATTAATCCCAGTAGGATACTACGCACTTGATTCCCTTAGTTGATCTCACCCACAACCAAGAGTTGCTACGACCCAAAGTCGAAGACTTGATAGACAAATCTGCCTCACACTGGAAAAATCTATAGGATTCAATAATCTCGTCTCACATAAATGGACAAGAGTTTTTGTTCCGTCTTTTGATAAATCAAGGTGAACAAGAACCAATCGATAACCCGGACTTATATTCCGAAGAATAGCCTAGAATTATCAATCACCTCACAATAATCCTAATCGACTAGTGAAAGAAGATATTGTAGAATCACAAACGATGAGACGAAGTTATTTGTGATTACTTTTCTATCTTGCCTATCAGAGATATAAAATCTCGAGTCAATTATTCCAATTGTACTCAACACGATAGAAACAAAAAGATCAGATCACGCTACTACAAGATAATAGTTGGTCCTGGCTTCACAATCCCAATGAAGTCTTTAAGTCGTTAACCTACGGGTATCGAGAAGAAACCTAAGGTTAAAGGAGAATCGACTCTAGTTATGCAACTAGTAACACACGGGAGGTGTGGGATTAGGTTTCCCAATTACTAGAGTTCTCTTTATATAGTTTTCAAATCGGGGTTTGCAATCTAAGTTACCTTGGTAACAAAGCATTCAATATTCACCGTTAGATGAAAAGCCTGATTCTCCCAAGCTAATATCTTTCATAATTTTCGAACTTAACCCCCACCCACCCACCCCCCACCCCACACACACACACCCACACCCTAATAAAATGTCATTCCCGCTTGAACAACAAAGGCGACTTTGCTTTTAACGAGAAAGAAGGATTTATTTTAGATAAAATCAAATCACATGAAACATGAATTTGTATCCAACATATTCAATTGAATTAACCACAAG